>JARBWK010000018.1:2623692-2782209 GCA_030556195.1 Anolis apletophallus | reverse complement strand
ATTTATATTATATTATAATTTCAATATATTATGTCTATATATATATATGCTATAATAATTATATTAATACTAAAATGAATATTTCTTGATATATTAATATGTTAATATTAACAATGTGTAATATATAGTAAATAAATAAATGTTATATAGATTAGAATGTAGTTGAGCCTTTAGGTGCGGCCCTCCATAATATTTTTTGGCTCTCCTGTGGCCCCTTGGAAAAAAATAATTGCCCACCCCTGGGTTAAAATCAGGTAAGATCTGATTCCTGGAGGGTATTTGGGCTTGGGGAGAAGTAGAAGATGCCCTTGTGACCAACAGACCCACTCGAAGCCAGCCCTGGGCCAATGAAAGTGTATGCGAGTTGGAAAACTTACTCCGCCGCCTGCCCAGGGATCCAGGTCTCCGTTGGAGAAGATGATGTTGCTTGCGGTGGCCAGGTCTGTCAACGTCAAACGAGAGAATGGTGTTTACTCACCGGCGCCGAAAAAGACACCAAATGCCAAAAAAGAAAGCTAACGAGGAGCTCCAAGAAACAGACAACAGTCGGCGGGAAAGCTTGCGTAATAGGTCATTGATGAAGATGGTGGGCATCTCCGTCCCAGAGTCTACGCCAGGCCTGAACAACATGCTCCGAAGCCACCGACAGACGTCCAGGTTTAGCCCAGAAGGTTTCTTGCTGCTGACTAACATAAGAGGGAAGGAAGGGAAGGAAGAGTGACCACTGCTCACCGCTGCCCCAGAAGCTTGTGCCCAGCCAAGAGGGCCTCGGGTGGGCGCCCATCTGCGGAAACAGTAGGCGTCCCTGTCGGCCTCCGTGAAGGGGATCTCCGGAAACATGTCGGTCACGTTGTTGCTGTCAAAGGTCAAGTTGATCTCGGTGCAAACCTGGAGCAAAGAAGAAGGGTTCAAAGCAGCCGTATTGCAGGCCCAGATTACCCATAAGGCCACCTGTTCAGGCCTGGCTTCGGAGCATGTTGTTCAGGCCATGGCCTAGGGGCGCAAGCCAAGGGGGGCGCAATTCACCCGGACCCAAAAAACCCCCCAAAACCGCAATGCAACTCTCTCTTGGGGAGGCGGGGAGAGCGCTGCGAGGGGGTGGGGGAGGAGGGAATGGCGCCCCCCCTCGCCATCGCCTCCGCCTCCTTGTCAAGGAAGGAGGGCGTGAGGCGCGCCGCGAAGAGGAGCCAGAGGGAAACCCCATCCCCGAGGCCGAAGCCGGCACCGGGGGCGGGGCTTCCCGCCGCCTCCTCCTCCTTGCACCCTCCTTCCTTGACTCAAGGAAGGAGGGCACGCGGCACTGCGAGGAGGAGGTGGGGGGGGGGTGTGTGCAGTAGAGGTTGGTTTGGGGGCGTAATTCCAAAGTGTGGCCTAGGGCACCAAAAGAGGTTAATCTGGGATAGCTGAAGCCGGGGGGAGGGCGTGGGGCGTGGTGTGGCCTGGCTCCGCCCCCTTACCCAGCTTTGGCACTCCCAGCAGCTGCTCCCAGCAGGCCACCATCCCCCAGCCGTTCTTTACTCTGTTAGAGTGTCATTTTGTGTAATTTGGTTGGTGGTGTGCCCCCGAGTCTAGTGTGTTGAAGTATAAAAACCCTAAGAAACCTACCTCGATAAAGGCACAAAATTACAACCCCCCCCCCCCACCCGTTGTCTACTTGGTCTCTCCCTCTCCATGCATTGGGAAGGCCCGCCTCCCTTTCCCCAAGTAGAGACCTCCTCTTGCCTCCTGGGGGTTCTGTGTGGGAAGTTTGGCCCAGTTCTATCATTGGTGGGGTTCAGAATGCTCTTTGATTGTAGGGGAACTATAAATCCCAGCAACTACAACTCCCAAATGTTAAGGTCTATTTCCCCTGAACTCCATCTGCGTTCATATTTCGGCATATTGAGTATTCATGCCAAGTTTGGTCCTGATCCAACATTGTTTGAGTCCACAGTGCTCTCTGGATATAGGTGAACTACAACTCCAAAACTCAAGGTCAATGCCCACCAAACTCTTATAGCATTTTCTCTTGGTTATGGGAGTTCTGTGTGGGGAGTTTGTGTCTTTCTGCCATTCCTGCCAGGATATCTATGCTGAGTTCATCGAAACAGGCCCAGGTTTCACACTGAGTGTATAAATACATTTAGAAACATATTAACTATATGTATGACTGTGTTCGAGTGTCATTTTGTGTCATTTTGGTTGGTGGTGTGCCCCAGGATTTTGTAAGTGTAAGAAGTGTGCCGCGGCTCAAAAAAGGTTGGGAAACACTGTTCTAGAACATGACCATAGAGCCCGAAAAACCTACAACAACCCAGTGATTCTGGCTGTGAAAGCCTTCGGCAATGTATCGTGGAGCAACTGCATTTCAGTTGCACCCGCTTCTTCTATTACTCTCCCCCACATACCTGATAATCCCACGCATCCGCATCGGAGCCTGTCCCGCAGCCGGTGGGGTCGGCGCACTTCCGGTATTCCTTGTAAATATCAAAACATGGAACGGTTCCACTGGAGTTATAGAGCAGCCCTAGGGAGCAGAAGGAAGAGTTTGGGAGGGAAGGACATAGCAAGCCTCGGCCCTTGGGGCTGCTGCTATGTCCTTTAAACCATGCCTTTGCCCTTAAACTGGGACTTAAAACAAGCACAGTTGATTCTCTGTTAACCAGAATGCAAACAACCTTTATCCGGAGTCTACCAATTAACTCCAAGTTGATATTATTATTATTATTATTAAGAAGAAGAAGATGGCGTATATATACGCTATCGTACTGATGGCAGCTTTTTCAACTTAAGCCGCCTGAGGGCTCGCACTAAGACTCTAAATAAACTATCTAGTTCGTGAGCTGCTCTTTGCAGACGATGCTGCCCTTGTCGCCCATTCAGAAGCAGCCCTGCAGCGCCTCACATCCTGCTTTGCAGCAGCTGCAGAGCTGTTTGGGCTGGAAGTCAGCCTGAAGAAAATGGAAGTTCTCTACAAGCCCGCACGATAGGATGAACACCATCATCCCCACGTCAGCATACGCACATCTGTGCTTAAGTCCATTCAGCAGTTCACCTTCCTGGGAAACATCATCTCTTCAGACGCCAAGATTGACAAAGAGATCGATCACAGATTAGCAAAGGCATAGAGTGCATTCGGAAGGCTTCACAAAAGGGTCTGGAGCAACAAGCACCTGAGGCAAAGCACCAAAATCAGTGTGTACAGAGCTATCGTACTGTCTATTCTCTACGGGTCTGAAACATGGGTCACCTATCGCCAACACCTATGACTCCCCGAACGCTTTCATCAGCGCTGTCTTCGAACAATCCTGAATATACACTGGACTGACTATGTGACCAATGTTGCTGTCCTTGAACAAGCAGGGGTCACCAGCATTGAGGCCATGCTATTGAGAACACAGCTGCGCTGGGCAGGGCACGTCTCTAGGATGGAGGACCACCGCCTCCCAAAGAAACGACTCTATGGTGAACTCGCCACGGGTCAGCGCAAGAGAGGCGCCCCCAAAAAGAGATATAAGGACTCCCTGAAACAACATCTCGGCCAGACTGATCACCAACAATGGTCCACCCTGGCCTCACATCGGGAGGCATGGAGATGCACTATCCACAATGCTGCGGCCTCTTTTTGAGAAGACACGCCAAACGGGTCTCGACAACGCAGAAAGAACCGCAACTTGGAAACGACATCACCCAAGGAGACTTTCTGCTGTGCTTTCTGCAACCGAACTTGCCTATCTCAGATTGGCCTTTTTAGTCATCAACGCGCTTGTAAAAAAAAGAGTGGGATGAGTTCTTCCTAAGAATCTTCATTTGCGAAATAATGCCGAGATTATTATTACTATTATTAGCCGTCACCTGCCACGTGTTGTTGTGGCCCAGTTTGTGTATATGAGACCATTGGGAGCCAAATTCTAGCCCACCCAGCCCTGCCTTTGGGCCACAAAGGGGCCCAGTGTGTGCCCTTCCCCGAGCCAAGAGGCCTGGGAAGCCGGGGCAAGCCTGGGCTTGCTACCTGGCCGTGCCTGTGCCTTTGGGTCTCTTCCAACTCTGTTGTTCTGTGGGCCAGCAGAACGCGGACCCAGCGCTGTCTTGGAAAGGACACGTCAGCTGATCCGCTCTCCTTGGCAGCCTGAAACAGGACAACACAGAAGGCCAAACATGAGCCTTGGACACAGACGAGCAGAAGAGCCAAGCATGAGCCTTGGACACGAGTACTCGGGCCATTCAGAGGTCAACAAGGATGCTTCTGGGCTTTGGCCAAATCCCTGAGTTGAAAGAGAGCCGAGGTTGGCCGTCCATCCTTTGTGGACCGATGTCTCTCGACGGCCGACTCCACGCCGAGGCCCAGTGTCTTTCCTCAGGCGTCTACGTCTCCAGACTCTTGGAGGGTCTTAGGAACCTACGCTCCCAGAACGTCCTTTGCGACGTGACACTGGAGGCCGAGGGGGTCTCCTTCCCTGCCCACAAGGCTGTCCTGGCTGCGGCCAGCGGCTACTGCAAGATGCGCTTTGACAGGGAGGATGCACGTGGCAATGGCTGCCTCAAGGTCGCCTCTGCCTCGGCTCACGAGGAGACCTTCCGGGCGGCCGAGGTGTTGCTGGTGCGTGAGGTGATGGGACTCTGCTTCCAGTTCCTGGAGGAGAGCCTCAACCGGCAGACTTGCCTCCGAGTCCTCAAGATCGCCAAGCGTCTTGGCCCGGCGGAGCTGAGGGAGAAAGCGGTCAGCTGCGTGAACAGGCACTGCGGGGAGATCCTGGCCGATCCGTCGCGGCTGAAGGAGCTGGACGGGGCCACCCTTTGTGAAATCCTGGACAGAGAGGACACGCAAGGTCTCACTGAGCTGGAACTCTTCCGGGCAGCTATCAGCTGGTTGCGGCAAGATGCCGCGGGTCTCAAAGATGCGCCCGGAGTCTTATGGCGAATCCGGTTCCCCCTCATACCGCTCCAAGACTTGCAGGAATGTGTCCAGGAAGAGCCCATCATGAAGGCAGAGCCTGCTTGCCGCCGGTATCTCCAGGAGGCCTTGAGCTACCATTCCCAGCCATACGCACAGCCGGTCCTCCAGAGCGAGCGGACAAAGGTCCGAGGAGGAGCCCATGCGCTGCTCGTTCTCGGCGGCAGGTCTGCAGACAACACCGTCCGCAATGACGTGTGGGCGGCCGCGGATCAGAGTTGCCGTTCGTGGGAAGAGATTGGGAAACTCAGTGGGCCCGTGTATAACCACTGTGTTGCTGTGATGAACGACTTTGTCTTTGTCATGGGGGGCCAGGATAAGTTTGACCCAACGGGGCAATTTCCTTCCAACAAGGTACGTGCAAAGCGTGAGAAACGCAAGACTGCTCATTCCTGCTCTGGAGTCAGAATCATAATTCCCGCCGTACTTTACTTTTATCTTTGAGGACAGTATTTTTCAACCGTTTTTGAGCCGTGGCACACTTTTTACATTGACAAAATCCTGGGGCACACCACCAACCAAATTGACACAAAATGACACTCTTAACACAGTAATACATAGAGTTAATATGTTTTTGAATGTATTTATACACTCAGTGTGAAACCTGGGCCTGTTTCGATGAACACAACAGAGATATCCTGGCAGGAGTGGCAGAAAGACACAAACTTCCCACACAGAACTCCCATAACCAAGAGAAAATACTATAACAGTTTGGTGGGCATTGACCTTGACACTTGGGAGTTGTAGTTCACCTATATCCAGAGAGCACTGTGGACTCAAACAATGTTGGATCAGGATCAAACTTGGCATGAATACTCAATATGCCCAAATGTGAACACAGATGGAGTTTGGGGAAATAGACATTGACATTTGGGAGTTACAGTTTCTGGGATTTATAGTTAACACACAATCAAAGAGCATCCTGAACTCTTGCAACAATGGAATTGAACCAAACTTCGCATATTGAACTCTCATTACCAACAGAAAGTACTGAAAGGGTTTGCTTGGGAACTGACCTTGAGTTTGGAAGTCGTAGTTCACCTACACCCAGAGCACTGTGGACTCAAAGAATGTTATGTTATGTTGTTGTTTGTTTTCTATCCAGAATCACAATGTTGGAAGGAGGCTCACCACTTTAAGGTCCCTCAAACAGGCATGGGAAAACTTCGGCCCTCTGGGTGCTTTGGACTTCAACTCCCACCATTCCTAACAGCCTGAGGCCCTTTCCTGCTTAAGTGGCTGAGGGGGAAAGGGAAAAGGGCCTGAGGCTGCTAGGAATGATGGGAGTTGGAGTCCAAAACACCTGGAAAGTCCAAGTTTGCCCAAGCCAGCTTTCGACAGAGACCTCTTCCTCCCCCTGGAGGTTCCAATTTCCCACGGCACACCTGATGATCATTCACGGCACACTGGTTGGGAAACACTGTTTTAAGACACTTGCATGTACCACTTGCATAATTGTATACAGGATGGCGAGTTTTATCGTGCTGTGATTTTATATTAGGAATGATGGGGTATGTCACATTCTCTCATTCGCTTGGGAAGTGTTTATCTAGACCAGTGTTTCCCAACCAGTGTTCCGCGGCACACTAGTGTTCCGTGAGTAATCAGCTGGTGTGCCGTGGGAAAACCTCTCCCCCCCCTTCCTAGTGTTTCCTGGGGGTGCCTTCCCCTTGCGTGGGAGACCTTTCTTTCCTTCCTGCCGGCTTCTCCCTCCCGCCTGGCTCACCGGTGTTGTTGACTAGGAGGATCCTTTCCGGGGGCGGCCGCGCGCCCTCCGCCTCCATCTGCCGGTGGGCTTCCCGGGCGGCACAGAGAACGCTTTGGGTGGCGTGGGGCTGGGCCAGGTCTGCGGGGGGAACACGGGCGGAGCGCAGCCAGTCCGGGCGGAGCAGCGCCTCTACCTCCCACAGTGGGCTTTCCGCCCGGCCCAATGTCTGGAGCGCCCGCCATCTGTCCAGCCCGGGAGAAGGGCGTCAGGGGCAGGGCCAAGAGAAAGGGGTGTCGCTGTCGCCATCCCATTGCGGGCTGTGTGGGGCCTGCCATCCCGGAGTAGCGGCGGCCCCGGAGTGCCCGCCATCCCTGGAGGCGATCCAGGCCCGCAGGTGGAGCACCTGGTGACCTGCAGGGGCCATTTGCCGTGGCGACCCGGAAGACTTGATTGTCTTCCAGGTCGCCAGTCCATTCAGCCGCCTCAGATCGCCGACTGCTCCCTTGCAGGCCTGGATCGCGTCCAAGGATGGCGGGCGCTCCGGGGCCGCCGCTACTCCGGGATGGCAGGCCCCACACAGCCCGCGATGGGATGGTGGCAGTGGCACCCCTTTCTCTTGGCCCTGCCCTTGACGCCCTTCTCCCGGGCTTGACAGACGCGACTGCCAGGCTGAATCCGGCCCCTGGGCCGTAGATTGCCCACCCCTGATCTATATAAATAAAAATGTAATGTTCGTTTGTGGGATTAACATAACTCAAAAACCACTGGACCAATTGACACCAAATTTGGACACACAACACCTATCAGGCCAAAGAGTGACCATTACTCATAAAAACACTGGAAAACACAGCAGAAGAGACTTAAAAAGCCAAAAAATATAACGCATGCGCAAAACCACACACACACATACATATATACACAAACACACACATATACACATATAAACAAATATATATACACATATACACAGACTGAGCCACAGCAACGTGTGGCAGGGGATGGCTAGTCTTCAATAGACTGCTGTTTGGACTGGAGTGTGGTGGTGAAGTATAGAGGTGCTTCCTGCCGTGGAGTGCAACACCAGATGGCCATCTGTTGGGAGGGCTTGGATGGTGTCTTCCACGTCTAGGATTCCAGGCTTCTCCTCTTCTTCCTTGCTTCTTTTCCCCTTCCTTCTTCCACATTCATTCCTATCCCTTCCCTAATTTCCGACTCCAGGTGGTCCGGTTCGACCCACGGTTCCACACGTGGCTCCAGGTGGCCGGCATGCAGGGGCGGCGTACACGATTCCACGCGGGGGCTTTGAACGACCGCCTGGTGGCTGTGGGAGGAGGAACGTTGCTGGGGACCCTCACGGACACAGCGGAGGAGTACCGTCCGGCCAAGAACCAGTGGCGCAGCATCACGCCTTTCCCGGTGCCCATCGCTGACCACGCAGGTGCCACCCACAAAGGGATCCTCTACGTATCGGGTGAGGCCCTGGTGCTTTAGTGGGCCTGACAAAATGTCCCCACCCTGCCTTTCACTTTTCTGTAGTCTCTATTTGCCTCTGGCTCTTTATTTCCTCCTCTGCAACAAGGGGCATTCCTGGAGTTGTGGACGAGGAATTTTCCCGGGGACAAAGCAGGCTCCACCTGAAGGCTGCTCTTGGTCAGTGAACCTTCTCTTGGGGCAACCATTTCCTCTTCCCCACGACAACACTGTCATCTCTCGTCTCCCAGCTATTGTATGGGCTTCCTAAAAGGCTGTAATGTTTCCTCCTGAGAGAGCAAGTGTGCCGTGGTGGTCTGAGTTACAGACTCGCACTCCGAGGGGCCAGGAGTCCCTTGCTCAACCCTGGAAACCCAGAGGTCCCACTCTCTCAGCCTCAGGGGAAGGCAACAGCCAACTCCTTCTGAAGAACCCTTGCCAAACAAAACCTCTTCTAGAGTCACATTAGGGTCACCATGTCAGAAATAACCTAAAGGCAATCCCTTTGCAAAGGAAGGGGAAGTTCCCATGAGGAGCAAAGACCTTACCACAGAGCACGTTTTCTCTTTTCTCTCACCCAAACAGGAGGGTTCGCAAGAGGGGGAACCTCGCCCGACGTCTACAGCTACCTCCCCCGCCTGCGCCGATGGGTTAAGAACCGGCCCATGACCTTGCCCGCTGCAACCACGGGATGGCCGCCCTCGAGGACAGGCTCCTCTGCGTCGGAGGACGGGCCCTGGACAATGCAAGTTGGCTTCGAGCAGTGGTTCCCATCCTTTATTTATTATTTATTTAAAACGTTTGTACCCCGACCTTCTCACCTCTCTCTCTCTCTCTCTCGAGGGACTCAGACCGGCATAACAGCAAAGATTCAATGCTATACAATTTAAAAACAACTACAACAACATATTAAAATACATAAAAACCCAGCATAGAACCACATCGCCATTAAGACAATTCCCCTCAATCCGTAAACGTGGTCATACATTCAGACAATAGCCAATCTCAGCCTATTCTGGGAAGGCTTGGTTCCACATCCAGGTCTTCACCAGCCTCCTAAAGGACAACAGAGAGGGGGCAGATCTGGCATCACTTGGTAGAGAGTTCCACAGCCGAGGGGCCACCACAGAGGAGGCCCCGTCTCTCATCCCCACCAGTCGCGCTTGCGAAGCCGGCGGGACCGAGAGCAGGGCCTCTCCGGAGGATCTTAATGTTCTTGATGGTTTGTAGGGGAGAATCCGTTCGGATAGGTAAACTGGACCGGAACCGTATAGGGTTTTGTAGGTTAAAACCAGCACTTTGAATTGTGCCCGGAAGCTGATTGGCAGCCAGTGGAGCTGGCGCAACAAGGGAGTTGTATGCTCCCTGTACCCCACTTCTGTTAGTAACCTGGCTGCTGAACATTTGACTAGTTGCAGCTTCCGGGCAGTTTTCAGAGGCAACCCCACGTAGAGAGTGTTGCAGTAGTCTATTTGGGATGTAACCAGAGCGTGGACCACCGTGGCCAAGTCAGACTTCCCAAGGTACAGGCGCAGCTGGCGCACAAGCTTTAACTGTGCAAAAGCTCTCCCAGCCACCGCCGAGACCTGGGGCTCCAGGCTCAGCGATGAATCCAGGATCACAATCCTTCCTAATGCCGCGACCCCTTAATACAGTTCCTCATGCTGTGGTGACCCCCAAACAGAACATTATTTTCATTGCTACTTCATAACTCATTTTGCTACTGTTATGAATCGCAATGTAAATATCTGATGTGCAGGATGAATTTTCATTCATTGGACCCAATTTGGCCCAATACAGTACGCCCAAATTTGAATACTGCTAGGGTTGGCGGGGATATTGATTTGCTCATTTGAGAGTTGTAGTTGCTGGGATTGATAGTTCACCTACAATCAAAGAGCATTCTGAACTCCACTGACGATAGAATCGATTATTATTATTATTATTATTATTATTATTATTAAACATTATTTAACCCACCACCATCTTCCAGAAGGGACTCGGGGAGGCCAAACCCAACAACACAGCCATAAAATAAAATAAACACAGCAGCAAATAAAACAATACAATCAACAAAACACACATAAACAGTATATAAACAAAGTTTAAATCCATAGCGGCCAGGCCAGATGTCATATATTAAATTATTTAAAAAATAAACACTGGACGTTGACGGAGATAAGATATATCTAGCCGAAGGGTTTTTGGGTACACAGAACTCCCATAACTAACAGAAAATACTGGAAGGGTATGGTGGGCATTGATCTTGAGTTTTAGAGGAGTTGTAGTTCACCTCCATCCAGACCCAAACAATGATGGATTTGCACCAAACTTGGCACGAATACTTAATATGCCCAAATGTGAACACTGGTGGAGTTTGGGGAAAATATTTGACATTTGGGAGTTGTAGTTGCTGGGATTTATAGTTCACCTACAATCAAAGACCCCTCTGAACCCCACCAACGATAGATTTGGGCTAAAATTCCCACACGGGAATTGCCTTTTGCCTTAAAGCAGACCTGGGCAATTGTCAGCCCTCCAGGTGTTTTGGACTACAAATTCCAGAAATCCTAACAGCTGTTAAACTGGGTAGGATTTCTGGGAGTTGAAGTCCAAAACACCTGGAGGGTCGGCAATTGCCCAGGTCTGCCTTAAAGTGACTCACTGGCACGAGCCTCCCTCCAGCCTCACACGCTCTCCCTCGTCCATGCATGTGCACCACACCGCCATACGCCGAGCACACCTGCTCTCCTCTCCCTGATTGGAGCCTCAGACACAGCCCCCCCCCCCGACTGAGAGGCTGGCCAATCACAGCAAAGGAGGGCTTTTGGTGGGAGGAGTCCCTGTCTGTATCCAAAAAGGAAGAGATGGGCAGACGGAGAGATCTTCGGCCTTCTCCGGCAAAGTGGTTCCTAAGACCATCAGAAATATGTGTTTTGTGATGCTCTTTGGTGACCCCTTTGAAACCCCCCTCGTGCCCCCCCAGCTGGGGGAGGGGGTCAGTGGCCAGGAGCGGCCAGGAGCGGCCAGTGCTTGGTGTGGCCTCTGCGACATGCTCAAAATAGACTTCCCACATAGAACTATAGAGTCGGAAGAGACGTGGTGGGCTATCATCCAGTCCATCCCCATTCTGCCAAGAAGCAGGAGAATCGCCTTCAAAGCACCTCCGGCAGATGGCCATCCACTCTGTTTAAAAGCCTCCAAAGAAGGCTTCACCAGCACAGGTTGCCACCCAATACCCCGGTCAGACGAACAACTGACCTGGAGGACCTCTGTCTTATCAGGATTGATCCTCTAGCCCAGTGTTTTTCAACTTTTTTGAGCCGCGGCACATTTTTTACTCCAACTCCCACCATTCCTAACAGCCTGAGGCCCTTTCCTGCTTAAGTGGCTGAGGGGGGGGGGAGGAAAAGGGCCTGAGGCTGCTGGGAATGGTGGGAGTTGGAGTCCAAAACACCTGGAAGGCCCAAGTTTGCCCATGCCAGCTTTCGACAGAGACCTCTTCCTCCCCCTCCCCCTCGCGCCCTTTCTTCCCCCTCCTGCCCAACACTTGCTTTTCCTTCTCCACTGCCGCTTCTGCCGCCATTTTGATCCGAGGAGGCAGCGTGAGCGTGTTTAGGACGGGGTGGGGGGAGGGAGGAAGGCGTGACCCGTGCGGGCGCTACTGCGCAGTCTTGCCCCAGAGCAAAGCGAGGCAAAGCGAGCAGAGCGAGGCTGGGAAGAAGGGAGCCCGAGTGGAGAAGAAAAAGTGTTGGGCAGGAGGGGGAAGAAAGGGGATTGGAGGTTCCCATTTCCCATGGCACACCTGATGATCGCTCACGGCACACTAGTGTGCCACGGCACACTGGTTGAAACATTGCTCTAGCCCACATGTGGCCCTGTTGCTCAGCATTCCTTCTCAAAATAACAACAGGAAGTGACATATCACCTCCCAAGACCCTTTTGAGAGGGACTGCAGGGAAAAGGATGGAATTAGGCCTTGCTGGGCGGGGGAAGACGGGTGCAGCCCTCTCGTAGGATTGGCTCCTCTCCCCTGCTGTTGTCTATTTACTCTTGATAGGTAACCCAATCCTGCTTCTCTGCTCCTTCTGATTCATTGCAGGCCGGGGAATGGGTTCCTGTCAGCAAAACCGAGTCTTACTGCCCAGTTTCTGACCAGTGGACCCTGCTAGACGTCCCTGATTCTGACCTCTGCCAGTTTGGCCTCGCCGCATGCCAGCAACAAGTGTACATCACCGGAGGAGGGTCGTTGCGCTGCCGGAGCAAAGAGGACGGCGTCTTCATCTGCAACCCGAGCCAAAAAGCGTTCGGGAAGGTGGCGTCCCTGCCCGTGGCCCTGGCGGACCATGCCTCCTGTTTTGTCCACCTCTCACATTGGGTCAAGCGCAAACAGATGGGTGAAGAGGAGCCACTGGTCAGCAGAAGGAAGAAATCCCCCCTCAACTTGCTCAACATGCACAGCCCGAGCTGCTCTTTAGAGAGGGAGGGAGGTTCAGAAGGAACACGTGGCCCGAAGCCCCAACTGACATGTAAACAGTGGGATTCTTCCACACCGTAGACAGGCCCGGATTACCCATAGGGCCAAACTAGGCCATGGCCTAGGGCAGTGTTTCCCAACCTTTTTTGAGCCACGGCACACTTTTTACATTTGCAAAATCCTGAGGCACACCACCAACCAAAATGACACAAAATGACACTCTAACACAGTCATACATATCGTTAATATGTTTTAAAATGTATTTATACACTCAGTGTGAAACCTGGGCCTGTTTCGATGAACTCAACATAGATATCCTGGCAGGAATGGCGGAAAGACACAAACTTCCCACACAGAAATCCCATATCCAAGAGAAAATACTATAAGAGTTTGGTGGGCATTGACCTTGAGTTTTGGAGTTGTAGTTCACCTATATCCAGGGAGCACTGTGGACTCAAACAATGTTGGATCAGGACCTTGGCATGAATACTCAATATGCCCAAATGTGGCATGAATACTCAATATGCCCAAATGTGAACACAGATGGAGTTTGGGAAAAATAGACCTTGACATTTGGGAGTTACAGTTTCGCGGGGAGGGGGGCTCGAGAGACCAGCAGTCTCCCTCTCACTTAGGTTGCCCCCTCCCTCCCCACCAGGCTTGAATTGGGATCGTGGGGAGTAGGAGCCTCACTCACCACCTGCGCAGCTCCTCGGGGGTCAACGGGACGATCCAGGTGGGCATCTCAGGGCTGGCGAAGCAGGCAGGATGGAAGGCGACGGCGGCGGGCAGGGAGCTGGAGGGAGGCCGAGAGCGGTTTTGCATGCACCGGGAAGGAGCGGGGCCGGTGCTAGACTGAACCATCTGGCAATAGGCCGGGGGCAAGGGAGGTCTCTACTTGGGGAAAAGGGAGGCGAGCCTTCCCAATGCATGGAGAGGGAGAGACCAAGTAGACAACGGGTGGGGAGGGTGTTTGTAATTTTGTGCCTTTATCGAGGTACGTTTCTTAGGGTTCTTATACTTCAACACACTAGACTCTCCCCCCTCCCCTCCTGGAGGTTCCAATTTCCCACGGCACACCTGATGATCGCTCACGGCACACTAGTGTGCCCCGGCACACTGGTTGGGAAACACTGGCCTAGGGGCACAAGCCGAGGGGGGCGCAGATCACGGACCAAAAAAAAAATTAAATAAAAATGTTATAAAATAATTTTAAAAATTGCACGATTGGCTCCTGCTGCCTGGTACCCAAAAGGAGGCGGAGCCAAGGCCGGGCTCCGCGGAGGCAGCGCGCGTGCTCGCCGCATCACCTCAGCCCATCCATCTACGCCGGTGCTTCTCAGCCAGTGCTTCTGCGCCTGAGGGGAGGGGGCGCCTGGCCTGGTTCGGAGCAGCTTCCTTCGCAGGCTACTGAGGGAAGAGGAGGCTGCGAGAAAGAAGGGCGGCATGCAGCGTGGAGGCCCGGAGGGGAGACTGAGGCGGAGGAAGGCCCCAATTCTCTGCAGCCGCTGGGCCATGAGCCGCACGTGGGGCCGCCTCTGAAGCCGCAGCCCCGGACGAAGAGCAAGCTCTGGACCCAGCCCGGCTTCCCCGTCCTTTGGGCCTCGGCTCTGCGGCACTCCTTTCGCCCTCCTCTGCCTCCTTCGCGAGGGGTAACGAACACGCTCCCTGCCACACAAAGGGGCCCGTTCCCTTCTCTTCAGTGACAGCGCGCACGCACCTTTCCCCTCAGCCCCATTGGCACAGGACGGGAAGGATGCGCGGCACGAGTGGGGGAGGGAAGAGGGGGGTTGCGGTAGAGGCTGGCTTAAAGGGGCGTAGTTCCAAAGTGTGGCCTAGGGCGCAAAAGGCTGTTAATCCGGGCCTGATCATAGAACGATAGAGTTGGAAGAGACCTCGTGGTCCATCCAGGCCAAGCACCTTCTGCCAGGCAGCAAACGCACAACCAAAGCCCAGCTGACAGATGGCCACCCAGCCTCTGCTTACAGGCCTCTAAAGAAGCCTCCACCAGACTCCGAGGCAGAGAGTTCCACTGTTAAACAGCCCTTCTTACAATCAGGAAGTTTCACAACACCTCCAAACCAAGGATTTCCCCAGGCAGGAAGCAGCCAGGTTTTGAAGCTGCAAGGCTATTTAATGCTAATCAAGGCGGCTAATAGCAACGGTCACACTTGCCTCAAGCCGACAAGAGTTCTTTCTCCCACCCTGGACATTATTCCACAGAGATATAAACCCCACTTGCCTAGTTTCCAATATACCTCACCATCTCTGAGGATACCTGCCATAGACGCAGGTGAAACGTCAGGAGAGAATGCTTCTGGAACACGGCCAGACAGCCCGGTAAACTCACAGCAACCCAATTGGGAAGTTCTTCCTCATGTTCATGTGGAACATTCCAGCTGAACCAAGTGTTTCCATCCAGACCAGTGTTTCCCAATCTTTTTTGAGCTGCGGCACACTTTTTACATTTCCCAAATCCTGGGGCACACCACCAACCAAAATGACACAAAATGACACTCTAACACAGTAATACATGTAGTTAATATGTTTTTAAATGTATTTATACACTCAGGGTGAAACCTGGGCCTGTTTCGATGAACACAACATAGATATCCTGGCAGGAATGGCAGAAAGACACAAACTTCCCACACAGAACTCCCATAACCAAGAGAAAATACAATAAGAGTTTGGTGGGCATTGACCTTGGGTTTTGGAATTGTAGTTCATATATATCCAGAGAGCACTGCGGACTGAAACAATGTTGGATCAGGACCAAACTTGGCAGGAATACTCAATATGCCCAAATGTGAACACAGATGGAGTTTGGGGAAAATAGACCTTGACATTTGGGAGTTACAGTTTCTGTGATTTATAGTTAACACACAATCAAAGAGCATCCTGAACTCTCGCAACAATGGAATTGAACCAAACTTGGCATATTGAACTCTCATTACCAACAGAAAGTACTGAAAGGGTTTTCTTGGGAATTGACCTTGAGTTTGGAAGTTGTAGTTCACCTACACCCAGAGAGCACTGTGGACTCAAACAATGTTATGTTATGTTGTTGATTGTTTTCTATCCAGAATCACAATGTTGGAAGGAGGCTCACCACTTTAAGGTCCCTCAAACAGGCATGGGAAAACTTTGGCCCTCTGGGTGGTTTGGACTCCAACTCCCACCATTCCTAACAGCCTGAGGCCCTTTCCTGCTTAAGTGGCGGGGGAGGAAAAGGGCCTGAGGCTGCTAGGAATGGTGGGAGTTGGAGTCCAGAACACCCGAAACGTCCAAGTTTGCCCATGCCAGCTTTCGACAGAGACCTCTTCCTCCCCCTCCCCCTTCGCGCCCTTTCTTCCCCCTTCTGCCCAACACTTACTTCTTCTTCTACAATGCCGCTTCTGCCGCCATTTTGGTCCGAGGGGGCAGCGTGAGCGTGTTTGGGGAGGATCTAGACATTAGACTCCTTTTGATGCAGCCCTGAATCATATTGGTCTTTTTAGCTGCTGCATCACACTATCGGCTTATGTTCAGCTTGTGGCCCACTAAGATCTCTTTTTTCACAAATGGACTGTTGTCAAGCCAATGTCCCAACCACCTTCAGAAGGACGCTGACTACTCACCACTAAGGGCTGCCAGGCCTCTGACCGGGTCCTTGCTGGCCAGCATCAACTCACACCCAACCTGTGTTCACACACACATATATACACAGGTCAGGTTTCGAGACGGGTACAGAGAACCCAAGAGCAAGTTGTTTGGGGAAAGGAAGAGCCTCAGCATAATCCAGAGACCGAAGAGGCAGAGCGCTGGGTCAGGGTGCAAGCGTTCTCTGCCTCTCACCCAACCAGCCGTCCACCAGTTGAGACCCACGTGCCTCACCTTGACAGGGTTGGCCGGGAAGTGGCCCATGAAATCCGTCTTGTAGGGGTAGTCCATCATGGCGATCATGGTGAAGGCATTCCGGGCAAACCCAAAGAGCTGGGAGACATCTTCCTTGGAAGAAAGCTTCTCGCAGGTAGACATTCCGCGGCTGATTTCCTCGTACGCTAGGAAAAAAGAGGAATAGCAGTGCATATTCGTGTCTTTCAAAAATCTATATTTTTCCCCAGCAATATAAGTATCACCATAAGAGTAAGGTAATGTTTTTCCCGTGACATTAAGTCCAGTCGTGTCCGGCTCTGAGGGGTGGTGCTTATCTCTATTTTTAAGCCAAAGAGCCGGCATTGTCCGTAGACACCTCCAAGGACATGCAGCCGGCATGACTGCATGGAACGTTGTTACCTTCCAGACGGAGCAGTACCTATTGATCTACTCGCACTTGCATGTTTTCAAACTGCTAGGTTGGCAGGAGCTGGGGCTAACAGTGGGAGCTCACCCCACTCCCTGGATTCGAACGAGTGACCTTTTGGTCAGCAAGTTCAGCAGCTCAGCGGTTTAACTCACTGTGCCACTGGGGCCATAATAATAATATTAATAATAATAATAACATTGGCACATTGGGCATAATAAAAATAATGATTTTGGCACATTGCCAATAGTGTAAATAATAATGATATTGATGGCACTTTGAACATAATAATAATGATACTTAAAATAATGTTGGGGATGACAGCGGGAGCTCATTCTACTCCCTGGATTTGAACCTGCGACCTATCGGTCAACGTTCAGCAGTTCAGCGGTTTGACCCGCTGTGCCACTGGGGACATCATCGTACAATTTGTAAAGGCCATAATTTCCTCCTTTCTGACTTATATCGCTATAGAGATTTATTATTATTTATTTATTATTTATTACCCTTTATTTACAGGCAAACATTTATTTTGATATTATACAATTTAACATTCCAGCTTCTGGCCACTAGGGGAGCTGTGGCTTTCTTTCATTCTTTTGTTTACTTCCTCAGGGGACTCAGGATGCAGAAAGTTCAACAATGCACAACTGGTATACAGGCAAACATTTAATGCCCTTTGACATACAAACAGTCATCAACATAATAATAATAATAAAAATTAAAATAGGCTTCCCCCTTCAAAGCCACAAAGTGTAAGACTCTTATACTCCCATCAATCTATCACGGTGATTCTCAAAGTGGGCGCTACCGCCCCCCTGGTGGGCGGTTGCACGTTTCAGGGGGGTGGCAGAAGCCTCCGATGAATTTGGGGGGCACTGAAGCCTAGAAAGGGGTGGTAGCGTTGCCCTGGTGTTGGGTTGCGCAGAGTCTGCTCTCCTCCTTTCCTGATCTCCACCCATGCCATAGAGCAGGGCTGTCCAACTGATGGCCTGCGGGCCGTATATGGCCCCCCAGCCCCTTCCCTCCAGCCCCCTAAGCTTTTTAATAAAAAAATAGAAAAAAAAATATTATTATTTTTAAAAATCCCAAAAAAAAGTGAGCGTGCGCGCGGTTTTGCCCGCTTTGGGAGGGCGGGGGGAGCCCCCCGAGGCTCCTCCCTCTCTCCCAAAGCGTCACACCAGCCTCGGAAGCTTCCGAGGCTGTTGTGATGCTTTGGGCGAGGGGGCGGAGCCGCGGAAGCCTCCTCGCGGCCTCGCCCTCTCCCCCAAAGCGTCACATCAGCTGTTGCGATGCTTTGGGCGAGGGGGCGGAGCCGTGGAAGCTCCCGTGGCTCCTCCTTCTTTCCCAAAGCGTCACACAACAGCCTCGGAAGCGGCGAAATCGCCCGCTTCAAGGCTGCTGTGACGCTTTGGGAGAGGGGGCGGAGCTGCGTGTCCGGGGGCGTGTCCGGGCCCCCCCAGGTGATCACTCATCAGAAGTCCGGCCCTTGGGCTGGCAGAAGTTGGACAGCCCTGCCATAGAGCTCCGTTGGCGTGGGCGGAGCTCCGGAGGGGGGCAGACCTTGCACAAAGCCCGCCCCTTGCTCTCTTGAACTCCTCCCACGCCATACAGCCCTATTGCAACTTGCAGCCACACACACTCGCGCGCTTGTGACTTTTCGCCCCTACATCTACGGCAGACATCCTCAGAGGTTGTGAAGTCTTTTGGAAACTAGGCAAGTTGAATGTCCAGGGTGGGAGAAAGAAGGCAAGTGTGAATGTTGAAATAGGCCACCTTGATTAGCATTGAATGGCCTTGCAGCTTCAGTGCCTGGCTGGTTATTGCCTGGGGGGATCCTTTGTTGGGAGGTGTTAGCTGGCCCTGATTGATTCATGGAAAAAAAACACTGGGCAACCTTGCCAAAACACAAGCAAACAACAGAGGGCAATGAGAGCCTGTCTATGTAAATAGAATAATATGATATTATACCCTTTCATTCGACAAGGGCGTTTGCTTTACCTCCAGCCAAGAACAGGTCTTGGATCTGCCGGAACGCGTCCCGCACGCCTTGCGCACAGGCCGGGCTGTAGTTCTGGAAATCCTGGATGAAAGAGGCCACGGTCCCAACTCAGATTCGGACCAAAGTGCTGCTAGTTTGCAGATTCACAGAGGCCCTGACTCAAGACCCGTGGGAGGATGGGAGCCCAACTGGACGGTCCTCCTTACTGCGGTGACATCCTGAAAGAATTGGCTGGAGCCTCCGATCCCGGCCACGGACAGCACAGGGGCGCTGGCGGCCAGTGCGCCAGCGACAACATTGGGGTATTTCATCCTCAGGTATGCGCTGAGCATCCCGCCGTAACTGCAGAGCCGGGAAGAAAAAGTAAGAGTCAGGTGATGCGTCGGACCTTGCAAAAGGCTGAAATCTTTCCTCCGCCTCTGTTCTTGGATCCTGATTTCACAGAATCACAAGAGTTGGACGAGACCCCCGAGTGCAATGACCTTATTTCCTGGTATTGTGTGAAGCCAGGAAATTAGGCCATGCCTTAGATCTGTCCCGTGTCTGTCTGTCTGTCTGTCTGTCTGTCTATCTATCTATCTATCTATGTATGTATATAATAAAAGTCAGTATTTGCGGCGGGAGGTGCGGAGGAATAAGTGGCAGCATTTCGATTGGTTGCCACTGTGGGGTTATTTGCATAAAGGACTCTGATTGGCCAGTCTCAGAACTCCAACATTCTAAGGCAGCAGAGAGAGGGGATTGGTTGTCACTGAGGGAGTATTTCCATAAAGGACTCTGATTGGCCAGCACCCAAGAATCCAAGCCTCTACATTCAAACAACATGATTGGTTGTCACTGCGGGAGATTTTGCATAAGTTACTCATGGGCCATCTACATTCCAACATTCTAAGGTGACGCAGAGGGAAAAGGAAAGGCCTCAGGCAGTCAGTCACTGTGGCCCACAGCAATGACGAATCAAGACCACACTTGGCACACAGGGGCCCAATGGCCCACTTTACAACCTGGTGTGGTTTAAGGCAGGATGGGCCATGAATGATGGGATTTGCAGTACCTTCACC
Organism: Anolis apletophallus; assembly: GCA_030556195.1. Taxonomy (NCBI): domain Eukaryota; kingdom Metazoa; phylum Chordata; class Lepidosauria; order Squamata; family Anolidae; genus Anolis; species Anolis apletophallus. The sequence goes on along the minus strand of JARBWK010000018.1, from coordinate 2,762,276 downwards.
TGATTTACTTCCCACAGAACATTGAAGCCCATACAAATCACACACCAGGCCCAAAATTGACAGTAAGGCTTCATTAACTTGATTTTCCTGACTAGGCCTCACTTAATGGGATACTGTTTAAGGCCCGAATTGACAGTAAGGCTTCATTAACTTGATTTTCCCAACTAGGCCTCAGCTCATGGGACATTGTGTATGGCCTGAATTGACAGTAATCTACCTTGGCACACAGGGCCCCTATGACCCACGCTTCATTCTACTGCAGTTTGGAGGAGGGTGGACCATGGATGATGGGATTTGATGTACCTCCATGGATTATGGGATTTGTAGTACTTTCAAATCTTTCATTCCCCACAGACCACTGCGGCCCAGAACCAAGACCGATAAAGACCAAACTTGGCACACAGCGCCCCCATGACCCACACTCCATCCGACTGCAGTTTAGAGGAGGGCGGACCATGGATGATGGGATTTCAAGTACCTCCACTCACTTCTTGCGCCCGCTGTGACCCTCATCCAGTGATTTAGAAAGACCACACTTTGCACACAAAGCCCTCATGACCCACTTTACATCCTGGTGTAGTTCGGGGGAGAGTGGACCATGGATGATGGGACTTGAAGTACCTTCACTCATTTCCCAAGACCACAGCAAGCCAAATAAACAACTGAATAGGACCAAACTTGGCACACAATGTATTTCTCAAGTAACCTGGGCAGCGCCGGGTCCCCAAGCTAGTTTGAAATAAGCGAGAGGTTTGCTATGGAAACAGGAGCAATGAAGGGGAAGGGCCAGAGTGAGGCGTGAGGGAAGTAAACTGTCAGCACTGTAGAAGCAAAGCACCAGCGCCACCTAGTGTTCGCCACCAGAACTTTAGCAACACTGTAGAAGCAAAGCACCAGCGCCACCTAGTGTTCACCACCAGAACTTTAGCAACACTGTAGAAGCAAAGCACCAGCGCCACCTAGTGTTCACCAACAGAACTTTAGCAACACTGTAGAAGCAAAGCACCAGCGCCACCTAGTGTTCACCACCAGAACTTTAGCAACACTGTGGAAGCAAAGCACCAGCGCCACCTAGTGTTCACCACCAGAACTTTAGCAACACTGTAGAAGCAAAGCACCAGCGCCACCTAGTGTTCTCCACCAGAACTTTAGCAACACTGTAGAAGCAAAGCACCAGCGCCACCTAGTGTTCTCCCCCAGAACTTTAGCAACACTGTAGAAGCAAAGCACCAGCGCCACCTAGTGTTCACCACCAGAACTTTAGCAACACTGTAGAAGCAAAGCACCAGTGCCACCTAGTGTTCACCAACAGAACTTTAGCAACACTGTAGAAGCAAAGCACCAGCGCCACCTAGTGTTCACCACCAGAACTTTAGCAACACTGTAGAAGCAAAGCACCAGCACCACCTAGTGTTCACCACCAGAACTTTAGCAACACTGTAGAAGCAAAGCACCAGCGCCACCTAGTGTTCACCACCAGAACTTTAGCAACACTGTAGAAGCAAAGCACCAGCGCCACCTAGTGTTCTCCACAGAACTTTAGCAACACTGTAGAAGCAAAGCACCAGCGCCACCTAGTGTTCACCACCAGAACTTTAGCAACACTGTAGAAGCAAAGCACCAGCGCCACCTAGTGTTCACCAACAGAACTTTAGCAACACTGTAGAAGCAAAGCACCAGCGCCACCTAGTGTTCACCAACAGAACTTTAGCAACACTGTAGAAGCAAAGCACCAGCACCACCTAGTGTTCACCAACAGAACTTTAGCAACACTGTAGAAGCAAAGCACCAGCGCCACCTAGTGTTCACCAACAGAACTTTAGCAACACTGTAGAAGCAAAGCACCAGCGCCACCTAGTGTTCGCCACCAGAACTTTAGCAACACTGTAGAAGCAAAGCACCAGCGCCACCTAGTGTTCACCACCAGAACTTTAGCAACACTGTAGAAGCAAAGCACCAGCGCCACCTAGTGTTCACCACCAGAACTTTAGCAACACTGTAGAAGCAAAGCACCAGCGCCACCTAGGGTTCACCACCAGAACTTTAGTTTTGTTAGTACTTTAGAACCATGATTGCACAGGCCTAATAAATAAATAAATAAATAAGGTCATCTTGGGTCTTGATCCTATTTTCTGGCGTATCAACTATCCGTCCAAATTCGGTGTCATCTGCAAACTTGATCAGCCTGTCCTCTAAGTCTTTAATTAATGACGTAAACACCCCAAGTCCCAAGACATTTTCATAGGACTTGGGGTGTACGAAAAATACATTGTTTTTCTGGTGCAAAGGAAGTGGAAATATCCCACCAGTCGCTCAGGGGAAACGGGCAAGGAAGGAAGAGGAACAGACTCACCTGCCTCCAAAAGCAATGACCGGCGCATCCCTCGCTCCATACTGTTCCTTCAGTGCTGCAATGAGGACAGCGTAGTCAGCTAAGGCTTGTTCAATGCTCAGCAGGCCTGCGTTCTCCCTCTGCAGTGAGGCAGCTCCGAATGGGAGGGATTTCCCATAGTACCTCTGAAGAAACCATGAAAATATTGGAAGGGAAGAAGCATCAGCATTTGGATACGAAGCCATTCCACTCTGTTGTGGAAGGTCAGGAGGGAGGGGGCTGATCAAACATCACTGGGGAGGGAGTTCCACATCCAAGGGGCCACCACTGAGAAGGTCCTGTCTCTTGTCTCCGTCAATCACACCTGCGAGGGAGGCGGGACCGAGAGTCTCCAGGGCAGCAGAAAACAAGCCTGCTCCCTCCTCTCTATGATTTCTCCTCACATATTTATACATAGCCCTCGTCATGTCTCCTCTCAGCCTTTTATTCTGCTTTCAGGACCCTAAACATGTGCACCTCTTCAAGCCACTCCTCATATGGCTTGTTCTCCAGACCCTGGATCCTTTGTGAGTGACTCTTCTACCAAAGCTAGGTAACTTCTCTCTCTATTCTTTCACCTGAGACACAGAGAAACGCCTCAAACACCAGCTTGAGCACCAAAAGCAAAGGTCTGATGATGGGACGCCACTAAAGACACTCACATGCTCCGCAAATACCACCAAAGCGTCCTGCTGCCCGGCGAGTTCCAGGATGAAGCCGCTGTTCTGAGCAAAGTCCCAGACATCTCCCTCGTTTCCGGTGTAAAAAAAGATGGGCCCGTTTCCTCTTTTCCAATATTTATCTGGGTGGGACAGAAAATGGTCTACTAAGGCGGTGTTTCCCAACCGCTGTGCCGTGGCACACTAGTGTGCCGTGAAGGAGCTCCTGCTGTGCCGCGAGAAAAGCTTTCTGCCCCCTTCCTTCCCCCCTCCTCCTGCCAAACTCCTGCTGCTTGGGGGAGGAGGAGGAAGGGCCGGGCGGCAGCGAAGAAAAAGAAGAAGGGGCTGGGGCGCCGCCTCCTTTGTCCGTTTCCCCAGCCAGCCTCCAATCCGCCATGACTCCCGCCATGACTCTTGCCATGACTCTCACCCCTCGCTCGCTGAAGCCGCGCAGAGGAGGAGCCCCGCCCACTGAAGCCCATCCACTGCTCATGCTCCTCCTCTGTGGGAGAGCTGAAGCCGGGGGGCGGGGCAGGGCATGGCACGGCCTGGCTCCGCCCCCCTCCCCCTGGCTTCAGCACTCCCATCAGCGCTCCAGCCTTGAGGGGGCAGTGCCAAGCCAGCATTGTGCTGGCTCTGCCACCGCTGGCTTGGCATTGCCCCCTCAAGGCTGGAGAATCTCTGGGAGAGCTGAAGCTGGGGGGAGGGGGTGGGGCATGGCGCAGCCTGCCTCTTCTCTCCCCGGCTTCAGCACTCCCAGCAGCTGCTCCCAGCAGGCCACCATGCCCCCAGCTGTTCTTTACTGTGTTAGAGTGTCATTTTGTGTCATTTTGGTTGGTGGTGTGCCCCCGGATTTTTTTAATGTTAAAAGTGTGCAGCGGCTCAAAAAAGGTTGGGAAACACTGTACTAAGGTCCCTTCAACACTGTCACATAGTCCAATTCAAAGCAGAAAATCTGGATTTTACGTGGCGGTATACCTGTGATGAGATATCTCTGGGGAAAGGTCCTGTTGCTGTAGCTTTCAAAATTGAAGTGATCCAACCACTGTTCGAAATATTTCTCTTCAAAGCCCGTCTGGAGGGTCATGAAAGCTGAAAAAAAGGAGCCAAGATGGATTCAAAATGAGCAGAAATCAACCTCCCCCCGATAAAAGGAAAAGAAGGGCAGCATATAAATGACACACACACACACACACACACACACACATATATATATATAGAGAGAGAGTAAGCTGCTCTGAGTCCCCTTTGGGGTGAAAAGGGCGGCATATAAATGTCGCAAATTAATAACAAATAAATAGATTTTCAAGACTGAAGCCCCATCTACACTGCCATATAAAATCCAGATTATCCGCTCTGAAGTGGATTATCTGAGTCACGTAATCCAGTCCAAAACCAATAATCTGGATTTTATATGACAGTGTAGAAGGGGTCTCAGAGTGAAATTATGGATTAAGTGTTTATATGTGTGCGTGTGTGTATATGCTAAGACTCTAAACTATCTAATCCGTGAGCTGCTTTTTGCTGACAATGCTGCCCTTGTTGCCCATTCAGAAGCAGCTCTGTAGCGCCTCACATCCTGTTTTGCAGCAGCTGCAGAGCTGTTTGGGCTGGAAGTCAGCCTGAAGAAAACAGAAGTCCTCTACCAGCCCGCACCACAGGAAGAACACCATCATCCCTACGTCAGCATAGGCACATCTGTGCTTAAATCCGTTCAGCAGTTCACCTCCCTGGGAAGCATCATCTCTTCAGACGCCAAGATTGACAAAGAGAGAGATCACAGATGAGCAAAGGCATAGAGTGCATTCGGAAGGCTTCACAAAAGGGTCTGGAGCAACAAGCACCTGAGGCAAAGCACCAAAATCAGTGTGTACAGAGCTATCATACTCTCTGTTCTCCTCTATGGGTCTGAAACATGGGTCACCTATCGCCAACACCTACGACTCCTCGAACGCTTTCTTCAGTGCCGTCTTCGCACAATCCTAAATATACACCTTCCTATGAACCTTCAAGATGCTTAAGATCATCCGGAGAGGCCCTGCTCTCGGTCCCGCCTGCTTTGCATCGGTGAGGACGAGAGACAGGGCCTTTTCAGTGGTGGCTCCTCGGCTTTGGAACGCCCTTCCTAATGACATCAGATCGGCCCCCTCCCTCCTGACATTTTGCAGGAGGGTTAAGACCTGGCTATTTGACCGGGCATTTGCAGATGTAGTATGATGTCAAATTGAGATCTAAGGAACGACGACGATGCAATTGGAAGTCGATTTAATTAATGAGACGCTGATATTGTGTTTTTAACGTTGAATGCTAATTTGTATATGTTGGAATTGTAATGTATTGTATTGATAATTGTTGATATGTTTGTCTTAAGCAGTTTTTGCTGTTGTACACCGCCTCGAGTCGCCTTCGGGCTGAGAGAGGCGGTCTAGAAGCAAAGTAAATAAATACACTGGACCGACTATGTGACGAATGTTGCTGTCCTTGAGCAAGCAGAGATCGCCAGCATTGAGGCCACGCTATTGAGAACACAGCTGCGCTGGGCAGGGCACGTCCATAAGATGGAGGACCACCGCCTCCCAAAGATACTACTCTACGGTGAACTCGCAAGAGAGGCGCCCCCAAAAAGAGATATAAGGACTCCCTGAAACAGCATCTCAGGCTCGGCCAGATTGATCACCAACAATGGTCCACCCTGGCCTCACATCGGGAGGCATGGAGACGCACTATCCACAATGCTGCGGCCTCTTTCGAGAAGACACGCCAAACGGGTCTCGACAACGCAGAAAGTACCGCAACTTGGAAACAACATCACCCAAGGAGACTTCTCCGCTGTGCTTTCTGCAACCGGACTTGCCTATCTCAGATTGGCCTTTTTAGTCATCAATGCGCTTGTAGAAAGCGTGGGATGAGTCCTTCCTAAGAATCTTAGTTTGCAAAGTAATGCCAGAGATATATATATATATATATATATATATATATATATATATATATTTAAAACGTTGTAAATCAATCCTCAGAGGTTGTGAGGCCTGTTGGAAACGAGGCGAATGTGGGAGAAAGAACTAACACCTCAGAAAGACCAGCTAACACGTCTAAACCAAGAATTCCCCCCCCCAGGCAGGAAGCAGCCAGACCTTGAAGCTGCAAGGCTACTCTATGCTAATCAAGCAGGTTAATTGCAGCATTCAGACTTGCTTCAAACTGAGAAGAGTTCTTTCTCCTGCCCTGGACATTACTCTACAGAGATAGATAGATAGAGCCCCTGAGCATGTGCAAAGAGCAAAGGAGGGGCATGGGCAGAGTTCCTTCCAATCTGGGCCTTACCGGCTGGCGAGACCCCCAAAAACAGTAATGTTACCATGACGACCGCCTGGCAGGGCGCCTCCATTTTGCCGGCAATGGGGCGCGGTCACGTGAAGAGAGGCCGCGTGACCCTTCGAGGGGCGGGGCCAAGGGGAGTCGGAGGAGTTTAAGCCAAGGCGCAAAAAGGCGTCTCCTTGCTCGCGTTTTCCCGCCCAGCACTCTAAATCCCGCCCTCCAACCAATGGCTGCGCAGCTTTTTATGATTGGCAGGGCGGTCGGCCAATGGGAGGCTCGGAGGAGTTTAAGCAGGACGGAGCTAAGACGCAAAAAGGCGTCTCCTTGCTCGCGTTTTCCCGCCCAGCACTCTAAATCCCGCCCTCCAATCAATAGCTGCGCAGCGTTTTATGATTGGCAGGGCGGTCGGCCAATCGGAGGCTCGGATGCGGGAGGTATATAAGCACTTTCTGAGGTAAACTTGAGGGAAGGAGTTCTGAGAGGAAACCTCTGTTTTACCTCCTTTTAAGACAAGGATATACTTGGATTTCCCCCCCAAAAGAGAGAAATAGGGGAGATATATAGATATAGAAAAGGAAATATATATAGGGAAGAGTCCAAAAAGACCAATTTCAGGGGGGGAAATATGGAATTATTTCCACCCATAACCACCTTGAATGGAGAAGCAAGAAATGAGCTTATTCTCCTCAGGGGGAAAATGGAGTATTATTATTATTATGGCCAGTGTGGCAATATCAATACTATTATTATGGCCAATGTGCCATTATTATTATTGCTTATATGCCAACATTATTATTATTATGGCCAGTTTTCCAATATCATTATTGTTACTATTATTATTATGGCCAGTGTGGCAATATCAATACTATTATTATGGCCAATGTGCCATTATTATTGCTTATATGCCAACATTATTATTATGGCCAGTTTGCCATTATTATTATTCTTATTATTATTATGGCCAGTGTGACAACATCAATACTACTATTATTATTATGGCCAATGTGCCATTATTATTATTATGGCCAGTTTGCCATTATTCTTATTCTGGCCAATGAGCAAACATTATTATTATTATGGCCAATATGCCGATGTCATTATCTTTATTATGACTTTATTTTTATTTATTATTTCAATTTGCTAAACCGCCCTCCCCGAGGCTCAGGGCGGTTTCCAAACATATGTGCCCAGGAGATCACTGCGCTCAGAGGGACTTAACCTTTTGGATGTGCCTAATATCAGGGTTTGCAGATTGGCTACTACACGCCGGAGGGCGTTTACCGCAGCCATTATTATTGCTTTGTGGAACGGCCTCCCCCGAAGAGATCCGGCCCATCCGGGCTCTCTTGCCGTTCCGCAGAGCAGTAAAAACATGGCTGTTTAGGCAGGCATTCGGCCCATAGCCAACTGCCACTATCGGCACCTATGGGTTCGTTGTTAGCATGCCACTGCTAACTATTGCTATTGGCTGGCAAATTGTTTTAATTCGGGTGTTTTTAACTGTTTTATTGTATTTTAATGTGTTTTACTTGTTTTATTCGCACTAATTTTGTGAACCGCTCTGGGCGCCAGAGAGAGCGGTATATTAAGCCGAACTTAATAAAGAAATAATAATAAATAATATAAAATACATCGAGAAAAAACTATGGTAATGTGCCAATGTTGTTGTTGTTATTATTATTATTATTATTATTATGGCCAAAGTGCCATCAATATTATTATCAATATAGCCAATGTGCCAAAACCATTATTGTTATTATTACTATTATGGCAAATGCACTAAAATCATTATTATAATTATTTTTATTGTAACATAATCCCTGGCCCCTTCATGGGGTCTCTGCTGGCATTTTTAGGCCTCTTTATGGGGTCCCTGCTTGCAACCCCAGACCTCTTTTTGGGGTCCCTGCTAGTATGCCTCCTTATAGCATCCCTGCTGGGATAACTAGGCCTCTTTATGGGGTCCCTGCTTGCGATCCCAGACCTCTTTTTGGGGTCCCTGCTAGTATGCCTCCTTATAGCATCCCTGCTGGGATAACTAGGCCTCTTTATGGGGTCCCTGCTAGCATGCCTCCTTATAACATCCCTGCTGGGATAACTAGGCCTCTTTATGGGGTCCCTGCTAGTATGCCTCCTTATAACATCCCTGCTGGGATAACTAAGCCTCTTTATGGGGTCCCTGCTTGCGATCCCAGACCTCTTTTTGGGGTCCCTGCTAGTATGCCTCCTTATAGCACCCCTGCTGGGATCACTAGGCGGGGTCCCTGCTTGCGATCCCAGACCTCTTTTTGGGGTCCCTGCTAGTATGCCTCCTTATAGCACCCCTGCTGGGATAACTAGGCCTCTTTATGGGGTCCCTGCTTGCGATCCCAGACCTCTTTTTGGGGTCCCTGCTAGCATGCCTCCTTATAGCATCCCTGCTGGGATAACTGGGCCTCTTTATGGGGGGGTCCCTGCTTGCGATTCCAGACCTCTTTTATGGGGTCCCTTTTGGGTCCTGCTAGCATGCCTCCTTATAGCATCCCTGCTGGGATAACTGGGCCTCTTTATGGGGTCCCTGCTTGCGATCCCAGACCTCTTTTTGGGGTCCCTGCTAGCATGCCTCCTTACAGCATCCCTGCTGGGATAACTAGGCCTCTTTATGGGGTCCCTGCTTGCGATCCCAGACCTCTTTTTGGGGTCCCTGCTAGCATGCCTCCTTACAGCATCCCTGCTGGGAGAACTAGGCCTCTTTTGGGGTCCCTGCTAGCATGCCTCCTTTGGGGGTCCCAGCATCCCTGCTGGGATAACTAGGCCTCTTTATGGGGTCCCTGCTTGCGATCCCAGACCTCTTTTTGGGGTCCCTGCTAGCATGCCTCCTTATAACATCCCTGCTGGGATAACTAGGCCTCTTTATGGGGTCCCTGCTTGCGATCCCAGACCTCTTTTTGGGGTCCCTGCTAGCATGCCTCCTTACAGCATCCCTGCTGGGATAACTAGGCCTCTTTATGGGGTCCCTGCTTGCGATCCCAGACCTCTTTTTGGGGTCCCTGCTAGCATGCCTCCTTATAGCATCCCTGCTGGGATAACTGGGCCTCTTTATGGGGTCCCTGCTTGCGATCCCAGACCTCTTTATGGGGTCCCTGCTAGTATGTCTCCTTATAACATCACTGCTGGGATAACTAGGCCTCTTTATGGGGTCCCTGGGGTCCCTGCGATCCCAGACCTCTTTTTGGGGTCCCTGCTAGTATGCCTCCTTATAGCACAGCCCCTGCTGGGATAACTAGGGGTCCTCTTTATGGGGTCCCTGCTAGCATGCCTCCTACAGCATCCCAGACCCTCTTTATGGGGTCCCTGCTCCCAGACCTATGCCTCCTTATAGCACCCCCCTGCTGGGACCTAGCTCCTTATAGCACCCCTGCCTCTTTTATGGGGTCCCTGCTAGCATGCCTCCTTATAACATCCCTGATAACTGGGCTCTTTTATGGGGTCCTTGCGAGCATGCCTCCTTATAACATCCCTGCTGGGATAACTGGGCCTCTTTATGGGGTCCCTGCTTATGCCTCCTTAGCATCCCTCCCTTATAACATCCCTGCTGGGATAACTTTTTGGGGTCCCTGCTAGCATGCCTCCCTTACAACATCCCTGCTGGGATAACTAGGCCTCTTTTGGGGTCCCTGCTAGCATGCCTCCTTGTAGCATCCCTGCTGGGATAACTGGGCCTCTTTATGGGTTCCCTGCTTGCAATCTTTTTGGGGTCCCTGCTAGACATCCCTCTTTTCTTTATGGGGTCCCTGCTGACCTCTTTTTGGGGTCCTTAGCATCCCTGCTGGGATAACTAGGCCTCTTTATAACATCCTCTTTTTTGGGGTCCCTGCTGGGGGAACTAGGCCTCTTTCCCTGCTAGCATGGGGTCCCTGCTAGCATGTATGCCTGGGCCTTACAGCATCCCTGCTGGGAGAACCTATCTTATAACATGGGGGATCCTCTTCCCTGCTATATGCATAACCCTGCTGGGATAACTTTTTAGGGTCCCTGCTAGTATGCCTCTTTATGGGGTCTTTACGGGGTCCCTGCTTGCAATCCCAGACCTCTTTTTCCTGGGGTCCCTGCTAGTATGCCTCCCCTATAGCATCCCTGCTGGGATAACTCTTTTTGGGGTCCCTCTTTATGGGGTTCCTGCTTCTTTACGGGGTCCCTGCTTGATCCCAGACCTCTTTTTGGGGTCCCATGCTAGGATATGCCTCTTTATGGGGTCCCTGCTTGCAATATGCCTCCTTGTCGCATCCCTGCTGGGAGCCTCTTTATGGGGTCCCTGCTGGGATAACTAGGCCCCTTTATGGGGTCCCTGTTCTTTATGGGGTCCCTGTTTGCAATCCCAGACCTCTTTTTGGGGTCCCTGGGGTCCCTGCTAGTATGTCTCCCTATAACATCCCTGCTGTATGCCTCTTTATAGGGTCCCTGCTGGGGGTAACTAGGCCTCTTTTTTGGGGTCCCTGCTTGCAATCCCAGACCTCTTTTGGGGTCCCTGCTAGTATGCCTCCTTACAGCATCCCTGCTGGGATAACTAGGCCTCTTTATGGGGTCCCTGCTTGCAATCCCAGACCTCTTTTTGGGGTCCCTGCTAGTATGCCTCCTTATAGCATCCCTGCTGGGATAACTAGGCCTCTTTATGGGGTTCCTGCTTGCAATCCCAGACCTCTTTTTGGGGTCCCTGCTAGTATGCCTCCTTATAGCGTCCCTGCTGGGATAACTAGGCCTCTTTATGGGGTTCCTGCTTGCAATCCCAGACCTCTTTTTGGGGTCCCTGCTAGTATGCCTCCTTATAGCGTCCCTGCTGGGATAACTAGGCCTCTTTATGGGGTCCCTGCAATCAAGCACCCCTCTTTTCGATTGTTGGGAGGAAGGCAGAGAGTGTGTGTCCCTAAATGCAGGGGATCCTCTCTTGCCTGGAGGGGTGCGGCCTTTCTGCATCCTCTCTGGGCGCAAGAGCCATGCAACCTTCCTGGGTGACTCACTGCCAGGACCACTGTCTCTCAGCCAGGTGAAGAAGACGTCAAAGGTAGGCACCCACCTGTTCCAACTCATGCTTGGCCAGGTCTTTTATTCCTTTTCCACATTGTGGTGACTTTTGTTGTATGGGGAGGGGGGTTTCCGGCAAATGTTGCAAACAGATATGTGTATTATGGCAGTGTTTACCAACTAGTGTGCCGTAGCACACTAGTGTGTCGTGAGTGATCATCAGGTGTGCCGTGGGAAATGGAAACCTCCAATCCCCTTTCTTCCCCCTCCTGCCGAACACTTTTTCTTCTCCACTCGGGCTCCTTTCTTCCCAGCCTCGCTCTGGAGGGGTGGGGGGAGGGAGGAAGATGTGACCCGTGTGGGCGCTACTGCGCAAACTCGCCCCACGTCTTCCTCCCTCCCCCCTCCCCTCCTGAACACGCTCATGCTGCCCCCTTGGATCAAAAAGGCGGCAGAAGCGGCAGCGTGAGCAAAGTGAGGCAAATTGAGCAGAGTGAGGCTGGGAAGAAGGGAGCCCGAGTGGAGAAGAAAAAGTAAGTGTTGGGCAGGAGGGGGAAGAAAGGGCGCGAAGGGGGAGGGGGAGGAAGCGGTCTCTGTCGAAAGCTGGCATGGGCAAACTTGGACCTTCCAGGTGTTTTGGACTTCAACTCCCACCATTCCTAGCAGCCTCAGGCCCTTTTCCTTTCCCCCCCTCAGCCACTTAAGCAGGAAAGGGCCTCAGGCTGTTAGGAATGGTGGGAGTTGAAGTCCAAAGCACCCAGAGGGCCGAGGTTTTCCCATGCCTGTTTGAGGGACCTTAAAGTGGTGAGCCTCCTTCCAACATCATGATTCTGGATAGAAAACAAACAACAATATAACATAACATTGTTTGAGTCCACAGTGCTCTCTGGGTGTAGGTGAACTACAACTTCCAAACTCAAGGTCAATTTCCAAGCAAACCCTTTCAGTACTTTCTGTTGGTAATGAGAGTTCAATATGCCAAGTTTGGTTCAATTCCATTGTTGCAAGAGTTCAGGATGCTCTTTGATTGTGTGTTAACTATAAATCCCAGAAACTGTAACTCCCAAATGTCAAGGTCTATTTTCCCCAAACTCCATCTGTGTTCACATTTGGGCATATTGAGTATTCATGCCAAGTTTGGTCCTGATCCAGCATTGCTCTCTGGATATAGGTGAACTAGAACTCCAAAACCCAAGGTCAATGCCCACCAAACTTTTATAGGATTTTCTCTTGGTTATGGGAGTTCTGTGTGGGAAGTTTGTGTCTTTCTGCCATTCCTGTCAAGATATCTATGTCAGTGTTTCCCAACCAGTGTGCCGGGGCACACTAGTGTGCCGTGAGCTATCATCAGGTGTAATATAACACAACGGGTGTGGTCACTGTAGGTCCACTAAAAAGATATCTGAACACAGAGTTTTCAAAGTATTTTGTATTGGATAATTACTCCGAAGATGTGTTAGGCAAATTAAATATATACCCAAGTCGGGTGCCAAAATCAACAAAACAACATGATCCCACCGCTGGAGTAATACACATCAAAATCAATATTCAGTTCACAAGTTTGCAAGTGGGAGAGGAGGACGGAGTAACGCCGCTGTAGAAATGGTATTACACCCCATTGGGTGTATATTGAATATTGATTTTGATGTGTATTGCTCCAGCGGTGGGATCATGTTTTGTTGATTTTGGCACCCGACTTGGGTATATATTTAATTTGCCTAACACATCTTCGGAGTAATTATCCAATACAAAATACTTTGAAAACACTGTGTTGAGATATCTTTTTAGTCGATCATCAGGTGTGCCATGGGAAATTGGAACCTCCGGGGGGGTCTAGTGTGTTGAAGTATAAAAACCCTAAGAAACCTACCTCGATAAAGGCACAAAATTACAACCACCACCCCTCCCCACCCGTTGTCTACTTGGTCTCTCCCTCTCCATGCATTGGGAAGGCCCGCCTCCCTTTCCCCAAGTAGAGACCTCCTCTTGCGTCCTGGGGGTTTTGTGTGGGAATTTTGGCCCAGTTCTATCATTGGTGGGGTTCAGAATGCTCTTTGATTGTAGGGGAACTATAAATCCCAGCAACTACAACTCCCAAATGTCAAAGTCTATTTCCCCTGAACTCCATCTGCATTCATATTGGGGCATATTGAGTATTCATGCCAAGTTTGGTCCTGATCCAACATTGTTTCAGTCCACAGTGCTCTCTGGATATAGGTGAACTACAACTCCAAAACCCAAGGTCAATGCCCATCAAACTCTTATAGTATTTTCTCTTGGTTATGGAAGTTCTGTGTGGGAAGTTTGTGTCTTTCTGCCATTCCTGCCAGGATATCTATGTTGTGTTCATTGAAACAGGCCCAGGTTTCACACTGAGTGTATAAATACAGTACATTGAAAAACATATTAACTATTTGTATTGCTGTGTTAGAGTGTCATTTTGTGTCATTTTGGTTGGTGGTGTGCCCCAGGAGTTTGTAAATGTAAAAAATGTGCCGTGGCTCAAAAAATGTTTGGAAACACTGATCTATGTTGTGTTCATCGAAACAGGCCCAGGTTTCACTCTGAGTGTATAAATACATTGAAAAACATATTAACTGTATGTATTGCTGTGTTAGAGTGTCATTTTGTGTCATTTTGGTTGGTAGTGTGCCCCAGGAGTTTGTAAATGTAAAAAGTGTGCCACGGCTCAAAAAAAGGTTGGGAAACACTGATCTATGTCGTGTTCATCGAAACAGGCCCAGATTTCACACTGAGTGTACAAATACATTTAAAAACATATTCACTATCTGTATTGCTGTGTTAGAGTGTCATTTTGGTTGGTGGTGTGCCCCAGGATTTTGAAAATGTAAAAAGTGTGCCGTGGCTCAAAAAATGTTGGGAAACACTGATCTATGTTGTGTTCATCGAAACAGGCCCAGGTTTCACACTGAGTGTATAAATATATTTAAAAACATATTCACTATCTGTATTGCTGTGTTAGAGTGTCATTTTGTGTCATTTTGGTTGGTGGTGTGCCCCAGGATTTTGAAAATGTAAAAAAGTGTGCCGTGGCTCAAAAATGTTGGCACTGATCTATGTCGTGTTCACTGGCCCAGGTTTCACACTGAGTGTATAAATACATTGAAAAACATATTAACTGTATGTATTGCTGTGTTAGAGTGTCATTTTGTGTCATTTTGGTTGGTGGTGTGCCCCAGGAGTTTGTAAATGTAAAAAATGTGCCGTGGCTCAAAAAATGTTGGGAAACACTGATCTATGTCGTGTTCATCGAAACAGGCCCAGGTTTCACACTGAGTGTATAAATACATTGAAAAACATATTAACTATATGTATTACTGTGTTAGAGTGTCATTTTGTGTCATTTTGGTTGGTGGTGTGCCCCAGGAGTTTGTAAATGTAAAAAATGTGCCGCGGCTCAAAAAAGGTTGGGAAACACTGTATTATGGGATAGCATATGCATTTGCTCTTGATGATGTGAATGACTATTGTCAATGGCAGTGGGCATAAGAATCATGGTGGATCTTTCTGCATTTATATAAACTACAAATCTCCCAACTTGGCTGGGGCAATCCTGATTACCGTAATCCTCTGTTGTTCCACTTTGGGTGCCATTCATACCCAAATATTATTATTTTTTATTCCAGCAGGCTTTCGGGGTCTGATCTGGTTAATTAGCCGTAAATATTTTTATAGTTTTAGTTAAAAGTTTAATTTCAGTTGTTTTAAAGTGTGTTTTTTATATTCTCTGTAAGCCGTCCTGAGGCCTCGGGGAAGGACGGTATACAAAAATAAATAAAATAAAATAAATAAGGCAAAATTAGTGATGTCCAGGGTCCGTTTTGCCCATCTGGTGCCTTCTAAAAGTTGTTCTGACCCCGTTTCACTTTGTCCAGGGCCCAATTCGGCCATTTGGTGCCTTTTAAAGTTTTCAGTCTGCCTTTCTACTGGCAGTTTCCCTCTTCTCTTCTTTATTCTTCTTTCTTGCTTTCCTTCCTTTCTGGGAAATATAAAATCGTGTTGCTGTTTTCCACAATGTTCACATGAAGGCAGCACAGGGTGCACTTCCCTACCTGGCCACTTGATGGCAGGAAAAGATGGCAGATCGGAATCTGAAGGCAAGGGTAAGTATTATTATTCTCTCTCTGCATTACTTCACCAAGGAAGATTCTTAGGAAGGACTCATCCCACGCTTTTTATGAGCGCGTTGATGACTAAAAAGGCCAATCTGAGATAGGCAAGTTTGGTTGCAGAAAGCACAGCAGAAAGTCTCCTTGGGTGATGTTTCCAAGTTGCGGTTCTTTCTGCGTTGTCGTTTCTCTTCGAGACCCGTTCGGCGTGTCTTCTCGAAAGAGGCCGCAGCATTGTGGATAGTGCGTCTCCACGCCTCCCGATGTGAGGCCAGGGTGGACCATTGTAGGTGATCAATCTGGCCGAGCCTGAGATGTTGTTTCAGGGAGTCCTTATATCTCTTTTTGGGGGCGCCTCTCTTGCGCTGACCTGTGGCGAGTTCACCATAGAGTAGTATCTTTGGGAGGCGGTGGTCCTCCATCCTAGAGATGCGCCCTGCCCAGCGCAGCTGTGTTCTCAATAGCATGGCCTCAATGCTGGTGATCCCTGCTTGCTCAAGGACAGCAACATTGTCACATAGTCGGTCCAGTGTATATTTAGGATTGTGCGAAGACAGCGCTGATGAAAGCATTCGAGGAGTCGTAGGTGTTGGCGATAGGTGACCCATGTTTCAGACTGATAGAGGAGAATAGACAGTACGATAGCTCTGTACACACTGATTTTGGTGCTTTGCCTCAGGTGCTTGTTGCTCCAGACTCTTTTGTGAAGCCTTCCGAATGCACTCTATGCCTTTGCTCATCTGTGATCTATCTCTTTGTCAATCTTGGTGTCTGAAGAGATGATGCTTCCCAGGGAGGTGAACTGCTGAATAGACTTAAGCACAGATGTGCCTATGCTGACGTGGGGATGATGGTGTTCTTCCTGTGGTGCGGGCTGGTAGAGGACTTCCATTTTCTTCAGGCTTACTTTATTATTAACTAGCTGAGGACCCGGCGGTGCCCGGGTTATTTGAGGAAGGCATTGTGTGCCAAGGTTGGTTCCTATTAGATGTTTATGTGGCTTGCAGTGGTCTCAGGAACTTAGTGAAGGTACTTCAACTCCCATCATCCGTGGTCCGTCCCACTCAAAACCGCACCAGGATGTAGAGTGGGTCATGGGTACTCTGTGTGCCAAGTTTGGGCCTGGTCTCTGATTTGTAGGGGCTACAATTGGGGGTTTTATATTGTTATTATGTGGGCATCGAATTGTGCCGTACTATAAGCCGCTCTGAGTCCCCCCTTGGGGGTTGAGAAGAGCGGGGTAAAATCCCGAAATAAATAAATAAAATAAATACAATGTTCTGTGGGAAACGAATTGGGTTAAGGTACTGCAAATCCCATCATTTGTGAGCCATCCTGCCGTAAACCGCAGCAGGTTTGTAAAGTGGGCTATTGGGCCTCTGTGTGTCAAGTTTGGTCCTGATTCGTCATTGGTGTGGGCCAAGTGAAGAAGGCGTCGACGGTCAAAGGTAGGCGCCCACCTGTTCCAACTCATGCTTGGGCAGGTATTTTCTTCCTTTTCTTCCTTGTTGTTAATGTTGTTGCATTATGGAGGGGGGTTGCTGCAAACTTTGAAAACGATGTGTATTATGTGTATTAAGGGATGTCTAGTCCCAAAGGTCCGCAATCAATGAGACAGCGCTGCACCTTCGTGCCATGCCCTTTCTCGTTAGCTACAGTTTGAACTATTCATTACCTTGTTATTGTGTACAGTTGGCCAGGTTTCACGACCGTTCTCGCCATAGGTTATTGGGCGCTGTTTTTGAGTTTAAATTATTGTTTCATGTGTTTATCGTTTCATTCTGTGTTGTCTTGTGTATTTATTTTATGCGATGTTTTAGGCACATTGTGCTATATGTAACCTGCTCCGAGTCCCTTCAAGGAGCTGGAGGTGGGGTACAAATATAAAGTTGTTGCTGTTGCTGTTGTTGTTGTTGTTATATTCTAACCCAGATTGATAACATCATTCATACCCGTTCCTTGGGTTTTGCAATGTAATCATCTCTGCTTTCAATAATTGGAATGCTCTCCATAGTTAATACCTTCTAGTGGTTTTTCTTATGTGGGCAGTGAAGACAATATATATTCTGCCAGGTTTTCAGTGGGTTTTATTTTTCTGTTAACTGCGCTATCTTTTGTTTGCTTCTACTGTCTTTTCTTTCTTTCTTTCTTTCTTTCTTCTTGTATTTTGTGTTATTGTTATAAACCACCTTGAGGACACTTATGTCTAAAGTGCTCAAAGGCAGTATGTAAATGTCTTTATAAATAAATAAATAAATACACACACACACACATATATATAAAGCTTGGGGACCCGGGGGTGCCCGGGTTATTTGAGAAAGGTCTAAGTTGATATTTATCAGTTATGTATGTGGCTTGCAATAGTGTCAGGAAGTTAGTGAAGGCAGTGCGAGTCCCGTCGTCCATGGTCAATTCTCCTGCAAACTGCACCAGAATGTAGAGTGGGTCATGGGGGCTCTGTGTACCAAGTGTGGCTTTGATTAGTCATTGGATGAAGGTTGCAGTGGTCTCAGAAAGTGAGTAGAGGTACTTCAACTCCCATCATCCATGGTCCATCCTCCTTCAAACTGCAGCAGGATGTAGAGTGGGTCATGGGGGCTCTTTGTGCCAAGTTTGGTCTTTATTGGTGATTGGATGAGGGTCGCATTGTTTTCAGGAAGTGAGTGAAGGTACTGCAAGTCCCATCATCCATGGTCCATCCTCCTTCAAACTGCAGCAGGATGTAGAGTGGGTCAAGAGTACTCTGTGTGGCAAGTTTGGGCCTAGTCTGTGATTTGTAGGGGCTACAGTTTTCTGTGGGAAGTGAATCGCGTGAGGGTATTGCAAATCCCATCATTTGTGGCCCATCCTGCCCTAAACCACACCAGGTTGTAAAGTGGGCCATTGGGCCTCTGTGTGCCAAGTGTGGTCCTGAGTCGTCATTGTGTGGGCTACAGTTCTCTAAGAAAGTGAATTAAACTACTGCAAGTCCCATCATCCATGGTCCATCCTCCCTCAAACTGCACCAGGACGTAAAGTGGGTCTTGGGGGTTCTGTGTGGCAAGTTTAGTCTTGTTCTCTCATTGTTGGGGGCCGCAAAGTGTTTTGGCCTTAAACTTCCACAATGCCTCACTGCCTCAGGCCTTTTCCTTACCCCCCCCCCCACTTTAGAGTGTCAGAATGTTGGTGGTGCTGGCCAATCAGAGGCGTTATGCAAATAGTGGCAACCAATCGGAACGCTGCCACATATCCCTCCGCACGCATACATACATACAAACACTAACTTTTATATTATATATATATATACTAGCTGTACCCGGCACGCGTTGCTGTGCCCTATTTAGGAGATGCGAGAAAGTCTGAGTATGTAAGGGTTGGAATTGTTGTTAGTTATGGTGTTGAAGTGAATTGGGTTTGTGCCTCAGCTCTTTGCCTGCAGTCCTTCGGGTTTGACTTGTACCATGGCCAGGAGGGATCAGCTTGGGAGGGCTTGTCCTGTCAGGGGATCTCTATCTTCACAGGTGCGTCCAGTGTCTGTTGGGGACTGTTAAAAATCCTTTCCGTATCCTTTCTAGCCACCTTTCTCAAGATCTTCATGTCTAGCTTACTTTCTGCTCCTCTCTTTTTCAAGATGTCCTGCTCTGTGTCTTTTGCACCCATTGGTCGATGTCCGATGAGGCTTTCCTCATGGACAGGCCATCTGAGGGAGCTCTTCCAGCGCTGGGCATCAGAAGGTACTTGGTGATGACCTCCATCCCTTGGAGCCAGCATATAGAGGGGCTGGAGCACCCTCCTTGGCAAACCCCATTGTTGCTGGATGGTCCTCTTATTAACGTGGAATTCAAGCCACTGGAGATCTTTTGGGAAAGGAAGAAGAGCTCCCCTTGAATGGTGTTGATCTCCATCATGGTCTTCTGATTTGAAAGTGTTGGAGGAGGCTCTGGCAGTTTGTTATGGGTCGGAATGTTCATGTTGGCTGGCCAGTACAGCAGTTATGCAAATCCGCCCTTATTGGCAGCCAATCATGATGTCAGAATGTAGAGGCTGGGAGAGTCTTTGGCAGCCCGGAGGATGCTGGGAAATGTAGTTTTATTTTTACTCGTTGTTTTGGGGGCCTTTTAGGTTTTGGGGAAAGTTTCTTTGCTACAAACGTACCTTGCTTGAGGCCTATTTCTGTTGGCAAGTTTTGTGTTTCTGCGTTGTAAGGTTTCTCTGTTTGAGGTAGTCTTCACATGACTGCTCTTCCTTTATATATATAGATATATATATAGATATACATACAATACTGTATATATATATCCCTATTGATATTCAATCAGCTTCATCCAATATCAATCCTAACATTCAGAAAAAGAAAAAGAGAAATCCTGGCTTTGGGACCAAGCGTTTGCACCCTAGCACGACACGGCACTTTAGACTGGTCAGTTGGGAAATTGGTGGTTAAGATCTAAGACTTTGGATGGAACATTGTTTTAATGGTGATGAATGTACATGATGTTTTAATATTAACTGTATTTTAATGTATTGAATTCTAGGTGTATTTTAATGTATTTTAATTTTAACTGTTGTTTATTATGTATTGTGTGGCATCAAATTGTTGCCGTCTGTTAGGCCGCACTGAGTCCCCCCTCGGGGGTTGAGAAATAGCGGGGTATAAACACTGGAAATAAATAAATAATAAATAAACTAAAGAATAAACCTACAGAACCGATTTTGTTCGTAACTTGGGGACTGCTTGTATATGGCTTGGTTAAGCAATATGTAAGGTCACTAGAGCTTCCATTGCCTAGTTTGACCCAATATTTCGGTCTATCAGACAAGCCTGGGCCCTTGGGCCCTGAATGATTTGAATTCTGTCTGAGAATATAGGAATCAATGGATAATGCGACATAATCCAAGCTGTATTGCTCTTTATAAGTGTACGATTGTGATTCACATCAGTGGTAATTTCACTTGGAATTTCTCCCAGATCGTCATTAGAATGACAGTTGTTTTCTTTCCCCAGAGACAGTGAAAAGGAAAGGCTGAAAAAACAAGCAAGTTTGGATTGTACATGGTGTGATTTTATTAGTGGAAATCCTATTAAGTTTCTATTAAGATTTTAAGAAAATAAATATACAAAATATTTAAAATGTCATAAACGAATTGTTAGAATCAAAACGTTTAAAACGTTTGCTTTCCAAGGTAAGAGATGTGCACCTGATGACTCTTTGCAAGGTTTGCTGGTTTCCTTTTTGCCCTTTCTTAGAGTTACCATCTGTTGAAATGGCACAACAGGCTCGCATCACTGGTGTGCAAGGGGAAAGCAGTGTCGAAATGGTCCTCCAAGGCCCCTTTGCTGGCAAAGCCACATCCTTCCCACTTTCCATAAGGCATGTTTTAACGTTAATGATTTATTCCCTGTGCCTCACGCCAAGGCACTTCAGTGCCTGGAAGACGTGAGCCGCTCAGATCCTGGCTTCATTGGTGACGGAAGCTGCCTCATAATTGCAGAGCTGAGTCTCCACTCCAGGGGCTAAAAATAACCTTAATGATCGCTTTAAGGGCCAGATCTTAGAACAGGAGTTGCAGCACAAGAAAGGGTCAGGTCTAGGTTGGAGAGAAAACACCTCAACAAAGGGATGCACCGTAAGGCTATGTATAAGCCAGTGTTTTTCAACCTTTTTTGAGCCGTGGCACATTTATTACATTTACAAAATCCTGGCACAAAATGACACTCTAACACAGTAATACATATAGTTAATATGCTTTTAAATGTATTTATACGCTCAGTGTGAAACCTAAGCCGCTTTCGATGAACACAACATAGATATCCTGGCAGGAATGGCAGAAAGACACACACTTCCCACACAGAACTCCCATAACCAAGAGAAAATACTATAAGAGTTTGGTGGGCATTGACCTTGAGTTTTGGAGTTGTAGTTCACCTATATCCAGACAGCACTGTGGACTCAAACAATGTTGGATCAGGACCAAACTTGGCATGAATACTCAATATGCCCAAATATGAACACGGATGGAGTTCAGGGGAAATAGACCTTGACATTTGGGAGTTGTAGTTGCTGGGATTTATAGTTCCCCTACATTCCTCTGGGGGATGGTGGCCTGCTGGGAGCAGCTGCTGGGAATGCCAAAGCTGGGTGAGGGGGCAGAGCCAGGCCACACCATGCCCCACGCCCTCCCCCCGGCTTCAGCTATCCCAGATTAACCTCAAGATGCCCAAATGTGAACACAGATGGAGTTTGGGAAAAATAGACCTTGACATTTTGGAGTTACAGTTTCTGGGATTTATAGTTGACACACAATCAAAGAGCATCCTGAACTCTTGCAACAATGGAATTCAACCAAAATTGGCATATTGAACTCTCATTACCAACAGAAAGTACTGAAAGGGTTTGCTTGGGAATTGACCAACATTGTTTCAGTCCACAGTGCTCTCTGGATATAGGTGAACTACAACTCCAAAAACCAAGGTCAATGCCCACCAAACTCTTATAGTATTTTCTCTTGGTTATGGGAGTTCTGTGTGGGAAGTGTGTGTCTTTCTGCCATTCCTGCCAGGATATCTATGTTGTGTTCATTGAAACAGGCCCAGGTTTCACTCTGAGTGTATAAATACATTTAAAAACATATTAACTATATGTATTACTGTGTTAGAGTGTCATTTTGTGTCATTTTGGTTGGTGGTGTGCCCCAGGATTTTGTCAATGTAAAAAACGTGTCGCGGCTCAAAAAAGGTTGAAAAACACTGGGATAGACCACATCAGATCTAGTTTCGGATACAGAACATATGCCATCCAGTAGGTGCCATCTGCTCGCCCACAGAAAACCATATTTAATTATCTAGAACTGATGTGGTGGTAGTAATCCTTTGTGCGTTGTCAGCCTCTCCTCTCCTGACATCCCCGTTGCCTCGCCACTATGAGGGTTTCGCGAGACCAATCGCTCTCGTTACCACGTGGTTTCGAGGCAATGGTGTAGTAATGGTGAGGCTGGGAACTGTATTTTTGGTCTCGCGGACCACTGGTGGTCCACGGACCACAGGTTGGGAACCACTGATATAGTGGAACTCACTGCCTCAGAGCGTGGTGAAGGTTCCTTCTTTGGAGGCTTTCAAACAGAGGCTGGGTGGCCTTCTCCCGGGAGTGCTTTGATTGGATTTTCCTACGTGGCCGAAAGAGGCCACACGGGAAGGCCCTTGGGGTCTCTTTTGAATGTATCGGTCTTCTGATTCCGTTCCTGGAGGCTTAGGGCTGCCTCAGGGGCCAGTCCCACAGTGCTCCTCCCTCTCTTACTCCCTCCTTTCTTTCTTCCCTCCTTCTTTTCTTCCTGGGTGCTGCTTTGGAGAGCATTGGCTGGCTGGCTGGTGGCGCTGCGCTGTTCCTTCTGCACAACACGGAGCGCTCAAAGGCAAGCAACTGAGGCGAGCCAGGCTCCAGACCCCACTCCCGGCAGCAGGTAAGGGCTCTGGCTGCCTTTCTGCCTGCTCTGTAACCCTCAGGAAGGACTCCTTGGGAGCTGCAATTGGCCAGGAGGAAGGGCCCAGGTCCTTCTTCCTTTCCACAGGTGGAGAAGGAAGGATCCTTCTCTCCTTGCTCGGTTTTAATTGCTTCTATTTCTAATTAATGTTTCTATTAGGGAAAGGTAAGGAGTAGATAGCATATATTTCTACCTTAAATATCCTATTGCATCAGTCCTTTCCCCTCCGTCCTTACCTGTGGGCTGAAACATACCTCACTCCGCCAATGCTGTTTTTACCTGGCACAAAATCAGTGTTTACCTCCCACATCAGAAGCTTTGGAAGACAAGGAAGTGCAACGCCTATCAGGCCACTCAGCGCTGACGGAAAGGGGATGATAGTCCAAAAGCCCTAGAGGGGTTCATGTGGGTTTTTTTAAAAAAATGTGCCCGTTTCTCCCACCCCCACCTTTTCAGCAAGTCTTTTTATGGCAATGGGTTTTAGGCTACATCAATATGAGCATAGTGCCATTGCCATAGGCCCACCCTGTTCTGATTTGGTCAGAACTATGTCTAGTTCTGGGCAAAACAATTCAGTCGCTCTGAGGAGCAGCTTTTGCCCTGATGAGAGAAGAAATATCATATTCATATGCTATGTACCATGTATACATACAGAGATATATGATATATATAATATCATACGTAGAGTATATGAGGACCCGGCGGTGCCCGGGTTATTTGAGGAAGGCATTGTGTGCCAAGGTTGGTTCCTATTAGATGTTTATGTGGCTTGCAGTGGTCTCAGGAACTTAGTGAAGGTACTGCGAGTCCCACTGACCATGGTCCATCCCCCTCCAAACAGCACCAGAACGTAGAGTGGGTCATGGGGGCTCTGTGTGTCACATTTGGTCTTGATCATTCTCTGGATGAGGGTTGCAGCGATCTCTGGAAATGAGGGAAGGTACTGGAAGTCCCATCATCCATGGTCCCCCGTTCTCCAAACTGCACCAGGATGTAGAGTGGGTCATGGGGGCTCTGTGTGCCAAGTGTAGTCTTGATCAGTCATTGGATGAGGGTGGCAGCGGTCTCAGAAAGTGAGTGAAGGTATTTCAACTCCCATCATCCGTGGTCCGTCCCACTCAAAACTGCACCAGGATGTAGGTCATGGGTACTCTGTGTGCCAAGTTTGGGCCTGGTCTCTGATTTGTTGGGGCTACAATGTTCTGTGGGAAGTGAATTGGGTGAAGGTACTGCAAATCCCATCATTTGTGAGCCATCCTGCCCTAAACCACACCAGGTTGTGAAGTGGGCCATTGGTCCCCTGTTTGCTAAGTTTGGTCCTGATCCGTCATTGCTGTGGGCCGCAGTGGCTGACTGCCTGAGACCCTCCCTTTTCCCTCTGAGTCACTTTAGAATGTTGGAATGTGGTTGGCCAATCAGAGTCCTTTATGCAAATACAATTTTAGTGGCGAACAATCCCCTCTGTCTGGCGCCGTAGAATGTTGGAGATCTGGGGCTAGCCAATTAGAGCCCGTTATGCAAATAATCCCACAGTGGCAGCCAATCGAAACGCTGGCACATATTCCTCCCACCGCACCACCACCCGCAAACACTGACTTTTATTATATGTAATATATATACATATATATGTGTGTGTGTGTGTGTCTTCCCTGGTGGTGAGCAGGTTAAAGTGCTGAGCTGCTGAACTTGGCCACCAAAAGGTCGGCTGTTTGAATTCGGGGAGCGGGGTGAGCTCCCGCTGTTAGCCCCAGCTTCTGCCAACCTAGCAGTTTGAAAACATGCAAATGTGAGTAGATCAATAGGTACTGCTCCAGTGGGAAGGTAATGGCGCTCCATACAGTCATGCTGGCCACATGACCTTGGAGACGTCTATGGACAACGCTGGCTTAGAAATTGAGATGAGCACCCCCCCTCCCCCAAAAGAGTCGGGCACGATTAGACTTAAGGTCAGGGGAAACCTTTGCCTTTACTATGATATGATATATACCATATATATATATATATATATATATATATATATATATATATATATATACACACACACACCATATAAATAAATAAATAAATATACATACAACATAGATCAGGGGTCCTCAAACTAAGGCCCGAGGGCCAGATATGGCCCTCCAAGGTCATTTACCCATGCCCTCTGCTCAGGGTCAACCTAAGTCTGAAACGACTTGAAAGCACACAAAAACAACCCTATCTCATCAACCAAAAGCAGCCCCACACTTCCCATTGAAATACTAATAAGTTTATATTTGTTAAAATTGTTCTTAATTTTAATTCTTTTATTATTTTTTAAGTGGGTTTTTTTTGCACTTCAAATAAGATATGTGCAGTGTGCATAGGAATTCATTCGTGCTTTTTCAAATTATAATCCGGTCCTGTGGGACTGTGACCTGGCCCTCTTTTTTAAAAGTTTGAGGATCCCCGACATAGATGGTATATAGATCATATCATATGTATATGATATTTCTCATATATATATATATTATTTAATATATAGACAATGTGTCCGTCCCCCACTTTTTTATGACACACAGGCAGCACTTCGAACCAGCTGGCTTCGGATCCCAAAAAGATGCATATGTGTGTGTGTGTGATTAATGGAACTTAATAAAAGGAATTAGCCAAACATCTTGGTTTCTGAAAACATAAGCAAGCGATAAATGCAAAAGTTACTTTGGAGGGCACTCATTCAGCGACAGAAGAAGGCAGACACCTGAAATGTGTTTGCAAATATATTAAGATCCGTATAATAGTTTGACAAAATTATGGTTATGATCAGGCCCAGATTAACCCCTTTTGGCGCCCTAGGCCACACTTTGGAATTATGCCCCCAGACCAACTTCTACCGCAAACCCCCCACATTATTTCTTTCCACTGCCTGGCAGCGGCCTCGGGGGCTTCCCTTCCCTCCTTGACTCAACGACACGAGCGAGGAGGAGGAGGAAGGAAGGGAAGCCCCCGGGGCCACTGCCACGCATGCCCGGCAGCGGCCTGGGGGCGGGGCTTCCCTCCTCCCGCCCTCCTTCCTTAAGACAAGGAAGGAAGGTGGGAGGAGGAGGAGGCTGAGGGAAGCCCCGCCCCCAGGGCCGCTGCCGGACATGCGCGGCAATGGTCCCAGGGGCTTCCCTTCCTTCCTCCTCCTTGCTTGCGCCCTCCTTCCTTGACTCAAGGAAGGAGCAAGGGCGGGAGGAGGAGGAAGGAAGGGAAGCCCCTGGGGGTGCTGCCGGGCATGCGCGGCAGGAGGGCGCGAGGCGAGCGCCTCTATCTCCTCCGCCATGTTCCTGGGTGCCGTGCGCACATGTCCGGCAGTGGCCCCGGGCGCTTCCCTCCGCCTCCTCCTCGCGCCCTCCTTCCTTGACAAGGGGGCGGAGGCAATGGCGAGGGGGGGCGCCATTCCTTCCTCCCCGCCCCTGGGAACTCGGGAAGAGGAGGCTAGGAAGGGAAGCTCCTACGGAAGTGGAAGCTCCCTCGTGATTTGTCGCCCCTGGCCTTGCGCCCCTATTTTTGGCCTAGTCTGGCCTTACGGGTAATCCGGGCCTGGTTATGATTTGAAACCTCCAAAGAATTGACAGGTAGCTCCTACAATAGAGCCAATGGGATATATGGGTTTGAATGTTAAACTATGGCTCCAGAGAGCAGGGTTCGAATCTCAGCCTCAGAGGAATCAAAGGCAAACACTCCCTTTGAATAAATAATGCCAAGAAAATCTATTGCAGGGTTTCACACATTCAAAACCACCTGAAAGCAGAGAAAGTCAATATTCCCAATCCATCCTGAACATATGCAAAGATGCTGAGGAAGGATATGAAACTGAGTGTGAACGTAAACATTAATCTCGGTCAAAATGCGTTCGCCGATGCTCATTTCAGAGAGAGAGAAAAACCCAGGCAGGAATTCAGAGTGTTTCTTTGGGTGACACCTGAGATAGTTGTTGTCTATCAGGTGCCAAGTTGTCTCTTTGGTTCCATTGAGAAGCTTGCCAAGTGTGGGATGTGGTTGGTGGCGAAGCATGAGAATCTGTCTAACAGACTGACACTTGAAATGATAGCATAGATGCTCATATTGACACAGGATGTGAGGGTGGCGTTGCTGAAACGTTGATCCTTTCATTTGGCAATTCATTGGGCCATCCTCTTTATGACAGATCTTCTATGAGAACACTTTGTATGTGTGTTGTTCTCTCTCTCTCTCTCTCTCTCTCTCTCTCTCTCTCTCTCTCTCTCTCTCTCTCTCATCCTCTCTGTCTTTCTCCTTGCTTTTGCGGCTGCTCTTCCAGGCCCATTTGTCTGAGACACAGCTTACTCTCTCAATCGCCTCCTTTTTGCAGGGCCTGCCTCAACAATGTGCGAAATGGGCCTGGTCTCCCCAGAGCCATACTGTGGGGAGGCCCCAGACTCCTACTGCCAGGATGATGACCGATGGCAGAGGCTCCGCACCACCGTCCGGAAGCTGGAATTCTGGGAGAACTTTGAGGCCGAGCTGATCGGCAGCGGATTCTTCTCCAAAGTGTACAAGGTGACGTTGCCCAACTTTTTAAGCTGCCTGAAGCAAAACATGCAAACCTCAGCACTGGGAATGTGGCGCAGCTAGCTGGGTGTCAGCTGCATAAGATCTCTACTGACCAGAAGGTCATGAGTTCGAGGCCTGCCCAGGTCGGGGTGAGCTCGTTGTCGACCTTTGCAACCCGAAAGAATAGGGAATTTAGGGACCACTTTGTGGGGAGGCTAAATTTAACTGATTTCTGGAATGTTAAATTGCCTCTATGTCTGTCTATATATGTTGTATGTCAATGGCATTGAATGTTTGCCTGTATATGTGCATTGTGATCCGCCCTGAGTCCCCTGCAGGGTGAGAAGGGCGGGGTCATGCAAACTGCACATCAGTGGAGAGAGAAGGAAACACTGGGATGTCTGTGGTAGAGGAAACACATAAAAATAGGATGAAATTGTCCCTGTATGGAAGCCTTCACTTGGGTGGTGGGTAATATGGTGTTGGTGGAGAACATTGCCAGGGCCCTTAGACATGTTCATGGCGCTCACTATAACCTGCAATGCCATTGGAGGAAGGACCATTGGTGTCTCCTGAGTAGTGAGAGTTATAGATGTTTGTGGAGGCAGGAGCTTTCTCTGTGTATTCTGTGATACCTCTTTCTATCTGTTCTTCTACGTAGCATCCTCTAGTGCAGTGTTTTCCAACCGGTGTACTGTGGCACACTAGTGTGCCGTGAGCAATCATCAGGTGTGCCGTGGGAAATTGGAACCTCCAATCCCCTTTCTTCCCCCTCCTGCCGAACACTTTTTCTTCTCCACTCGGGCTCCCTTCTTCCCAGCCTCACTCTGCTCGCTTTGCTCATGCTGTCGCTTCTGCCGTCATTTTGATCAGAGGGGGCAGCATGAGTGTGTTCAGGAGGGGAGGGGGGAAGATGTGACCCGTGCAGGCGCTACTGCGAAGACTCGCTGCACGTCTTCCTCCCTCCTGAGTGGAAAAGAAAAAAGTATGTGTTGGGCAGGAGGGGAAAGAAAGGGCGTGAAGGGGAAGGGGGAGGAAGAGGTCTCTGTCGAAAGCTGGTATGGGCAAACTTGAACCTTCCAGGTGTTTTGGACTCCAACTCCCACCATTCCTAGCAGCCTCAGGCCCTTTTCCTTTTTCCCATTCAGCCACTTAAGCAGGAAAGGGCCTCAGGCTGTTAGGAATGGTGGGTGTCAGGCATGTAGTTGGGAGGGGGGGGGGGTTGAGGGGCTTCAGCTCCCCCCCCCTCCAGAAATTCTCAGGTTGGTCCGTGAGAAGGCCTTACTGGTACATTATTTAAACTGTTATGTGTATTCATATCATGATCTGATCACCATGCTCAATATTTCCCGTCTGCATGGGGGTATTGGGATAACGATACAAAAGGTTTGCTAGGGTAGACCCTCTCTCACTCAGACTCAGCCCCTCCCGAATCAAAATGCTGGCTATGGCCCTGGTGGGAGTTGAAGTCTTTCTGCCATTCCTGCCAGGATATTTATGTTGTGTTCATCGAAACAGGCCCAGGTTTCACACTGAGTCTATAAATACATTTAAAAACATATTAACTATATGTATTACTGTGTTAGAGTGTCATTTTGGTTGGTGGTGTGCCCCAGGACTTTGTAAATGTAAAAAATGTGCCGCGGCTCAAAAAAGGTTGAAAAACATTTCTCTAGTGAGTTGGACTACATCTCCCATTATTCCCTATCACTGTGACATACTGGATAGAAGCAATAGGAATTGCAGTAGCCCAACAGTGCCTATTTTGGGGAAGGCTGGCAAAAGTTCTAGTGCTGCATTTTGTGCCACCCAACCCTCCCTAATCTGCTATTATCAGCCTTATTATTTCCACCACTATTTCCAGCAGTCTGTTATTGAGAGAGAGAGAGTCGTGAGCGAGTGCGTAAATCTCTTTTATTGTTATCTAAAAACAACAGGCGAGAGACAATATGCCAGCCTGCTTTAATCCCCAAAGCAAATGTAAGCTCATTGACTCAGTCTGTCGCCTTGCTACAAAACCAAGGGCAGTCTCCGGAGATATTTGTCACTTCCGCACCACTGATTTTGGTCCGAGTTCTGGCTTTCCCACCTTTTGGTGGGGCCGTTGCTCTTTTATATAGGTACTTGGGGATCTTGATGAGGTGGGGAAAGAGGGGATTCTGGGGATTGTGGTCCAAAAACGTAACGTTTTCGTAAATGGCGTCAAACTGGATGCCCCGAGGAGTTGACTCAGGACAACAACATTGTCCTAGGTCCCAGTTGCAGAGTTGAAAAACTTTGCAGACTGCAAAGTCAACAAAAGGGCTAGTGGCAAATTTTCACATTTGTGGGCTTTTGTGTAGCATGGCCTGTTTTTGCCCAGCAACCTTCCTACTCACAAAGCGGCTCTTTCTCGGAAAGGGACACAGCTCTCCTTTTGTCCAAGTTTCTTGTTACACCGTGACCTTTTCGCTGGATGTGTTTCTTTCTGATTTCTTCCTCTCTGTTTTGCCAGGCAAATACAGCTTTTCTTTGGTGGCTGAACCCCGCTTTTCCTGGCAGCCATGAATTCCGATTCTATCCAAAACCAAGGCATCAATGAGGTCTTGCCACATGAATTGGCATGTTCCAAACTGCGTTGCTTTGTGCAGTTGTGCCTTTGCAATCCTGTTATGGCAACTTTTGTTGTGGAACTAACAATCACACATGCGCCCTAAATGGCTCGTCTGTATGTCCTGTCTTTTCTCTCTTCCTTCTTATCTGTTTTATTCTATTTATTTACTAGCTTGGGGACCCGGCGGTGCCCGGGTTATTTGAGAAAGGCATTGTGTGTCAAGGTTGTTCCTTATCAGATGTTTATGTGGCTCGCAGTGGTCTCAGGAACTTAGTGAAGGTACTGCAAGTCCCATCGGCTGTGGTCCATCCCCCTCCAAACAGCAGCAGGATGTAGAGTGGGTCATGGGGGCTCTGTGTGTCGCGTTTGGTCTTGATTATCCATTGGATGAGGGTCGCAGCGGTCTCGGAAGGTGAGTGAAGGTACTTCAAGTCCCATAATCTGTGGTCCAACCTCTTTGAAACTGCACCAGGGTATAGAGTGGGTCATGAGTATTCTGTGTGCCATGTTTGGGAGTGGTCTGTGATTTGTAGGGGCTACAATGTTCTGTGGGAAGTGAGTCGGTTGAAGGTACTGGAAATTCCATCATATGTGGGCCATCCTGCCATAAACGGCACCAGGTTGTAAAGTGGGTCATTGGGCCTCTGTGTGCCAAGTTTGGTCCTGATTTGTCATTGATGTGGGCCACACTGCTCTACGGAAGTGAGTTAAAGTACTGCAAGTCCCATCATCCATGGTCCATCCTCCCTCAAACTGCACCAGGATGTAGAGTGTGCATTTTGGGGGTTTATGTGCCAAGTGTGGTCTTGTTCTGTCATTGTTGGGGGCCTAGTCAGAAAAATCAAGTTGAGGAAGCTTTACTGTCAATTCAGGCCCTAAACAGTATCCCATGAGTTGAGGCCTAGTCAGGAAAATCAAGTTAAGGAAGCCTTGTTGTCAATTTTGGGCCTGGTCTGTGATTTATAGGGCCTACAGTGTTTTTGAGAAGTGAATCAGGTGAAGGTACTGCAAATCCCATCATTCATGGCCCATCCTGCCCTAAACCACACCAGGTTGTGAAGTGGGCCATTGGGCCCCTGTGTGCCATGTTGGGTCCTGATCCGTCATTGCTGTGGGCTGCAGTGACTGACTGCTTGAGGCCTTTCCTTTTCCCTCTGCGTCACCTTAGAATGTTGGAATGTAGATGGCCAATCAAAGTCCTTTATGCAAATACTCCTTTAGTGGCAGCCAATCCCCTCTGTCTGGTGCCTTAGAATGTTGGAGTTATGAGGCTGGCCAATCAGAGTCCTTTATGTAAATAATCCCACAGTGGCAACCAATCGAAATGCTGCCACATATTCCTCTGCACCTCCGCACCGCCGCAAACATTCTCTTTTATTATAGTTATAGATTTTTAAAATTTATTTATGTATTTATTTACAGTATTTATATTCCGCCCTTCTCACCCCGAATGGGACTCAGAGCAGATCATAGAACACACATACGTTAAACATTCAATGCCATTATATTTCTCTGGGTGGAAAGAGGTGAGAAGTGGCGTACCCCAAGGTTCAGTTTTGGGACCGTTACTTTTTAATTTATTCATTAATGATCTGGATGTAGGAGTGAATTCTGAGGTAGCAAAGTTTGCAGACGACACTAAATTGTTCAGGGTAGTTAAAAATGAAACTGATTGTAAAGAGCTCCAGAAAGATCTCTCGAAATTGAGTGAATGGGCAACAAAGTGGCAAATGCATTTTAACCTAAACAAGTGTAAAGTCATGCACATCGGGGCAAAGAACCCCAACTACACCTACAAATTGATGGGGTCAAAGCTTTCCGAGACAAACCAGGAAAGGGATCTTGGGGTCTTGGTGGACAGCTCAATGAAGATGTCAACCCAGTCACAGCAGCAGCGAAAAAGCAAATTCTATGCTAGGCATGATCAGAAAGGGAATCGAAAATAGGTCAGCAAATGTTGTATTACCTCTCTACAAATCGATGGTAAGGCCACATTTGGAGTACTGTGTACAATTCTGGTCTCCGCACCTCAAGAAGGATATAACGGAACTGGAAAAGGTACAGAAAAGGGCAACAAGAATGATCCAAGGGATGGAGCAGCTCCCTGATGAAACCAGGTTGCAACGCCTTGGTCTTTTCAGCCTTGAAAGACGGCGTTTAAGAGGTGACTTGATCGAAGTGTATAAAATCATGCATGGGATAGAAAAGGTGAATAAAGAAAAACTATTTTCTTTGTCACAAAACACTAGGACTAGGGGGCACTCCCTGAAGCTCCAAGATAGGAAAATTAGGACTAATAAAGGGAAATATTTCTTCACCCAGAGGGTCATTGGGTCATGGAACTCACTTCCAGAGGAGGTTGTGACAGCGGTCAGCCTGAACAACTTCAAGGCAGGATTAGACAGATTCATGGATACCAAGTGTATCGGTAGTTACTGAAAAGGACATTCAAGTCCACCTCGGAGTTGGTTGAGGTAGGCAGGATTTCCCTGGGTACTGGTTGTGGGGGGTCGGGAGCAGGTCAGGGTTTTGCCCTCCCTTCTGCTCGAGATCCCCGTGTACAACTAGGGGCCACTGTGTGACACAGAATGCTGGACTAGATGGGCTGAGGTCCGATTCAGCATGGCTCTTCTTATGTTCTTATGTTCTTATTATTTATTTATTTATTCAGTTCTGTAAGGCTCAGAACGGCTTACAGAGAATATAGAAAACACACTTTAATACAATAAAACGAACTGAACTCTTAACTAAAAAACTGTAAAACTGGAAGAGCATTCCAGAGAGTTGGAGTTATGATCGTAAAGGCTCGCCGTCTTGTCGATGTCTGCCGATATGAGCGGCAGCTAGGAATCATCAAAAAAATTTCGATCAATAGAATGCAGTGACCTCTGGGGCTGATATAGGGTGAGACGGTCCCTCAAGTACGTTGTCCCCTGACCATATAAGGCCTTGAAGGTGATAACCAACACTTTGAAGGAGGCCTGATATTCGACTGGTAGCCAATGTAGCTGCTGCAATATTGTTTGTTACGTGGGCTCTCACCGGCATACTGGTGAGAAGCCTAGTGGCTGCATTTTACACCACCTTGAGCCTCTGGATCGCCGACATAGGTTGGCCAATGTAGAGGCCGTTGCAGTAGTCTATTCTCGAGGTGACCATGGCCTGAATCACTGTGGCCAGATCCTCCCTGCAACTTAAAGCGTCTGGTTTGTTAGAGAACATAGACAGGAACAAGAATACAAAGACAACATGTTTGTGCTTCAGCGGCTTCCTCCATTAACCTTTTACTTTATGGTTCTGAATGGCATCTTGATCTAAATGCTCAGTGAGTTCTGACGCATCAGTGCTTCCAGGCCTGGAGCCCAAAGGCACGTCATGAAGAAAACACCCAGGCTTTTAGTTTCCCAAGTTTCCCAAGACTGGTAGTCTGGGTGTGTCCCCAAAGGGGAAGGAGAATTAACAAAACCCATGACTGAAAAACAAAAAAGGCACCTGGAAGAGAAGGGAGACAAGGATGGCATTAAACATCAGTGTATGTGAGAAGCGCACAATGCCCCACAACCTCCCAGCGGGGCTGAGAGCCATTTGCAAAGGTTACTTGGTAATTTTGCTTCCATTGGATGCGGCATAATGGGCATTTTATGGAGCCGCTGCAGCTGGACCGCCGGCATCCATCTGATTTGGAAGGCAGGAGGGAGTTGGAGGCCGAAGGCATGCGAGAGAGAGGAAGATGGGAAGATCAAGCAACGATATGCGAAGCTATGCCTTCAAACTTATGATGAGCCCATGAGTTTTGTAGGGTTGTCTTAGGCAGTGTTTCCCAACCAGTGTGCCATGGCACACTAGTGTGCCGTGAGCGATCATCAGGTGTGCCGTGGGAAATGGAAACCTCCAATCCCCTTTCTTCTCCCTCCTGCCGAACACTTTTCCTTCTCCACTCGGGCTCCCTTCTTCCCAGCCTCGCTCTGCTCGCTTTGCCTCGCTTTGCTCTGGGGCGAGTCCGCAGTAGCGCCCGCACGGGTCACGCCTTCCTCCCCCCTCCCCTCCTGAACACGCTCACGCTGCCCCTTCGGATCAAAATGGCGGCAGAAGCGGCAGAGTAGAAGAAAAAGTAAGTGTTCGGCAGGAGGGGAAAGAAAGGACGCAAAGAGGGAGGAAGAGGACTCCGTCGAAAGCTGGCATGGGCAAACTTGGACCTCTCAGGTGTTTTGGACTCCAACTCCCACCATTCCTAGCAGCCTCAGGCCCTTTCCCTTTTCCCCCCTCAGCCACTTAAGCAGGAAAGGGCCTCAGGCTGTTAGGAATGGTGGGAGTTGAAGTCCAAAGCACCCAGAGGGCCGAAGTTTTCCCATGCCTGTTTGAGGGACCTGAAAGTGGTGAGCCTCCTTCCAACATTGTGATTCTGGATAGAAAACAAACAACAACATAACATAACATTTTTTGAGTCCACAGTGCTCTCTGGGTGTAGGTGAACTACAACTTCCAAACTCAAGGTCAATTCTCAAGCAAACCCTTTCAGTACTTTCTGTTGGTAATGAGAGTTCAATAGGCCAAGTTTGGTTCAATTCCATTGTTGCAAGAGTTCAGGATGCTCTTTGATTGTGTGTGAACTATAAATCCCAGAAACTGTAACTCCCTAATGTCAAGGTCTATTTTCCCCAAACTCCATCTGTGTTCACATTTTGGCATATTGAGTATTCATGCCAAGTTTGGTCCTGATCCAACGTTGTTTGAGTCCACAGTGCTTACTGGATATAGGTGAACTACAACTCTAAAACCCAAGGTCAATGCCCACCAAACTCTTATAGTATTTTCTCTTGATTATGGTAGTTCTGTGTGGGAAGTTTGTGTCTTTCTGTCATTCCTGCCAGGATATGTCATGTTCATCGAAACAGGCCCAGGTTTCACACTGAGTGTATAAATACATTAAAAAACGTATTAACTATATGTATTACTGTGTTAGAGTGTCATTTTGTGTCATTTGGGTTGGTGGTGTGCCCCAGGATTTTGCAAATGTAAAAAATGTGCCGCGGCTCAAAAAAGGTTGAAAAACACTGGCTTACCATACGGAAGGGAGTGTTTTCACGTAGGGCCTTCCTCCTTGCTGATAGCCTGATGCAGGAGTCATCCAACCTGCACCAGCCAGAACGGCTCAGGGCTTCAACAGCAGCACCAAGGTGACGGCGACCTTCCCAAACCTTTTGAATAGGCTGCGCAGAAGGGAGGGAAACCCGCCGGTGCTTTCATGTCTGCTTATGTCTGGCTCCGTACAAAGATTAGACGGGCGTAGTCCGCTCCAGGAAGCAGCGGGGATTGCCTGCTTATGTGCTGGTGGGAACAGTGACTCCGGTTTGCATTTCAGTGTGAACCTTGACAGACTTGAACCCTATTCCATCCCCACAAATAGTTTCAGCACTGCCACCTAGAATTAATGTTTTCAATTAGGCCCCTTCTACACTCCCATATATCCACTTTGAACTGGATTATATGGCAGTGTGGACTCACATAATCCGGTTCAAAGCAGACTATCTACTTTGATAATCAGTTTGACAAAGGAGCCACGGTGGCGCAATGGGTTAAATAAACCCTTGTGCCTGCTGGACTGGTGACCTGAAAGTCGGCGGTTCAAATCTGCGAAATGGGGTGAGCTCCCGTCTGTCAGCTCCAGCTTCCCATGCGGGGACATGAGAGAAGCCTCCCACAGGGTGGTAATGCATCCGGGCGTCCGCTGGGCAATGTCTCTGCAGACGGCCAATTCTCTCACACCAGAGGCGACTTGCAGTTCCTCAAGTTTGACACCACTTGAACTGCCATGGCTCAATGCTATGGAACCACAGGAGATGTAGTTTTCACAGTGCTGGTACCCCAGCAAACTATATAGAATCCAAGAGTTGGAAGAAACCCCAGAGGCCATTCAGGCTCCTTCTACACAGCTGTAAAAATCCAGATTATCCTCTTTGAACTGGATTATCTGGCAGTGTAGACTCATATAATCCAGTTCAAAGAAGATAATGTGGATTATCTGCCTTGATATTCTGGATTATATTGCAGTGTAGGAGGGGCCCCAGTTGGACCCCCTTCTGCCAGGCAGGACAATCACCATTGAAGCACCCCTCACAGATGGCCATTCAGTGTCTGTTTAAAAGCCCCGAAAGGAGCCTCCACCAGATTCCAAGGCGGTGAGTTCCGCCGTTGGCCAGCCCTCACTGTCAGGAAGTTCTTCTTAATTTCCAGGTGGAATCTCCTTCCCTGTAATCTCCCACGATTT
This sequence comes from Anolis apletophallus, assembly GCA_030556195.1. Lineage (NCBI taxonomy): Eukaryota > Metazoa > Chordata > Lepidosauria > Squamata > Anolidae > Anolis > Anolis apletophallus. The sequence goes on along the minus strand of JARBWK010000018.1, from coordinate 2,725,957 downwards.
ATTGTGACCCCTTAATATAGGTCTTCATGTTGTGATGACCCCGAAACATAAAATTATTTTCATTGCTACTTCATAACTGTAATTTTGCTGCTGTTATGAATTGTAATGTAAATATCTGATATACAGGAAATATTTTCATTTACTGGACCAAATTTGACATAAATACCCAATACATCCAAATTCGAATACTTGTAGTGTTGTGATTGATCCTCCAGCTGCTACTTACTGATAGTAGTGATTCAGAAGGCTCTGATGGCTCAGCATCTGGGGAGAGTATGGAACTGGGTGGGGCTGTTTGTAACAGGAGTACTGGTGTTTGCAGAAAGAAGCTTACTCATGAGTCAAGTGAGTCAAGTGAAGAGGATCACTTGCAACTCAAGAGAGTCAAGCAAATAATTACAGCACCGACAGACTCTGAGACATTTGAGGGATGCTCTGGGAATGATGGGAGTCAGAGTACAGAGGACATTTCTACTGAAATGGATTGGACTCAAGTAAAAGAAATTCAGAGGGCTTGTGAGGAGCCCACAAGTCCAGACACCTGGGTAGGATTCACTGATGATCAGGATTGGCCCTCAGAGTCCCCAGACAATGAGTGGGATGCTCTAAGTCTTAACCACAGGTGGAAATCTTGGAGGGTCAGTCAAAGGGCAGCAGCTGCTGGGAGAGTAAGGGATGATGATAGGGCGTCGACCTCATCAATTGGATCTGACTTGTAGTGAGCTTAAAAAGTGGGCATTTTGGGACTAACCTCTGTAGCTAGCAAGGAGTTGCCTTTGGATCCTAGGACTCTTGCATCTTGTAATCTTCCATCTAGAAGCTTTGTTTCCAGACTGATTCTGCTGCTTCCTGTGGTGGGGTTTGAACTCCACTGGATTGCTCCCCAGTTGGACTGTGGGTTGTGTCTTCGCTTCTACTTCTATCTCCTCTCCTTGACCTTGGCCTGGCTCCTGGATTACTTCTCTCCTACGCCCCTTTGGATACCTTATTGCAGTGTTTCCCAACCTTTTTTGAGCCGCGGCACACTTTTAACATTAAAAAAATCCGGGGGCACACCACCAACCAAACTGACACAAAATGACACTCCAACACAGTAAAGAATGGCTGGGGGTGGTGGCCTGCTGGGAGCAGCTGCTGTGAGTGCCAAAGCCAGGGAGGGGGCGGAGCCAGGCTGCGCCATGCTCCACCCCCTCCTCTCGGCTTCAGATCTCCCAGCAACTGCTCCAGCCTTGAGGGGCAGTGCCAAGCCAGCGGTGCCAGAGCCAGCACAATGCTGGCTTCGCACTGTCCCCTCAAGGCTGGAGCAGCTGCTGGGAGTGCTGAAGCCGGGAGAGGGGCAGAGCCAGGCCGTGCCATGCCCCTCCCCCCCTCCCCCGGCTTCAGCTCTCCTACAGGCCGTGCCATGCCCCACCCCCTCCCCCAGCTTCAGCTCTCCTACAGGCCGCGCCAAGCCCCACCCCTCCCCCGGGTTCAGCTCTCCTACAGGCCGCGCCATGCCCCGCCCCTCCCCCAGGTTCAGCTCACCTATAGGCCACACCATGCCCCGCCCCCTCCCCCAAGTTCAGGTCTCCTAATGGCCGTGCCATGCCCCACCCCCTCCCCCAGCTTCAGCTCTCCTACAGGCCGTGCCATGCCCCACCCCTCCCCCAGCTTCAGCTCTCCTGCAGGCTGCGCCATGCCCGCCCCCCTCCCCCAGGTTCAGCTCTCCTACAGGCCGCGCCATGCCCCACCCTCCCCAGCTTCAGCTCTACTACAGGCCGCGCCATGCCCCGCCCCCTCCCCCAGCTTCAGCTCTACTACAGGCCGCACCATACCCCACCTCTCCCCCCAGCTTCAACTCTACTACAGGCCGCGCCATGCCCCACCCCTCCCCCCAGCTTCAGCTCTCCTACAGGCCGCGCCAGGCCCCCCCCCGCCCCCAGCTTCAGCTCTACTACAGGCCACGCCATGCCCCGCCCCCTTCCCCCAGCTTAAGCTCGCCTACAAGCCGCGCCCTGCCCCGCCCCCTCCCCAGCTTCAGCTCTCCTACAGTCCTCCTTCTCCCCAAGCAGCAGGAGTTCAGCAGGAGGGGGGGAGGAAGGGGGGCAGAGAGCTTTTCTCGCGGCACAGCAGGAGGTCCGTCACGGCACACTACTGTGCCACGGCACACTGGTTGAGAAAGACTGCCTTATTGGACTCCCTTTGATGACTACAATGCTGATGACCTTGGATTGATTTTGACGATGACATCTTCTCTGCTGCCCTCAGCATGCCTTTCTCTGTTTGTTTTGCTTTGATTTTGCTAAAGAGTTTTGCCGTTTTGAAGGCTTCCTTTTGTGAGCGTTTTCACTGACCATTAAGTGCTTTTGTTTTGCAAATACTTATCTCCAGAGACTCTGTGAATATTAAAACAAACTATTTACACTTCAATTGGGTTTGGCTCTCTGAACTGGTGTCTGCTGCGACATGTATGGTTGGGGTGTGTGTGATTTTTGTCATTTGGGAGTTGTAGTTGCTGGTATTTATAGTTCACCTACAATCAAAGAGCATTCTGAACTCCACCAACGATGGAATTGGACCAAACTTGACACACAAAACTCCCATGACCAACAGAAAATACTGGGTTTGGTGGGCATTGACCTTGAGTTTTGGAGTTGTAGTTCACCTGCATCCAGAGAGCACTGTGGATTCAAACAATGATGGATCTGGACCAAACTTGGCACAGATACTCAATATGCCCAAATGTGAACACTGGTGGAGTCTGGGGAAAATAGACTTGACATTTGGGAGTTGTAGTTACTGAGATTTATAGTTCACCTATAATCAAAGAGCATTCTGAACCCCACCGATGATAGAATTGGGCTAAACTTCCCACATAGAGCCTGGAGTTTCCAACCCCGAGGTTGAGAAACACTGCTCTAAGCCATTTGCAAAAGCACACACATGAAAGGAACGAAGCCATCCAGAACCCTCTTCAGGCTCAGATGTCAAGGGCAACATGGCATTACCTTTCATGTTTTAAGATGCCGTGCGGGCATGTTTCCCATAACCTGCCAATTTCGTTTTGCTTCAGGTTGCTGCGATCAACTCCAGCTGCAAGCCAATGGTGGTGAAGATCTACAAGAACGACGCAGACCAGGAAGGGATCGTGCGGGAGATCAGTTTGCTGCAAAAGCTTTCTCATCCCAACATTGTCAGGTGGTAGAGCATTTCAGAAAACAGCTGTCATTCTGAGAGAGAGAGAGAGAGAGCCAGAGAGAGCCTTGGTGCTCCCTAGACTGGGAAGTGGAAGAGCCTATTTTTTTATTTTTTTTACATCATTTATATTCGGCCCTTCTCACCTGTAGGGGACTCAGGGCGGATTACAATGTACATATACAGGCAAACATTCAATGCCATAGTCATATAACTCTAAAATTATAACAATAAATAAATAACTCTAAATTTATAACAGTAAATAAGTAACTCTAAAATTATCAAAAACAGATATATACCCAATTTTCCTAGATTCCAACAAACCTCCCAAGCTCTGAGTATGCTTGCCACAGATGCAGGTGAAACATCAGGAGAGAATGCTTCTAGGACAGGCCTGGGCAAACTTCGGCCCTCTAGGTGTTTTGGACTCCAACTCCCACAATCCTAACAGCTTATTGGCTGTTAGGAATGGTAGGAGTTGGAGTCCAAAACATCTGGAGGGCCGAAGTTTGCCCAGGTCTGTTCTAGGACATGGCCATACAGCCCAAAAAACCTACAACAACCCAGTAGGAGAGAGCAGCTACTAACCCTTTAAGCTGGTCCACAAGAACTAAAATGGTCTGCGGCCTCATCGTTACTACTCAGTTGCAATGAGAGTGACTGGTCTTGCGAAACCCTCTTATACGGTAGTGCCGAGGCTTATTAAATATGGTTTTCTATGGGCGAGCAGATAGTGACTACCATGCCCGTATTACCCATAAGGCCAATGAGGCCATGGCCTATGGGCGCAAGCCGGGGGTGGGGACATAGATCACGGACCAAAAAAAACCACTGGTCTGCACTCCTCTTTCCCCCCCTTCTCATGCCCCTCCTCGCTCCTTCTCCCGGCAAAGTCTCTGCTCCGTCCCCTCTGCCTCTCGCTCTCTCATGCGCTCTCTCTCTCTCGCGCGCTCTCTCTCGCGCTCTCTCTCTCATGCTCTCTCTTGCACGTGCGCGCCTTTGGAGCAAGTTTGCACTCGCTGCGCTCTTCCCAAGCCTCCCGACTCCCGAGGAGACCTTCAGAGCACAGCGGAGCTTTCCAGCCGGTGGGAATGGGGACCTTGGAGGTGGCAGGAGGTTGGCTTAAAGGGGACGTAATTCCAAAGTGTGGCCTAGGGCGCAAAAAAGTGTTAATCCGGGCCTGGTGACTACTGGATGGTGTATGTTTTGTATCTAGGGCTGATGTGGTCTACCCAATGCCATCTTCTGAATCAGCACCCCAAATAGCCAAACTGAATCTAAAGTTGACCAAAAACGGATTCGTAACTCTTTTCGAACTATATTGGAGAGTGGTCTCTGGCCAAAGTGGTCCCTGGTCAAAAAAAAGGTTGGGAACCACTGCCGGAAATGCTTCCTCTTTGGAGGCCTTTAAACAGGGTTGGGTGGCCATCTTTAAGATGTGGATTCATGTGTGGCAAGGGTTTGGACACAGCCCCTAGACCTAGAGCTTGGTGTTTCCCACCCCTTTTCGAAGAGAAGACACACAAGATTTGATTTTTCCCAAGAGGGCTCCGAAAATTAGGTATTATTTCCCTAATGCAAGAAGCTGAGGTTGCTTTCTAAGTTTGTCCCTATTACACAGGGCAAAAAGCATCTAACTGATTTATTTCTCTCTTTGTGTGTCTTTCAATAAAGGTATCTTGGGGTCTGTGTCAAGAATGACAAGCTATACCCAATTCTGGAGGTAAGGAATGGTTTTACTGCAATCGCTTTTAATGTCGCGGACAAAAGAATGTACCGTAGTCGCCATATGTTTCCCAATTATCTTTTCAATCCTCTCTAGCATTGCCATCTGTCCAGTGATGAATTTCTGAAGGCTGATGGTTTAGAAGGCTCTCAGCTTCTCCGGGGAACGCACGTTGACAAAGCCCTTCATTTGGAGGCTTGGTCAAATAACTCTAGTGTAGGGTTGCCACTTTTTGATATAAGAAATAAGGGACATTTACCTAAAAATACAGGGGTTTTCACAAAATAAGGGACACTTCATAAAAACTACCCCCCCGGGGGCTTTCTGTGGGTCCCACTCCCCTAATAATGTCCGATACTAGCAATGTGTTTGTGCCTGTTGACTGAGGGCACTTCCACACAGCCATATCCACCCAGGAGTGGGACCCACAGAAAGGGGCTCTTTCCTGCATGAGCGGAGCTTCTTTCCTGCAGGAAGGCGACGCCGCATGAGGCTCCTGCTCTGGAAGAACCTTGGAAGCCTTTCCTCCAGGCCCGGCTCCACCTTGAGCCACACTTCCCTCGCTCCTCTTCGCCTCTGGAAAGGCCCCTCCGCTTCCCGTGAAGGTCTGCGGGCCTTCTCTGCACTGCATGTCTCCTCAGACCAGGCCCCGGTGGAGTTAGGGAAGCTGACATGCCTTGGCAACCAGGCCCAGCAGCTCCAGCCCTAGCGCCACCAGCCCCGTCCTGCTCATGTCCAGCTCCTCCAAGGCCGGGAAGCGGGTGCCCAGGTCTGCTGGAAGGCTGCCCGAAGGCGACAGCCATGATATGAGCACTGCGTCTCAAAGGGGGAGAGGGGGGCGAAGGGCCGCCCGCCGTCTCCTCCTCCGCCGCCTCTGGCTCCTCTCCTCCGCCATCTCCTGCGGCCTACCACGGTGCCCAGGCACCCTCGCCAGCTCCCCTCCATACTCAAGGGATGGGACATCCAGAGAGCGCAAACTGCGCCCTTCCGCTCTCGAGCCCAGTGGGCCCACGCCCGCCTGTTTGGCCTTGCTTCTCGGCCACGGACCTGAAGGCACTCCATTGGAGCGCAAGCACCGTGGAGAAGCTGGTGATGGTGCGGCCCGGCCTCGCCTCCTGCTGCCACCTGTCCTGTCAATACGGGACACAACCGAAAAAAACAATACACGAATTTTAGAGCTGAAATACGGGACTCCCGTAGGATACAGGACATGTGGCAACCGTACTCTAGTGGGATGGATGTGGCCCCTAGCGTCCATTTTGCAGGCCCCGGACTCCCCCAGGATCCCACTGCCAAAAGAACAGGGACACAGAAAACTTCCAGGCTATATTAAATCCAAAACCAAGGCTTGACTTGAACCAAGAACCAGAGAACTCAGGCCTAGCTTCTCACTTGAACTGCCCTTAAGGTAAATAACTAGGAGCTTAATAGACACCCATGAAATAATTCTGTTTCCCATGAATTTTTTCTGTCCCCTTACGAATTCAAACTCCACGTTCCTCTCCTCCTCTTCTTAATGACAGTATGTGAACGGTGGTTGCCTGGAGGAGCTCTTGGTCTGCAAAGACATCCCCCTCAGCTGGAAGGAGAAAGTGGAGCTGGCCTCAGACATCACCCGAGGGATGGTCTACCTGCACTCCAAGAACATATACCACCGGGACCTCAACTCCAAGGTACTCACTCCATGAGGGGCCCCCAGAGATAGGGGTGATCTGTCTTGGAGAAGAGCATCAGCCTCAGAGGATGCTTGCCACAGATGCAGGCAAAACATCAGGGGAAAATGTTCTGGAACATAGCCATACAGCCTGAAAAACTTAGAGCAACCCAAATAGTTAGATAGCTAGGCTCTAACTTTCCTATTTAGAAATGTAGTTCCCTTCTCTTGACTCTGCTCCTGTATCGCTGATGCTCATTTGCTCGACTGCTTTGCTCAAGAAGCTTCCGATTTGCTAAAACTGCTGCTGATGCTGTTGTTGCTGACATAGTGTAGATACTCAAGTATAAGCCTAGTTTTTCAGTCTTTTTTTTGGCTGAAAAATCCCTCTTGGCTTATACTTGAGTCAAGGTTATTTATTATTTTACTCTGTTATTATTATTACATCTATTATTTTACTTTATTGTTATTACTTTTATCATTTTACTCTATTATTATTATTATTTACATTTATTATTTTACACTATTATTACTTTTATTGCATTTTCATTGTTTTACTCTATTATTATTATTACTATTATTATTACATTTATTATTTTACTCTCGTTATTATTATTGGAAGGGTACGTAAGCACATTTACATTGAAGAGAGTTGGAATAATGGTTTAATCAGAGTTGGGCAGTCTTATCTTAAATTACAGTTTTATGTAAATATTCAAAAACATTTAACCTACTGATGCCTCAATTAATGTAATTTTATTGGTATCTGTTTTTATTTTGAAATTGACCCTCGCCTTATACTTGAGTCAATACGTTTTCCTAGTTTTTGTGGCAAAATTAGGTGCCTCGGCTTATATTTGGGTCGGCTTATATTCAAGTATATACGGTACATTTCAGGTGCTCTTTTCCTTAATGAAATGCAATAATTGGCAATGGGTTGGAACAGATGGCCCCTGTGGTCTCTTCTATGATCCACTCGATTTCCCTTCTTATTTTGACACTGCATCTCAGAACTGCCTCATCCGCGTGACCTCGAGGGGACGGGAGGCCCTGGTGACCGACTTTGGGCTGGCCAAGGAAGTGGCGGAGGTGCCGGCGGTGAAGGACCCCGAGAGGAAGCTTTCCCTGGTGGGCTCGGCCTTCTGGATGGCCCCCGAAATGCTCCGGGGGGAGCCTTATGACCGGAAGGTACCTCTGTTTCTCCCTCCCTCAGCAGCCTTTCTTGTTATACCAGAAAGAATACCAGATACCCCCAAATTTGAATACTGGTAGGGCTGGGGGGAATTGATTTTGTCCTTTGGGAGTTGTAATTGCTGGGATTTATAGTTCACCTATAGTCTACGAGAACCAGGCCCAGATGAACAACTTTTTGCACCCTAGGCCAGTGTTTCCCAACCAATGTGCCGTGGCACACTAGTGTTCCGTGAGCAATCATCAGGTGTGCCGTGGGAAATGGGAACCTCCACTACCCTTTCTTCCCCCTCCAGCCGAACACTTTTTCTTCTCCACTCGGGCTCCCTTCTTCCCAGCCTCGCTCTTCTCACTTTGCCTGGCTTTGCTCTGGGGCGAGTCTGCGCAGTAGCGCCCGCACTCCAACTCCCACCATTCCTAGCAGCCTCAGGCCCTTCTCCTTTCCCCCCCTCAGCCACTTGAGCAGGAAAGGGCCTCAGGCTGTTAGGAATGGTGAGAGTTGGAGTCCAAAGCACCCAGAGGGCCGAAGTTTTCCCATGCCTGTTTTAGGGACCTTAAAGTGGTGAGCCTCCTTCCAACATTGTGATGCTGGATAGAAAACAAACAACAACATAACATAACATTGTTTGAGTCCACAGTGCTCTCTGGGTATAGGTGAACTACAACTTCCAAACTCAAGTTCAATTCCCAAGCAAACCCTTTCAGTACTTTCTGTTGGTAATGAGAGTTCAATATGCCAAGTTTGGTTCAATTCCATTGTTGCAAGAGTTCAGGATGCTCTTTGATTGGGTGTGAACTATAAATCCCAGAAACTAACTCCCAAATCTCAAGGTCTATTTTCCCCAAACTCCACCTGTGTTCACATTTGGGCATATTGAGTATTCATGCCAAGTTTGGTCCTGATCCAACATTGTTTCAGTCCACAGTGCTCTCTGGATATAGGTGAACTACAACTCTAAAACCCAAGGTCAATGCCCACCAAACTCTTATAGCATTTTCTCTTGGTTATGGGAGTTCTGTGTGGGAAGTTTGTGTCTTTCCGCCATTCCTGCCAGGATTTCTATGTTGTGTTCATCGAAACAGGTCCAGGTTTCACACTGAGTGTATAAATACATTTACAAACATATTAACTATATGTACTACTGTGTTAGAGTGTCGTTTTGTGTCATTTTGGTTGGTGGTGTGCCCCAGGATTTTGTAAATGAAAAAAGTGTGCTGCGGCTCAAAAAAGGTTGGGAATCCCTGCCCTAGGCCACACTTTGGAATTACGCCCCTTCTACTACTGGCACTGAAAGTTGTTTTTTGGGATACGGGAAGGGAGGGTGGGGCCCAAGCCGCACCTGCCTTTCCTTCCTTCCTTCCTCGCTTGGGGGCCGTGGCGAGGTGGCCATCTGCCGGGGCTGATTAGGATCCTCGCACCCCAGGGAGGGAGAGTAGTGGAGAGAGGCCTGGGGGGCCTTCCGTCCTTCCTTCGGGGTGGGGGGCTCCCTGCAGATAGAGAGAGAGAGACACCCACTCATCTCAGTCTCCTTCAGGGCCGCTCCTCCTCCTCGGTTGCAATCCATGGCTCAGGGAGAACCCCCCTCCATGGACTTCCGCCTCCAAGCAGGCCTTTGCCTTCCTATTGGCCGAGTCTGCGGAGCGATGCCCGCCCTCCTGGGAGGGAGGCTCCCCGATTGGCCGGCTGCCGCTCTTCAGCTTTGATCGATGGGTGTCACAAGGTGGGAAACGGGGCCAGGAGGCAAGCTCGGAGGACTCCTGGCCCCGCACACTCCCCGCCTCCCAGGGAGGGAGGGAGGGAGTGACGTCACCCTGGGAGGCGACGGAGCAAACAAGGAAGGCGGGCCTGGCGGAGGAGGAGGGAGGGAGTGATGTCACCCTGGGAGGCCCCGCCCCCGGCTGAGTAGCGAGGAGGAGGGAGGGAGGAAGGGAGGAAGGTAGGGAAGCCGCTGCTGCTGCTGCTGCTCCTCGCCCTGCGTGTCCTGCCTTGAGATCAGGCTCAGCTCTCCCTCCCTCCCGCCCTCCCTCCAGGGCCTTTGTGCTTCAACTCCCGCCATTCCCAAGGGCTGGCCATGGAGGTTTTGTTTTTTTAAATTAACTTTTTTTGAGGGTCCGTGAATTGCGCCCCCCTTGGCTTGCGCCCCTAGGCCATGCCCTAGGTTGGCCTTATGGGTAATCCAGGCCTGTTCTGAACTCAACCAACAAGGCAATTGAGCCAGACTTGGCACACAGAACTCCCATGACCATCAGAAAATACTGGAAGGGTTTGGTGGGCATTGACCTTGAGTTTTGGAGTTGTTGTTCACCTGCATCCAGAGAGCACTGTGGCCTCAAACAGTGATGGATCTGGCGGCTCCTATGATAATACTGATCTTGCTGAAAATCTATATAACTGCTGGAGCAGTTAGTTATTAGGACTGGTTGGTTCTGTGTTAGGAAGTACAGTGGAAACTGTACCCTATTGTTGAAACGTTGTAACCACAAGATTTGTACCTCTTAGGAGACTTGTTTGCAACCAACTAAGCTCTGAACTCTGTTATAAAATAAACTGTTGAACATCTTTATTTTTAAAAAAATCTATATAAATAAAAATGTAATGTTTGTTTGTGGGATTAACATAACTCAAAAACCGCTGGACAAATTGACACCAAATTTGGCCACAAGACACTTATCAGGCGAACGAAAATATAACAAAAAACACACAGTAGAAAGGACTTTATTTTTTTTTTATAAAACCCAAAAATACATTACAGTGAATGCATGAAAACGACTCCCTAGCTCCGCCTTCTTCATTTCTTCTTGAGCCAAGTATGAATGTTGCAATTGCCCACCTGGATTACCTTTGAATAGCCGTGCACCTTAAAAGCCTGGCTTCTACCTGCCAGAGGGAAATCTTTAGTGGGAGGAGTTCCCATGTCTCGAAATCTTCTGTTTTTTGAGGGCCACAGCAACGTGTGGCTGGGTACAGCTAGTAAATAAATAAATGGATTTAAAATAAACCAACCCAAATTGCAAATGATAAATGGGAAAATATGCAGGAATGTTTGAATCCTGTCACACCAGGGAGAAGAATTGCGTAACGTTTCTTGTTTGCGAGAAGGAGCCCCCGGTGCTACAGTGGGTTGAAACTCTCTCTCTCTCGGCATTACTTCGCGAACGAAGATTCTCAGGAAGGACTCATCCCACGCTTTTTACAAGCGTGTTGATGACTAAAAAGGCCAATCCGAGATAGGCAAGTTCGGTTGCAGAAAGCACAGCAGAAAGTCCCCTTGGGTGATGTTGTTTCCAAGTTGCGGTTCTTTCTGCGTTGTCGTTTCTCTTTGAGACCCATTCGGCGTGTCTTCTCGAAAGAGGCCGCAGCATTGTGGATAGTGCGTCTCCATGTCTCCCGATGTGAGGCCAGGGTGGACCATTGTTGGTGATCAATCTGGCTGAGCCTGAGGTGTTGTTTCAGGGAGTCCTTATATTTCTTTATGGGGGCGCCTCTCTTGCACTGACCCATGGCGATTTCACCATAGAGTAGTATCTTTGGGAGGCAGTGGTCCTCCATCCTAGAGACGTGCCCTGCCCAGCGCAGCTGTGTTCTCAATAGCATGGCTTCAACGCTGGTGATCCCTGCTTGCTCAAGGACAGCAACATTTCGTCACATAATTGGTCCAGTGTTTATTTAGGATTGTGTGAAGACAGCGCTGATGAAAACGTTCATGGAGTCGTAGGTGTTGGCGATAGGTGACCCATGTTTCAGACTCATAGAGGAGAATAGACAGTACGATAGCTCTGTACACACTGATTTTGGTGCTTTGCCTCAGGTGCTTGTTGCTCCAGACTCTTTTGTGAAGCCTTCCGAATGCACTCTATGCCTTTGCTAATCTGTGGTTGATCTCTTTATCAATCTTGGCGTCTGAAGAGATGATGCTTCCCAGGTAGGTGAACTGCTGAACGGACTTAACCACAGATTCGCCTATGCTGACGTGGGGATGATGGTGTTCTTCCTGTGGTGCGGGCTGGTAGAGGACTTCCGTTTTCTTCAGGCTGACTTCCAGCCCAAACAGCTCTGCAAAGCAGGATGTGAGGCGCTGCAGGGCTGCTTCTGAATGGGCGACAAGGGCAGCATCGTCAGCAAAAAGCAGCTCACGGACTAGATAGTTTAGAGTCTTAGTGCGACACTTAAGTTAAAACCCTGAGCTGCTAAACTTGCTAACCGAGAGGTCGCAGGTTTGAATCCGGGGAGAGGCATGACCTTCTGCTGTTAGCCCCAGCTTCTGCTAACCTAGCAGTTTGAAAACATGGAAATCTGAGTAGATCAATTATCCGGTGGGAAGATAAGGGTGCTCCATGCAGTCATGCCGGCCTCATGACCTTGGAGGTGTCTATGGAGAACGCTGGCTCTTCAGCTTAGAAATGGAGATGAGCACCTCACCCCAGAGTCGGACACGACTGGACTTAATGTCAGAGGAAAAACTTTACCTTTACCTTGCTTTGCCTGCCAGGTCAGCTCTAAACTGGCCTTTCTTCAGGCTCCATTGCGCTTCTCTTGACAGGTGGACGTCTTCTCCTTCGGCATCGTCTTGTGCGAGATTTTGGGGAGGATTCCGGCCGACCCCGAGGAGCTGCCCCGGACGCAGGTGACGTTTTCCTTCCCAGTCTTACACCTCATTCCTGCCCATCCCTTTTCTACTAGCAATCACTGTGTCGCTATTGCCATGGTGTTCTTGTTAAGGCACTTATTCCTCCTCCTTCTCCCCACCAGGATTATGGCCTCGATGTCGCTGCTTTTCAAGAGCTGGTCGGGGAATGTCCAAAGCACATTTTGGATTTGGCTTCCAGCTGTTGCCGAGTAAGTTGGGACGAAGTTTGTGGGAGCTGGGGGTTGAAAGAAGGTTTTTCTCAAGAGGCATGTAAAGTTCATTGGAAAGCGGACGTGGCCATGTTGCTTACATTCCATGTTTGTGCCTTGTGCGCTTATGATTCCCAGCTTTCCTCCAGCGAGTTCAAGGCAGTTGCATACATGGCACACTCTTCCTGTCAATAGCAGCGATATATTTGAGGAAGTCTGTTTAAGATCAAGTCTATGTGGAATAATGTCCAGGGTGGGGAAAGAGCTCTTGTCTGTTTGAAGCAAGTGTGAATGTTGGAATTAGCAAGCTTGATTATCATTGAGTAGCCTTGCCGCTACAAAGTCAACCAGTGAGGGTATCTCCATAGAGGTAGTGAAGTAAGTAGAGTGTATCTACCTGTGGAATAATGTTCTAGGGTGAGAGAAAGTATCCTGGTCTGTTTCAAGCAAATTTGAATGTAGCAATTAGCAAGCTTGATTAGCATTGAGTTGCCTTGCAGCTACAAAGTCAGCATGGACCTATTGTGACCTAATTCAGGGCTGTCCAACTTCTACCGGCCCAAGGGCCGGAATTCCAGTCACTGAACATCTGGGGGGCCGAAGGGTCTGCCCCCGTCTCCATCCCGCCCCCTCCCCCGGCTCCACCCCCTCCCCCGGCTCTGCCCCAGGTGATCAGTGATGTATACATACATTAATAAAATATATAATAATAACAGAAAGGGGCATGGATGGAGGGAATATACATACATTAATAAAATATATAATACCTACCTTCCGGTAGCCGGACCACGAGAGACCACGAGAGAGAGCCGGACCACAAGAGACCGGCGGCGAGCGGCGGTCCGGCGGGCAGCGGGGAGGAGGCGTGCCGGTTTCCTCTCTCCCGGGGCGTCTCTTCAGCCGGCGGCCTTGTTCCTTTCCGAAGGCCCGGCCTTTCCTAAGAGGAGGCCCTGGGCGGGCCCTCGTCTTAGGAAAGGCCGGGGCTTCGGAAAGGAGCAAGGCCGCCGGCTGAGCTGAGGAGACGCCGTGGGGCGGGAGAGGAGCCGGCTCGCCGCCCCTCCCAAAGCGTCACCCGGCAGCGTACGCCAGCGTAAGGTGGCGCATGTGCACTTTTTTGGGAATTTTTTTTTAAAAAAAATTTCCGGAGGAGAGGAGGGCCGCAGTCAAGGGGCTGGTGGGCCGTGTGCGGCCCACGGGCTGCCAGTTGGGCAGGCCCAACCTAATTCATCAAGCCCTTCATCTGTATCTATATCTCTACCTATCTACCTGTTCTCCTGTTCTCTCTCTCTCTCTCTGCCTTGCTCCCCCCCCCCCAAACCCCCAAAAACAAACACCCAGCCAGGCAGAGGATAGTTGAGCCTCAGCCTTCGAGGCGTCTATTGCCGTCCTGCGGCTTTGGATGCATTCTTGGCCCCGTTTCGTAAACGGAAAGGTTTGCACACCTTCCCTTGAGGCCTTGTTCCAGGGCTTCGAGGTAGAAATATGATCAAAGCAGGAGAACATTGGAGATTTTGGGTGCATCTGACCCAGTTTCATTTGGCTTTTCAACATTGCAAATGCTGTCGCTGCTTGGGGGCATTGTTGCAAAAGCCAATACATTAGCACTCCTTTTAGAAAAGTTGTTTCACGGGACTGACACATTCCTTTAAAAAAATTTTTTTGACTAGAGCTTGGGAAAGGAGAGGCAAATAATAAATAAAAATTATTATTACTATTATTATTATTTCTAATATTAGAAAAGTGTTAGATCTAATTGCAAACTTTGGCTGGAAGGGGCCTGTGCTTGCCTTCTAGCGTTGGGAGAGGTAAAATTCATTCCCGGGCTTTTAGTCAGATTTGTGGGCTTAACTTTTGTCCACTTCACTACATTTACTAAATTCCACTGAGTGTTACACTTAATATGTGGTAAGCCACTGTGCTCATCACATTAGGTTGGGTTCAAGTGTAGGATGGAGCAGTGTTTTTCAACCTTTTTTGAGCCACGGCACACTTTTTACATTTACAAAATCCTTTGGCACACCACCAACCAACCAAAATGACACTCTAACACAGTAATACATATAGTTAATATGTTTTTAAATGTATTTATACACTCACTTAGTGTGAAACTTCTCAAAACCTTCTCCATCACTGTCACTCGCTTGTCTTGCTGTGATCCCAAATTGCCACTGTCACTTGACGCGCAGCTGCAGCACTAAGTCTAACTTAGTTTACTTAGCCGCGTCTGAGCAAATCCAAGATGGCGCAACTCAGCGTGGCCTCCGAAGAAGGGAGGGAGGAGAAGTGCAGCCCGAGCGACGTCACTCCCCCCGGGGGCGGGGCCCGAGTGATGTCGCTCGGGCCCGGCCCCCAAAGGGAGTGACGTTGCTCCGCCCCCGCCCCCGGAGGGAGTGACGTCACTCGGGCTGCACTCCTCCTCCCTCCCTCCCTCCTTCTGAGGCCACGCCAAGTTGTCCCAGAGGCAGCACAGCTGCCGCTGCCTCTGAAACAACTCGACGTGGCCTCAGAAGGAGGAAGGGAGGGAGGAGGAGTGCAGCCCGAGCGACGTCACTCCCTTGCGGGCGGGGCCTGAGTGACATCACTCGGTCTCCGCCCCCGGAGGGAGTGACGTCGCTCGGGCCCCGCCCCCAGATGGAGTGACGTTGCTCGGGCCCCGCCCCTGTGCGGCGCTCCTCCACGTGGCGCCCCCACGTGGCGCCCCATTCACGCAGCTGCCGCTGCCTCTGGGACCACTCGACGTAGCCTCAGCAGGAGGGAGGGAGGAGGAGTGCAGCCCGAGCGATGTCACTCCCTCAGGGGCGGGGCCCGAGCGATGTCGCTCGGGCCCGGCCCCCCAAAGAGAGTGACGTTGCTCCGGCCCGCCCGGAGGTGGCGTCACTCGGGCTGCACTCCTCCTCCCTCCCTCCTTCTGAGGCCACGCCGAGTTGTCCCAGAGGCAGCGGCAGCTGCGCGGCACCCCTTCCACGCGGCGCACTATTCACGCAGCACAGCTGCCGCTGCCTCTGAAACAACTCGACGTGGCCTCAGAAGGAGGAAGGGAGGGAGGAGGAGTGCAGCCCGAGCGACGTCACTCCCTTGCGGGCGGGGCCTGAGTGACGTCACTCGGTCTCCGCCCCCGGAGGGAGTGAGGTCGCTTGGGCCCCGCCCCCCAGACGGAGTGACGTTGCTCGGGCCCCGCCCCTGTGCGGCGCTCCTCCACGTGGCGCCCCATTCACGCAGCTGCCGCTGCCTCTGGGACCACTCGACGTAGCCTCAGAGGAGGGAGGGAGGAGGAGTGCAGCCCGAGCGATGTCACTCCCCCCCAGGGGCGGGGCCCGAGTGACGTTGCTTGGGCCCTGCCCCCGGAAGGAGTGACATCGCTTGGGCTGCACTCCTCCTCCCTCCCTCCTTCTGAGGCCACGCTGAGTGAGTTGTTCCAGAGGCAGCGGAAGGTGCGCTGTGTGAAAGGGGTGCCGCGAAGAGGCGGCGCCCAGCTGCTGCTGCCTCTAGAACGACTCACTCAGCGTGGCCTCAGAAGGAGGGAGGAGAAGAGGACCGGCGGTGAGTCATCGCCATTTTTTTTGCCATGATCTGGCACCTCCCTCCGCTTGCGCCCCTAGGCCACGGCCTTGTTGGCCTAATGGATAATCCGGGCCTGGACAGAGCTCTACTCTGCCAAACACTTCCCTGCTTCAATGTGATGAAGTCGTAGTTGTCCCCCAGCACGACTCTGGTTGTCTTCCAATATGCTCTTCTTCTATGAGCATGGAGAGAGACAAGATGTCTGCTATGAGTTAATCAGATAGTTAGTTAGATAGCTAAGCCCTGTTAACTTTCCCTATCTAGTTATGTAGTTCTTTAAATCAAGTCTTTTACAACTTTTTCAGCTTGAGTTTGCTCCCGAATTGCTGAAGCTCAATGGCTCTACGGCAGGGGTGCTCATTAGGTAGCTCGGGAGCTACTAGTAGATCTTCGGCCCTCTTCCAGGTGATCTTCGGGCCTCACCAGCCGGATGGGGCACTCCTGCCATGCGTGCGCACAACCCGCGCGCACACGCTCTCCTGCTGCTGGCTTCTGCTCTCGCAGTGCTTCTTTCACCTGCGGGGCATTGCAGGAAGAAGGAAGCATGACGCGGGGCCTCTGGAGGGAGCGCCCTGCCTCTCGTCCAGAAGCAGCTGTGCAGCCTCCGTTGCCGCCGAGACAGGCAGGGCGGAGCGCTCGTGCTTTCTCCTTCCTGCAATGCCCCGCAGGCGGAAGAAGCACTGCACGGGCAGAAAACAGCAGCAGGAGCACGTGCGGTGGCAAGAGCGCACGGCGGCGGGAGCACACGGCGGCGGGGGCAGGTAGATCTTTTGGACTTGGTTGCTTTAAGAGTAGCTCGCATGCTGAAAAAGTGTGAGCACCCCTCCTCTACGGCTAGCACCAGATGCTTCTGATCTGCTGAACTGTTGCCGCTGCTTTACTGTTTTGAATTTTTTGTAAATCACCCTCCAACATTTTCTTCTCTCCCCCCGATGCTTGTCAGATCGAAGCATTCAAACGTCCCTCGTTCTCCGAACTTCTGGAGCAACTGGAAGACGCAGCGGAGCGGTTGGAAACCGCAGCGGACAGTCAGCCTCCCGGCTGAAGCCTTTGGCAAAGCTCTAAACTGTAAATGTACTGTGTATATCTCAAAATGAATGAAGGGAACAGGAATCTGGAATCGGAGGACCTTTGGGAGGGACGCGGGGGAACCAACAATGTCTTACTCTGCTCATTCATCTTGGACAGAACCTGGTGGGTCATGTCACGAAAGACGGCTTCTCTTCAAGGCCTCCAAGAGCCCACTTTCTCCAGCTCTGGATTCTTAATTGGAGAGAAGAAATTCACTCGTTCAAAGCTTTCCCTGGGCAGTGGCGTGGCTTTAGCTGGTTCTAGCCAGCGAGCCAAGTTGTATGGTGCTGGGAGGAAGAGCAAGGAGCCTGCCATAATCAGTCGTAGGCATGTTGTGCCTGTTCTTGTGCCCTTCCTCCTCCATTCCTCTATCTCACACCTTGAGCATCCAAGGAACACAACCAAGGACTCATTCTCGTGCGTTTTAGCGGAGCGTTCCTCTTAATTATTGAAATGGGGTGCCATTGAGCGGGAGGAAGAGAGGGAGAGAAAGGGAAGTTTCCAAGGGGCTTCCCATGCGGAAACGGGAAAAGATGCCGTGCTTTTATGGCTTTTCACTGCCGTGGCCAAATAAGGTTTTTTTTCTTTCTTGAAAGCGAATCTTACAGTTGAAAACACAGTGACAGGCGGGCTGGTATATTGCGGAAGAACCCATGTCACCGGACGTGGAAATGGCGAGGCGCAGAAGGGCTTCCCAGTTTTGCAAATACAGTAGAGCCTCGCTTCTCCGACCTTGGCTTATCTGACATTTCATCTTATCCAACGCCCTCCTTTTCCTCCATCATTTCCCCTTCTATTAAAGGAGCACTCCCCAACTCTCTCTTTCCATTCCCAATAAGTGGAAAAGGCAAGGCAAGGAGGAGGGAGGAAAGGGGGGAAAGAGGCGGAAGCATCCTTCCTTCTTCCCTCTGTGATCTCCACTCTCCTCTTCCGCATCCAGGCACTTCCTGCTGGGCCCCTCTTGCCCCGGGGCGTCGCCTTGCCTGAATTCTTTGAGTCCCTGTTGTAAGTAATCTAGGTGTCTAGTGCCACGCTGGACGGGTAACGGTAGAAGACTCCGTATTATCCGACATTTTCGTTTATCCAAGGTTCGGCCAGCCCGTCTATGTCGGATAAGCGAGATTCTACTGTATATATATTTATGTACACTGTTCCCTCAGTTATCGCGGGTGTTACGTTCCAGGACCAACCGTGAAAAGTGAAAATCTGCAAAGTAGGGACACTATATTAATTGTAATATGTATACATTATTATACACTATTTAAGTCCTTATAAACTCTCCCCACACACTGATACACTACACAACCCTATTCCTTTACCCTATAAACAAAATCCTTCAGTCACTTTAGTTGAGCAGCAACTTTTAGAAAGCACTCGACTTCCATTGGGCATATATAAGAAGTGTTCACACGTGTATGCGTAGCCTAGCCCTCGCGCTTCCTTACCCGCCTCTGCCGCGAGTCCACCCAATAAACGCCTCCGTAGTCACTTCCGAGGCCGGTAGCGCAGAAGTCCTTCCCGCCACACCTTAGGCCCTGTCCGCAAACCATTGGCCTCAGAAAGGAAAAACCATGAAACAGCGAGGCCGCAAAAAGCATCCCCAGGCAACCCACTTCCTCTCTTTCTTTTAACCAGAGGTTTATCTCGACTTCATTTGTTTAGATTAGCCAGATATTCCCGTGCTGCCTCTTTTACTTATACATTGCTGCATTTCCTCTATTGCTTTCTCTGCTCCGTTATCTAGCCTGAAGAGACTCGAATCCCTTTGGATTCAGATATTCCTTGCGCGGCCTCTTTACCTCCTTGGCTGCCTATTTTGTCTCATAAGGATTTTAGGAATGTTCTTCTTGGTCAGCAATTTTAACCAAATAACACGTTTTGTGTTTGGGATATTGAACTGTCGATGAAGCATTCTGCACGGCCAATTTACTGACGTGTAAATAATAGTGAATACTACAGATTCCATTGTATTTACATTTTTACAATGTTTTTTTTCTCCCTTAACTTGAAAGGAATATCAACCTGTCATATATAGTGTTCCCTCACTTATTGCTGGGGTTAGGTTCGAGGACCTCCCGCAATGTAGGGATGCTCTATTTATTTTAATATTTACACATTATTTTAGTAGTTATACACTATTTTAAGTCTTTATAAACTTAAAATAAAGTGAAGGAAAGGAAGGAAAGGCCCTTCAAGGCTGGAGGAAGGGAGGACTGAAGAGGGAAACGGTGAAAACACCATGATATACAGTATATTTTAAATTAATATTTTTGAAATCCACGAAACAGCGAGTCTGCAATAAGCGAACCGCGAAGCAGTGAGGGAACACTCTGTGTGTGGTGTGTATATATATATATATACTGTATATATATATATATGAGAGAGAGGGGGGGGGAATATACATCAAAATGTATTTCTATATGAATTTCTCTGTGTCGTAAACTAATATTTGCTGAGATACACACACACACACACACACATACTGTTAAGATGCAGAGACTTCAAGGCCAGACCCAGGAGTAAAAGGGGATAACAAAAAGTTTATTTAACAATAGCTGGAGAAAGGATGAACAAAAAAACAGCCAACTCGGCTCAAAAATCCCTCAAAAATCCCAGGGAAGAGTCCCACAAAATAAAGGAACAAAACAGGCCAAAACAAACACTAGACGTCCGTCTGCGAAGTCCTGAAGGGAGAATCCAGAAGCGTAGTCCCGAGTCCAATCCAGAAGTCCAAAGCCGGAGAAAGGTAGTTGCAAAGGAGGAGACGTTCCAAGGGTCACAGGAGCCGAGTATACATGAATAGCACAAATCATAGCCCCCATAAAACACAATGCCAGCCTCCCTCCATTTCATACAATACCAGGTTCTTGTAGCAGGAACTCACGTAAACTCAGTGGAGAGCAAGCCCCACCTCAGGGACACACGACAGGTAACTAAACAGAAAAGCATACATTGAATTCCAAACCCCCCACCTTTGCCCAAACATCAGCTAGAGCTGCCACAGCAGCTCACCCCAAGAACAAAGTGGAGAAATAGCCCATAACTCACGAGTATCAGGAAACTGGAACAAGGGACTTGATATCAGGAACACAGGAGAGTCAGAGACAAGAACCAAACATCAACTCTTTGACTGCCACAAAGACAGCCCCAAAACTCATTCCTTATATAGCACTCACACATCACTGTCTTCTGAAGACTCTCCTTGATCATGAGCACCAGCTGCTGCATCTCCTGCAGCTGCTGTGCTCTGTGCAGACCTCCAATCTTGCCAACGCTGTTGGAAGCTTAAAGTAACCCAATCTGTTTCTGAAGCCCCAGAAGGCCAGTCTAAGTCACTGTCAAAGCCGAGGAAGGTATCAGAATTAGACTCTTCGTTACACACATCCCTTACTTCCTGAACCAATGTTGAATCTAAATCCGTATCACTTTCCTCTGACCCCATTTCTTCTTCCCCAGGAAAACCTTGGAAGGTGTCTGAATCAGAAGGTGCTCTAAGTACCTGCCGGATCCTTTTTCTCTGTTCCAATCCTTCCACACTAGAATCCCTAGCAGCCCTTTTCCTTCCAGCTGCAGAGTCCTGATCACCCAGAGCCACACCCCAGTCCATACTATTGGCTTGATGCTATTGACCCAGCATCTTCCTCAATACTACTACTAGTAGTAGTTGAAGGCTCAATCACAACACATACTCCCCCTGAAGGCGCAGGATCGCAGTTTGGGAGCGATCTTGGACTCATCGCTGAGCCTGGAACTCCCTTAACCCTTTCCTATTCTTTCTATGGCACACAGCAAACACAGAGGAATGGATCAGCAACTGAACATACTAGAGAGGTTTGGGGGAGATTTCACCATGATTTCTAGGAGTTGTAGGTGCTGGGATGTGTAGTTCACTTGTAATCTAAGAGCACTCTGAACTCCACCAATGATGAACCTGGAATTCACTTGGCACACAGACGCACTATGACCAACAAAACATACTGGAGCTCTTTGGAGGGATTTATAGGAGTTGTAGTTCACCTACGAACCCAAACGACATTGGATGTGAACCAAACTCGGCATGCATACCCGATATGCCCACATTTGAATGCCGGTGTGGGTTTTTAGGGGAATTGGCCTGGACATTTTGGAATTGCAGGTAGTGGGATTTATAGTTCATCTGCAATCAAAGACCATTCTGAACTCCACCAAAGAGGAAATTGGACCAAACTTGGCACACAAAACTCCCATGACCCACAGAAAATACTGGAGGGTTTTGGTGGGAATGGACCTTGAATTCTGGGAGTTGTAGCTTGCCTACATCCAGAGGGCACTGTGAATCCAAACGACGATGGATCTGGTCCAAACTAGATGCACATTCCCAATATGCCCAAATTTGAATACTGGTGGAGTTTGAGGGGAAATTGACTTTGAGATTTGGGAGTTGTAGTTGCTGAGATTTATAGTTCACTTACAATCAAATGATGGACCCTGACCAAACATGGCTCACAGACCCAACATAGCCAAAGAGGAAATTGGACCAAACTTGGCACACAGAGCCCCCATGACCAGCAAAAAATACTCAAGGTAAAAATTTGGGAAAAATTCACCTTGATTTGGGGGAGTTGTAGTTCACCTACATCCAGAGAGCACTGTGAACCCAAAGCCGATGGATCTGGACCAAATTTGGAGCTCATACCTGATATGCCGGAGTTTGATTACTAGAGGGGTTTGGGGGGAACTGGCCTTTCTTTCTGGGAGTTGTAGTTCACCCACAACCAGAGAAGTCGTGACCTCCAGTGATGGTGGACCTGGTTCAAACTTGGCACACAGAACCGCCATGACTAACTCAACCTACTGGAGGAGTTTGAGGGGACTGACTCACCATAGTGGGAGTTGTAGTTCAACCTACAGCCAGGGAGCACACTGAACCCCACCAATGGTGCATCCAGAACAAACTTGCTCAACGTAACAAACTTGAAGCACTGATAGGAGTTTGTCGGGGTTAACCTGGCATGGTGGGAGTTGTAGTTCATCCACAACCTTATGCATTTTGAACCATTAAAAACTGACTTTTTCAAATAATCTATATCTATATAATAAAGCGGAATGTTTGTATGTATGTATGTATGTATGTATGTATGTGGCAGCATTTTGATTGGCTCCCGGCCTCTACATTCTGACAACATGATTGGTTGCCAGTGAGGGAGTATTTGCATAACGCCTCTAATTGTCCAGCCAACAAGAACATTCCGACACTAAACTGCCAGAGGGGGATATGGCAAAGGCCTGAGGCAGTCAGCCATAGTGGGAGTTTCAGGCCAAAACACTGTGGCTCCCAACAATGTCAGAACAAGACCAAACTTGGCACACAAAATCCCCAAGACCCACTTTACATCCTGGTGCAGTTTGGAGGAGGGCAGACCATGCATGATGGGACTTGAAGTACCTTCACTCACTTTCCAAGACAGCTGCAAACCTAATCCAATGACTGATCAAGACCAAACCTGACACACAGAGCCCTCATGACCCACTCTACATCCTGGTGCAGTTTTGTGTGGGACAGACCACGGATGATGGGACTTGAAGTACCTTCACTCACTTCCTGAGAGCACTGTGACCCTCATCCAATGACCAATACAGACCAAACTTGCCACACAGAGTCCCCATGACCCACTCTACATCCTGGTGCCGTTTGAAGGAGGATGGACCATGGATGACTTGAAGTAGCTTCACTCACCTTCAGAGACTGCTGCAACCCTCATCCAATGAATGATCAAGACCAAACGTGGCACACAGAGCCCCCATGACCCACTCTACATCCTGGTGCTGTTGGGGGGGGGGGGTGATGGACCATGGCCGATGGGACTTGCAGTACCTTCACTAACTTCCTGAGACCACTGCAAGCCACGTAAACATCTGATAAGGACCAACCTTGGCACACAATGCCTTTCTCAAATAACCCGGGCAGGGCTGGGTCCCCAAGCTAGTAATAATAATAATGTGTTGTCAAAGGCTTTCTTTCATGGCCGGAATCACTGGGTTGTTGTGGGTTTTCCGGGCTGTCTGGCTATGTTCCAGAGGCATTCCCTTCATATGATGGCTGCCATAGATGTGGGCGAAACGTCAGGAGAGAATGCTTCTGGAACATGGCCAGACAGCATGGAAAACTCACAGCAACCCAATAAAAATAATGATAATGATAGTAATAATAATAATTAGCATCACCAAATTCCTTGCAATCTTCTCCTTGCTCATATTTTGTTGTCGAGGGATGGAAAAAAAACTCGTATTGCTTGGGGTTTTTTTTTTTTACAAAAGGTTTTAATCCACTTTTGTGATCCTGTGATTTGCGAAAGTGTATTGGGAGAAAACGACACATGGCAGATTATTGTGCTATTCAAATTATATACAAATAAATCAGCATTAATTTAAAATATATGTATTTTTGACAGATGTGCAAAAATAAATGCTAACCCATTGTGCAGCCTTAAAAATAGAGGATTTTCTTTGTCTTGTAATCACACAAAAAGCACCCCAACAGGTGGAAACACTCGCAACTAACCCAGGCATGGGCAAGCTTCGGCCTTCCCTCCAGTGTTTTGGACTTCAACTCCCACAATTCCTGGCCTCAGGCAGGCCCGGATTAACAACTTTTTACGCCCTAGGCCACACTTTGGAATTACGCCCCCTCTACTACCGGCACTGAAAGTTGTTGTTTGGGATCCGGGAAGGGAGGGTGGCCATCTTCCTTCGTTCCTCGCCCGGAGGCTTGGGGGCCGTGGCGGGGTGGCCATCTGCCGGGGCTGATTAGGATCCCCGCGCCCCAGGGAGGGAGAGTAGTGGGGAGAGGCCTGGGGGGCCTGCCTTCCTTCCTTCAGGGGGAGATAGAGAGAGAGAGACACCCATCCGTCTTCGTCTCCTTCAGGGCCGCTATTCCTCCTCCTCGGTTGCAATCCGTGGCTCGGAGAACCCCCCTCCATGGACTTCCGCCTCCAAGCAGGCCCTCACCTTCCTATTGGCTGAGTCCGCGGAGCCACGCCCGCCCGGGAGGGAATGAGGCTCCCCGATTGGCCGGCTGCCGCTCTTCAGCTTTGATCGATGGGTGTCACAAGGCGGGAGGCGGGGCCAGGAGGTGAGCTCGGAGGACTCACTCCTGGCCCCGCCCTCTCCCTGCCTACCAGGGAGAGAGGGAGGGAGGGAGGGAAGGAGTGACGTCACCCTGGGAGGCGACGGAGCAAACAATGAAGGCGGGCCTTTGCTCTGCTCCCCTCGGCTCCTCCCTCCCTCCCTGGCTCGCGCTGGCCTCACCCCTCTTCCTTCAGTGAAGGAAGAGGGGTGGGACCGATGCTGACGCGAGAGAGGAGGGAGCGGAGGGAAGTCCCAAAGTGCGCCCCCCTCCACGCTGCTCGCTGCGGTCCCGCCCCCTCTTCCTTCAGTGAAGGAAGAGGGGCGGGACCAACGCCCCCTCCTCAGCAGCGAGAGAGGGTGGGAGCGGAGAGGAAGTCCTAGGCCCCTACTGCTGCTCGTTCCGGCCCCATCCCTCTTCCTTCAGTGAAGGAAGAGGGGCGGGACCGACGCTGACGCGAGAGGGAGGGGTGGAGGGAAGTCCTAGGCCCCCTCGCTGCTCGCTCCCCTCCCCTCTTCCTTCAGTGAAGGAAGAGGGGCGGACTGACGCTGATGCGAGAGAGGAGGGGGGTGGAGGGAGTCCTAGGCCCCCTTGCTGCTCGTGCCGGCCCCGCCCCTCTTCCTTCAGTGAAGGAAGAGGGGCGGGACCGACGCTGATGCGAGAGAGGAGGGGGCGGAGGGAAGTCCTAGGCCCCGCCTCGCTGCTCGCGCCGGCCCCGATCCTCTTCCTTTAGTGAAGGAAGAGGTGCGGGACCAACGCTGACGCGAGAGAGGGGGGGCGGAGGGAAGGCCTAGGCCCCCTCGCTGCTCGCTCCGGCCCCGCCCCTCTTCCTTCAGTGAAGGAAGAGGGGCGGGACCGACGCTGACGCGAGGGAGGAGGGGGCGGAGGGAAGGCCTAGGCCCCCTCGCTGCTCGCTCCGGCCCCACCCCTCTTCCTTCAGTGAAGGAAGAGGGGCGGGACCAACGCTGACGCGAGAGAGGAGGGGGCGGAGGGAAGTCCTAGGCCCCCTCGCTGCTCGCTCCGGCCCCACCCCTCTTCCTTCAGTGAAGGAAGAGGGGCGGGACCGACGCTGACGTGAGAGAGGGGGCAGAGGGAAGTCCTAGGCCCCCTCCTGCCAAGCTGCCGGCCCCACCCCTTCCTTCAGTGAAGGAAGAGGGGCGGGACCGACGCTGACGCGAGAGAGAGGGGGCGGAGGGGAGTCCTAGGCCCCTCCTCGCTGCTTGCGCTGCCCCGCCCCTCTTCCTTCAGTAAAGGAAGAGGGCCGGGCCCGACGCTGACGCGAGAGAGGAGGGGGCGGAGGGAAGTCCCACCACCCCCTCCTCGCTGCTCGTGTCGGCCCCGCCCCTCTTCCTTCACTGAAGGAAGAGGGGCGGGGCCAGTGCTGACGCGAGCGAGGAGGGAGGGGAATCCCTGCAAGTGGCCTCGCCTCCCGTAAGCGCCCCTGCCACCCGCAAGCGGCCCCTGCCACCCGCAAGCGGCCCCGCCAACCGGGGCGGGGGCGGCGCTTCCAGAGTGTGGCCTAGGGCGCCACAATCGGTTAATCCGGGCCTGGGCTTTATGGGTAATCCGGGCCTGACCTCAGGCCTTTTCCCGTTCCCCCTCAGCCGCTTAAGCCGAAAGGAAGGGGCCTGAGGCCAGGAATTGTTGGGAGTTCAAAGTCCAAAGCACCCAAAAGAAGGGCCAAGGTTTTCCCATGCCTGATCTATCATCTCTTTCCCATTGGTGGCAGTGCTATTTCAATGGAGATTCAGATTTGTGACATCCAGGGCAACAGGTTTGGTGCCACAGCCAACATCCTTTCCTGAGAGCAAATAACCCAAACGGTTGTCCTTCGTCAAGGAAGGCGTCCTATCTAGTCCTTAGAAGAAGAGCCACCGCTTCTATGATTCTATTTTTCTATTCTCGAGAGAAGGCCGGAAATGCTTCCCAGTTTATTGCATCACATCATTTCTGGCACAAACCCGGATAGACCTCTTTCCAATACAAACGTCGGCCCGTCAGTTGTACTCCCTGACCTCTTTATATTCTTTGGTCATCCAGGCCAACTTGACTGAATGAATATACTCGTCCTCTCCAATTTTATAATCCCAGCAATACTCCGGGGATAAGAGTTTGGTGGGCTTGTAGAGCAGGTAGTACTTGTTCAAGTGGCTTTCGTCATGCCACAAAGCCTCCAGGCCCTGGGCCTTGTCCTTCTGGATGCCTTTGTAGCACTCCCGGGTGAGGTTCAGGACTTGCATGGGGGTGCCCCCAAAGACGGCCCCGTGGTAGTAGAAGTCCCCTTCCCCGTAGGAGATGTAGGCGGCCGAGTCAGGGTTCCTGTCATAGGTGAAGAGCATTTTCTCCTTCTTGTAGAACCAGGCATGGAGCTGAGCCACGGACTCGTCCAGCGTCTCCACCCCATAGGGGCTTTTGAAGACCTGGTCCACGTCCATGCAGAAGAGGAAGTCCGCCTCATGGCGGATGTGGCTCTCGATCAAGTCCCCAATGACTTTCATCCGGATCATGCTGACGTCCTGCCACCGTCGTTGCCGCTGGACTGAGAAGACCTTCAGCGACCGCCGGGGGCCCAGCTCGATGACCGGCACTTTTGAAACGTCATCCACCATGATGTAGAAGATCACATTCTGCCCGGCCATGAAGAAGAGGTTGGCGGAGGTCAAGAAGTTCTTCAAGTACTTGTCCAGGTACCTTGGGAAGCGGGAAATGGAGAGGGGGGGGATGTGGAGATGTGAGAGATTGTTGCACTCTGGCCTGGATTCACCTTTGCACACAACACCACACAAGAGTCCAATAGTACTAACTAAACCAAAGTTTGGGGAGGTGTCGGAAAGGAGGTGGGTTTGGAAGGAGGAAAGGGGGCTCCTTGCATTATCTATTATATAAAGGAGGTCCCGTCGTCGAACGACTGACAGAGAAACCATCCAATGCAGAGACACCAAATTTGGCAACAGAAATAGGCCTCAGGCAAAGTAGGTTTTAAGCAAAGAAACTCCCCCCCCCCAAACCTAGAAGGCCCCCAAAACAATGATGCAAAAAAACCCTACATTTCCCAGCATCCTCTGCGAAACCCATTGGCCAACATCAGTTACCATAGTAACGATGGCCAAAGCCAGCCAAGGCTAGATTAGAATGCTGAATGAATTCACTTTAGTCAGTTGGAGTTTGAGGGTTAAACTGCCAAAGCCAAGATCTAGGAGGGAGACAAATAGGGCACCAGGGACACGGGCACCACTGACAAACACATACCCCCAGAATAACACAAAAGTAATACCTACACACAACACAATACGCACATAACACAACCTTGCGTCTACTGCTCAACCCATTTGTATGCTATTCCTTCCTTCCACACAGGCATACGCTGACCCAAAAGACAAGCCATGCCTCCTAAAAAGAACAGCATCGGACAACACACTCACAACGCTACATACATCACACAAAAAAGGGCAGAACAAACACCAGAACAGAAAGACACTGCACTACACTAGCTTTTGCCATCACCATAAACAAGGCTCAAGGACAAACACTACACATCTGTGGCATAGACCTTGACACAGAATGCTTCTCCCACGGACAACTCTACGTAGCATGCTCCAGAGTTGGGAAACCACAGAACCTCTACATCAACACAGCAGACGGAAAGACAAAAAACATTGTATATCCACAAGCTCTGTAGAACGCCAGCAACACCACACACCGACAACTCCACAGGACTTCAACATCCCACCCACCACAACAACCCACAACGACACAGCCATGAACCCATCAAGACCATAAGTAACATCAATTCCAACAATAACATACTCAGACTTTCTCGCATCTCCTAAATAGGGCACAGCAACGTGTGCCGGGTACAGCTAGTAATATTATATGGCTCTCACTCAGGCCCGGATTGCCCATAAGGCCACCCTAGGCCATGGCCTAGGGGCGCAAGCCGAGGGGGGCGCAATTCACAGACCAAAAAATAATAATATTGAAACAAAACCGCAACGTGTGGTATGATGACACTCTCTCTCTCTCTTGGGAGTGCTGCGAGGGGGCGGGGGAAAAGGAATGGCGCCCATCCCCCTCGCCATCGCCCCCGCCCCCTTGTCAAGGAAGGAGGGCACGGCGAGGAGGAGGCGGAGGGAAGCCCCACCCCCGAGGCTGCTGCCGGGCATGTGCGTGTGGCAGGAGGGCGCGAGCGCCTCTGCCTCTTTCCCCAATGTTCCTGGGTGCCGGCTCCGAAAGGCCCAGGGGCCGGGAAGGAGCCTGGGAACGGCTCCCTGGACTCCTGCCTGGCCCAGCTGCACAAGGGCGCCAAGCCAGGCCTGGGTGAGGCCTTGCTGGCCCTCCGCACGCAGCACCTCAAGGAGGCTGGCGGCACCGCCCGCTTCCGGGAGCGCGGGGGGTTGGCGCTGCTGCTGAGGGTCCAGGCTTGCGCCCCCAGGCCCCACCGCACCCTTGACCTCGCCCTCAGCATCCTGGGCAACTGCTGCACCGAAGGCGGGAGCCAGGCCCGCGTGTGCCACCTGGGAGGCATCCCGCCCCTCGGTGAGAGAGGAGAGGCAGGTGGAAAGAAGGAATGTGGGGGGGTTGTGGTAGAGGTTGGTTTGGGGGCGTAATTCCAAAGTGTGGCCTAGGGTGCCAAAAGGGGTTAATCCGGGCCTGAGTGAAGGTCGGATAAGCGAGACTCTGCTACAAATGCGAGTAATAACAAAACGAAACCTACTTCCCAATGGCAAAGACTGTCAGGCCAACGGTGACGTGGTGCTTCTTATAGTAGTCCTCCAAGGCCGATTTATTGAAGGTTTTATCCCATATGATGGGGGCCGACCAGTAAGTCAGGGTGGGAATCTCTGTTCTTGAACTGCAAAGACATGAGAAAGACAGGCAGGGCTGAAAAAAGTGAAAATCCAGTTGCAAATATACGCATGTGGGAGCCTTCCCTCTGACTTAGCCGATGGTTTGACAACATAATGTTTGCACCTTGTGGTTTCCAACAGAAAATGCTCCTGGATGCATTCCCAAACTACGTTTCCATGCAACGTATCACAGTAGGTTACAAAACACAAATCCTTTTGAGTTGCTGTGAGTTTTCCAGGCTTTATTGCCATGTTCCAGTAGCATTCTCTCCTGACATGTCACCTGCATCTGTGCCAAGCATCCCCAGAGGTTTGTCCAGAGGTCTATTGGAAATGAGGTAAGTTGAGTGTACATATACCTGTGGAATAACCTTGCCTGCCGTCTGAGGGCTCGCACTAAGACTCTAAACTATCTAGTCCGTGAGCAGCTTTTTGCTGACGATGCTGCCCTTGTCGCCCATTCAGAAGCAGCCCTGCTGCGCATCACATCCTGCTTTGCAGCAGCTGCAGAGCTGTTTGGGCTGGAAGTCAGCCGGAAGAAAAGGGAAGTCCTCTACCAGCCCGCACCACAGGAAGAACACCACCATCCCCACGTCAGCAGAGGCAAATCTGTGCTTAAGTCCGTTCAGCAGTTCACCTCCCTGGGAAGCATCATCTCTTCAGACGCCAAGATTGACAAAGAGATAGACCACAGACTAGCAAAGGCATAGAGTGCATTCGGAAGGCTTCACAAAGGAGTCTGGAGCAACAAGCACCTGAGGCAAAGCACTAAAATCAGTGTGTACAGAGCTATCGTACTGTCTATTCTCCTCTATGGGTCTGAAACATGGGTCACCTATCGCCAACACCTACGACTCCTCGAATGCTTTCATCAGTGCTTTCTTTGCTCAATCCTGAATACACACTGTACCAACTATGTGACGAATGTTGCTGTCCTTGAGCAAGCAGGGATCATCAGTGTTGAGGCCACGCTATTGAGAACACAGCTGCGCTGGGCAGGGCACGTCTCTAGGATGGAGGACCACCGCCTCCCAAAGATACTACTCTATGGTGAACTCGCCACGGGTCAGCGCAAGAGAGGCACCCCAAAAGAGACATAAGGACTCCCTGAAAGAAAGTACATCTCAGGCTCGGCCAGATTGATCACCAACAATGGTCCACCCTGGCCTCACATCGGGAGGCGTGGAGACGCACTATCCACAATGCTGCAGCCTCTTTCGAGAACACACGCCAAAAGCGTCTCGAAGAGAAATGACAATGCAGAAAGAACCGCAACTTGGAAACAACATCACCCAAGGAGACTTTCTGCTGTGCTTTCTGCAACCGAACTTGCCTATCTCAGATTGGCCTTTTTAGTCACCAACGCGCTTGTAAAAAGCGTGGGATGAGTCCTTTCTGAATCTTTGTTCGCGAAGTAATGCCGAGGAAAAAATGGAAAGGGGAAAGAACCCTTGTCTGCTTGAAGCAAGCATTAATGTTGCAATTAGCAAGCTTGATTAGCAATCAGTGAGAGAATTATTCCAGAGATATTTATACACCCCACTTGCCTCATTTCCAACAAACCTCTGAGGATGCTTGCCACAGATTGCAGGCGAAAGGTCAGGAGGGAATGCTACTGGAACATGGTCATATGGCCCAGAAAACTCACAGCAACCCAGTGATTCCAGCCATGAAAGCCTTCCACAACAAATACTTGTTTTCCCTCCCAGTCTGCATGTCTCCCAATGTCCAGCAGATGGCGCCAACTGCCAATCTGGCCAACCTCCCATTGAATTCTCTCTTTCCAAGAGAAACCCATTCTTGCACCTTCTTCATATATATAGATACAGTATGTATGTATATATATATATATATGTATACTGTATATGTATATGTATATATATTATGTATATATATGTGTATAGATGTGTGTATATATGTGTGTGTGTGTGTGTGTGTGTGTATATATCTATATATATATAAAGAGACGGTCCGTTTTTGACGCTCATGCACGGGAAAACTATAACCCCCAGAACCACTAAACCCACCAAACACATTTCCAAAGACCACTAGGTCACATCGTGGCACAACCCCCCTACCTTCCAAACCCCAAACACAGCCCCCAAAAACCGTCCATTGAAAACAGCGGCGCATGCTGCACAGCAATTGCCTCCTTCCCCCGCAAGGCCGGCAGAGAGGGAAAGCCCTCTTTGACACTGATGGTGACTCACACAGGCCCCACCCCCCAAACCCAAGCCCCTCAACAACAACCCTCCCTCAACACTACCTCCGCCTGCTTCATACCACCGACCACCTCAAAACGGCGCGGGGCCTTCACACTTCCACCGCCTCCTCGCACTCTTTCCGCCCAGCTGTCCGCTCTCTCTCCCTTCACCCTCCTCTTCCGAGAGAGGCCTCATTGCCCTCCTTCGCCTGTCCCATGGACCGGGCGAAGAGGAACCTTCGCAAGGAGGACGGGTGCAGCGGGGCCGAGGACGGGTGCGGCAGGGCCGGGAAAGCGACGAGAGAGGTGGAGGAGCAGATTGAGGATGTGACCACGATGCCGCCCGTGTGGCCAGGGTAAACAAACGTCCCCGGGTCCACAAACGGAGCACGGCAGAGGAAGCTAAGGAGGCCCGACCAGAGCACCGGTCTCCACCGCAGCCCTCCTTCTTGCGAAAGTCCCCCTTCGGCCCACCCTGTGCCAGGGAAGTGGCGAGGGGGAGCGATGGCGATGGCGCCATGGGCGCCTCTTCCGCCCCCTTCTCACTCTGCTCCGCCGCCTCTCTTCCGCTCCCAGAAAAGGAGGGCGAAGGGAGAGAGATCGCCCGGGCCCCTTTCGCCCTCCTCTTCAGACAGCAACACGGAGGCGGCAAAGGAGAGCAAGAAGGGGGCGGAAGAGGCGGCCATAGCGCCGCCACCATCGCTCCCCCTTCGCCACTTCCCTGCCACAGTGTGGGCCGAAGGGGGACCTTCCAAAGAAGGACGGCTGCGGTGGATACCGGTGCTCTGGTCGGCCCCACCTCCTCCTGCGAAAGGGGCCCGCGCGATCTCTCTCCCTTCCCCTCCTCTTCTGGGAGCGGAAGAGAGGCGCCGGAGGACAGCGCGAAGGCAGCGAACGAGACCCTGCGCCTACCAAACGTCCCCCTTCGCCCCCCCCTCAACACAGAAGTGGCGAGGAAGGGCCATCAGGGAGCAGAACAGACGGACAAGGAAGAGACAGGCAAGGTTACCCCCAAAAAAACCCATAATAATAATGAAAACAACAAACTCCTGCACAACAGAACACAAACCCACACATATACACATATATACAAACACATATATATACATAAACATAAATACACATACACACACACACACAAACGTAAACACACATACATATATATATACACACACACACAAACACCAATATACGCACATACACATATATACACATATATACACATACACATACATACACAAACACATATATTAACACACACACACACACACATACCCCCAAATATAAACAGACACAAATACATACACACACACAAATATAAACAGACATACACGCATACATACGTACACACAAGCATACACATATATACACACACACATAACACATGCTCACATCATTTCAAAAAATTACATACTAAGACTTTCCCTCCTCTCCTACATAGGGCACAGCAACGCGTGCCGGGTTCAGCTAGTATATATATATATATGACTAATGCAGGGGTAGGGAACCTATGCCTCGCGAGCCAGGTGTGGCTCTTTTCATGATTGCATCTGGCTCTCCAGAGCAGCACAGGCCTCAGTTTCCCAGCATGCAGTGGGGAGGAGCGACACAAATACGCTGCTATTGCCGCTTCCGTGCCGCCATCGCTGTCTCTTCCTCATCCCCTGCTGCTCTCGGGGCCCTACGCCCTCTTCACCAGGGATGGCAGAGCCCGGTGGTGGCAGCTCGTCCTCATCTTCCTCTTCGTCCTCCACCACGGGCCTCGGGGCTTAACCTCTCCCTTTGCCTCCGCCCCCTGCGTGCCGAATACGGACGGAGTGCTGACGTGATGTGTTTACAGGCTTCGGCTTCTGCGCCTGCAGGAGCTTCTGGGCATGCGCAGAAGCTCCTGCAGGCGCAGAAGCCTGTAAACCTGTCACATGATGCAATTGGGCAGGCAGGGGGCGGAGGCAAAGGGAAAAGGGGCGGAGACAAAGGGAAAGGGGGCGGAGACAAAGGGGGGCGCCAAAGTAATGTTCGCTTACCATATAAAATAACCTTAGACCACCCCTGTTCGGGAACATGGCTGCACAGTCCGGAAAACTCATAGCAACCCAGTGATTCTGGCCATGAAAGCCTTCGACGACAGTATTTTATGCCATCTTTGAAGATATGCCAAGCGCAGCTAACTTGCAAGCAAAATGTTCCAGATATTTGGAGTGAGCCTGCGTTGTTTGGAAAAGCTGCAACCGAGCCCAGTTTCAGAGCATATTTTTATCCAGGGACTGACTGGCCTTTGTGCGCATGTATACAGGAGTTGAGTTTGAACTGGAACTCACAGGGGCTGGATATAGCCGGCTGGAATTAAAAACAGGCAAGAAGAGTAGCTGGAAACGTGGGTGTTTTGTTTGTTTGTTTTTTCTCCCAAAACATATTGCAAACATCTGGTTCCACTCACTATCATGTCAGGCAAAAGGTTTTGCACTTCCTGACACTCCTCAGCTGAGCATGCTCTTTTGGGCTGCTGCCTCCTTGTTTGAGGCATCACTTCAGGAAAGAACCTCATAGTAACCGCCAGGCCAAAGGCAAAGGCATTCCTGCACCCACACGTCCAAATACCCCTCCTCGGCCGAGGTCTGGTGATTCACCCGTGGAGAGCCAACACCCAGATGTTTGCAGATAATCCTGGCCCCTGTCCCTGTTTTTTGCTCCTGAGTAATATCTTTGTAGATGATTAGATGTTAAGCCTGTGCAATCAATTATTACTCATTATGAAAATAAGGGAATGGGGGAAAATCATTTTTAAAGTGTTTCCGAAATTGGATGTGGTCTGTATCATAACTATAACTATACTTTCTTTGTTACTTTTCGTTAATTGTGCCAATGGGGGAACTTCAGGGGCCCCTTTCTCCCTCGGCGTTAGAGCCATTGGCATTAAACTTGCTACGATTACAGAACACTTAGACCACTATTCGCTTGTCAAGTTTCGGAACGTTTCACTCATCCATGGGATTTTTGAGGAACATTGATGGAAGTCAGTAGTAGAAAACCGCAAAAGACAGAGAGAATACGTGCTTGACGGGGTTACACTCCTCCTGAAGGCACAGGTTCGCAGTCTGGGAGTGATCCTGGACTCATCGCTGAGCCTGGAGCCGAAGGAAGGAAGGAAGGAAGGAAGGAAGGAAGGAAGGAAGGAAGGAAGGAAGGAAGGAAGGAAGGAAGGACAAGGAAGGACAAGGAAGGACAAGGAAGGACAAGGAAGGACAAGGAAGGAAGGAAGGACAAGGAAGGAAGGACAAGGAAGGACAAGGAAGGAAGGACAAGGAAGGAAGGAAGGAAGGAGCGGCACCCGCCCGCGTAAGCAAGGAGGAGCCGGGGGGAAGCCACGTCAGACACCCTAGGGGCGGCGGGACCAGGGCCGGTTCGTCCATTAGCCGTACTACGCAGGCGCGTAGGGTGACGTCACCCGGGAGGGGTGTTGCCACCTGGGAGGGGCGCTGGCTCCGCCCCACCGCCCATGCTGCCCTGCCCCGCCGTTGCGCTGGCCAGGCCTCCGCAGCCAGCTCTGCGGCCTTTGTTAGGCGGGCCGTGTCTCCGCATGCGCAGAAGCTCTGCACATGCGTACTGGCTCCGCTTTGGAGCCAGTGCGCGTGCATGCAGTTTCGCGCATGCACACTGGGCTCCAAAGCGGGAGGTGCGCTCTGGAGCCAGTGCGCATTCGCACAGATTGGTGCATGCGTACTGGGCTCCCCTCGGGAGCAACTGGGGGGCGCAAAAATTTTTTCGTGTACCCCCCGGGAACTGGTAGGTCCGCCCCTGGGCGGGACTTCCCCCCGGCTCCTTCTCGCTCACGCGGGCGGGTACCACTCCTTCCTTCAGTGGGGCAGTAAAGGAAGGAGGGGAGGAGCCGGCGCAAGCGAGTAGAAGCCGGGGGAAGTCCCGCCCCTAGGGCGTCTGACGTGGCTTCCCCCCGCCTCCTCCTTGCTCGTGCCAGCCCCGCCCTTCCTTCACTGCGCAGGCGCAGAAGCAAGTGCCCGAAGATTGAACTCTTTTTTTAAAAAAAAAATTAAATTAATTTGGGGGGGGTTTGGACCTGCTGCCTCCCTATGGCTGCCGCCCTAGGCCATGGCCTAGGGTGGCCTTATGGGTAATCCGGGCCTGCTCCCAGACTGCGAACCTGTCCCTTCAGGGGGAGTGTAACCCCGTCAAGCGCAGGCTGTAACCCTATGCCCTGTTCGGCCTTACGACTGACCAGGAGTACCTCTGTCTTGTCTGGATTTAGTTTCAATCTGTTAGCCCTCATCCAGTCCATTACAGCAGCCAAGCACCGGTTCAGGACTTGAACAGCCTCCTTAGTAGCAGGTGGGAAGGAGTGACAGAGTTGGACGTCATCTGTGTACAGATGACACCACACCCCGAAACTCCGGATGATCTCCCCCAACGGCTTCATGTATATGTTAAATAACATAGGGGACAGTATTGATCTTGCTTGCTGTGTACTCATCTGTTGTGTTCTAATAATAATAATAATAATAATAATAATAATAGCAGAAACCCCAAGGACCACCAGTCCAACCCCCTTCTGCCATGCAGGAAATGCACAATCAAAGCACACTTTTTGAGCTGTTACACAAACTAAACATTGAGACTGTAAAAAAAAAAACCCCAGACTCCGGCATGGAAAGGCAACTCTGAAGGAACGCTGTTAAACACTAACAGGAGGATCCTCCGGGCCCTTGTATTCCCCATGTCTATATATGGCAGCGAAAGTTGGGCCATGAATAGAGCTGACTGAGGGGAACTCGACTCATGTGAAACGTGGTGCCGGAGGAAAGTCCAACGGGCGCCCTGGAAGAGCAACAAGACAAACACACGGCACAAAGCAAGTCAAAGCCAAGATGATTAGGACGAGTCTGTTGTAACTTGCAGCAGCAGACGACAAAGCGACTCACTAGAAAAGGTAATGCTCAGTAAAGGAATAGGAAATGGAAGGGACATTTCTGAGCGCCTAATGCAGGGCTGGGCAATTATTTTTTCCAAGGAGCCACATGAGAGCCAAAAAATATTATGGAAGGACGCACCTTAAGGCTGAACTACATTCTAATCTACATTATTTATTTATTTATTTACTATATTTACTATATATTACACATCATTAATATTAACATATTAATATATCAAGAAATATTCATATATTATTAGTATTAATATCATAATTATTATATTATAGTATATATATAGACATTATAATTTATTGAAATTATAATGTAATAAAACATTATTATATTATATTATCTATTATATAAAGAAGGTCCTGTCATCGAACGACTGACAGAGACAGAGAAACCTTCCAAGGCAGAGACACCAAACTTGCCAACACAAATAGGCCTCAGGCAAGGAAGGTTTTTAGCAAAGAAACTTTCCCCAAAAAAACCTAGAAGGCTCCCAAAACAACGATACAAAAAAACTACATTTCCCAGCATCCTCTGTGGCAGCCAGCGAAACCCATTGGCCAACATCAGTTACCATAGTAACGGTGGGAAAAGCCACTTAGAATGCTGAGTGATTTCGGTTGAGGGTTAAACTGCCACGGTCAAGATCTAGGAGGGAGACAAATAGGGCACCAGGGACACAGGCACCACTGACAAACAGATACCCCCAGAATAACACAAAAGTAATACCGACAAACAACACAATACGCACATAGCACAACCTTACGTCTATTGCTCAACCCATTTTTATGCCATTCCTTCCTTCCACACAGGAATAAGCTGACCCAAAAGACAAGCCATGCCTCCTAAAAAGAACAGCAACGGACGACACACTCGCAACGCTACATACATCACACAAAAAAAGGCAGAACAAACGCCAGAACAGAAAGACACTGCATTACACTAGCTTTTGTCATCACCATAAACAAGGCTCAAGGACAAACACTACAAATCTGTGGCATAGACCTTGACACACAATGCTTCTCCCACGGACAACTCTACGTAGCGTGCTCCAGAGTTGGGAAACCACAGAACCTCTACATCAACACAGCAGACGGAAAGACAAAAAACATTGTATATCCACAAGCTCTGCAGAACGCCAGGAACACCACACACCGACAACTCCATAGGACTTCAACATCCCACCCACCAGAACAACCCACAACGACACAGCCATGACCCCACCAAGACCATAAGTACCATCAATTCCAACCCTTACATACTCCGACTTTCTCGCATCTCCTAAATAGGGCACAGCAACGCGTGCCGGGTACAGCTAGTTTATTATATTATTATAATAAAATTATTATAAAATAATAATTAAAACCACTAAAATTAAATTAAATTCAAGAAGACAAGGTGTGAACCAAGATGGAGGCCGACATCCTCAAGAGAGGAAGGATCCCAAGATGGAATGGCCCAATGGACCCAGCCCACAAGATGGCAAAGCGGACCCAGCCGTCGCCGCAGCAGAGCAGAGCAGAGCAGAGCTGCAGGCGATCGGAGGCTGCAGGCCTCCGCCCACTCTCGCCCCCAGCCGTTCCCTGGCTGATCGCCCTGCTATGGAGTGCCTGCCATCCCCGGGCCTGCATGGGGAGCACTCGGCGATCTGAGGTGGCTTATTCGACCTGGCGAAGACGATCAAGTTTTCCGGGTCGCCAGGGCGATCAGCTCCCGCAGGTAGCCGAGTGCTCCCGCTGCAGGCCTGGATCGCCTCCAGGGATGGCAGGCACTCCAAAGCTGCCGCTCCTCCGGCCTGTCTGCCGATACAGGCCCCACAGAGCTCGCGATAAGATGGTGGCAGTGGCACCCCTTCTTGGGCCCACCCCGAATGCCCTTCTCCCCGGGCCAGACAGAATCAGCTGCCGGGTCACATCTGGCCCGTGGGTCGTAGGTTGCCCACCCATGGCCTAATGCTAACGTTTGGAAGTCTCATTCTAATTCGCACAAAACGTGTGAATGTTGTTAAGGCAGTTTGTCCCTTTCGGAGAAGGTTATGAAACGTCGCAGGTGTAAGCCAGCTCTTTTTTTCCCAAAAGTTAGCAAACAAGTCCTAAACCAACATACGTTCTCCACCAGCATCGCACGGCTGGGTACACAAAGGAGCCACGGGCAATGCTACTCTCTTTTGCTAATAGCAAGGGACATTGAGATAAAACACTGCTAATGGAACGTTATCTTGCTTCCTGCCAGTAATCAAGACCTGTTGCAAGCCCTACCAGGCCACGGCGGGAGCTTGGCGCTACCAGTTTGCACGTGAGATTAGACTCAAAGGATCCTAGAGTTGGAAGGGACCCTCAGAGGCCATCCAGTCCAACTGCCCTGAGATTATTTTGCCCTTGTTCTTGGGAACTCGAGTCCAGTGTTTCCCAACCTTTTTTGAGCCGCTGCACACTTTTTACATTTACAAAATCCTGGGGCACACCACCAACCAAAATGACACAAAATGACACTCTAACACAGTAATACATATAGTTAATATGTTTCTAAATGTATTTATACACTCAGTGTGAAACCTGGGCCTGTTTCGATGAACACAACATAGATATACTGGCAGGAATGGCAGTAAGACACAAACCTCCCACACAGAACTCCCATAACCAAGAGAAAATACTATAAGAGTTTGGTGGGCATTGACCTTGGGTTTTGGAGTTGTAGTTCACCTATATCCAGAGAGCACTGTGGACTCAAACAATGTTGGATCAGGACCAAACTTGGCATGAATACTCAATATGCTCAAATGTGAACACAGATGGAGTTTGGGGAAAATAGACCTTGGGAGTTACAGTTTATGGGATTTATAATTAACACACAATCAAAGAGCATCCTGAACTCTTGCAACAATGGAATTGAACCAAACTTGGCATATTGAACTCTCATTACCAACAGAAAGTACTGAAAGGGTTTGCTTGGGAATTGACCTTGAGTTTGGAAGTTGTAGTTCACCTACACCCAGAGAGAACTGTGGACTCAAACAATGTTATGTGATGTTGTTTGTTTTCTATCCAGAATCACAATGTTGGAAGGAGGCTCACCACTTTAAGGTCCCTCAAACAGGCTTGGGAAAACTTTGGCCCTCTGGGCGCTTTGGACTCCAGTTTTGGGTCCGTTACTTTTTAATTTATTCATTAATGACCTGGATGTAGGAGTAAATTCTGAGGTAGCAAAGTTTGCAGACGACACTAAATTGTTCAGGGTAGTTAAAAATGAAAATGATTGTAAAGAGCTCCAGAACGATCTCTCGAAATTGAGTGAATGGGCAACAAAGTGGCAAATGCATTTTAACCTAAACAAGTGTAAAGTCATGCACATCGGGGCAAAGAACCCCAACTACACCTACCAATTGATGGGGTCAAAGCTTTCCGAGACAAACCAGGAAAGGGATCTTGGGGTCTTGGTGGACAGCTCAATGAAGATGTCAACCCAGTGCGCAGCAGCAGTGAAAAAAGCAAATTCTATGCTTGGCATGATCAGGAAGGGAATCGAAAATAGGTCAGCAAATGTTGTATTACCTCTCTACAAATCTATGGTGAGGCCACATCTGGAGTACTGTGTACAATTCTGGTCTCCGCACCTTAAGAAGGATATAACGGAACTGGAAAAGGTACAAAGGAGGGCAACAAGAATGATCCAAGGGATGGAGCAGCTCCCTTATGAAACCAGGTTGCAACGCCTTGGTCTTTTCAGCCTTGAAAGACGGCGTCTAAGAGGTGACTTGATCGAAGTGTATAAAATCATGCATGGGATAGAAAAGGTGAATAAAGAAAAACTATTTTCTTTGTCACAAAACACTAGGACTAGAGGGCACTCCCTAAAGCTCCAAGGTAGGAAAGTTAGGACTAATCAAGGGAAATATTTCTTCACCCAGAGGGTCATTGGGTTATGGAACTCACTTCCAGAGGAGGTTGTGACAGCGGTCAGCCTGGACAGCTTCAAGGCAGGATTAGACAGATTCATGGACACCAAGGGAATCAGTAGTTACTGAAATGGACATCCAAGGGCCACCTCTGTGTTGATGGAGGCAGGCAGGATTTCCCCGGGTACTGGTTGTGGGGGGTCGGGAGCAGGTGAGGGTTTTGCCCTCCTTTCTGCTCGAGATCCCCGTGTACAACTGGTGGGCCACTGTGTGATACAGAATGCTGGACTAGATGGACTGAGGCCCGATTCAGCATGGCTCTTCTTATGTTCTTATGTTCTTATGTTCCACCATTCCTAACAGCCTGAGGCCCTTTCCTGCTTAAGTGGCTGAGGGGGGAAAAGGAAAAGGGCCTGAGGCTGCTAGGAATGGTGGGAGTTGGAGTCCAAAACACCTGGGAGGTCCAAGTTTGCCCATGCCAGCTTTCGACAGAGACCTCTTCCTCCCCCTTCGCACCCTTCCCCCTCCTGCCCAACACTTACTTTTTCTCCTACACTGCTGCTTCTGTCGCCATTTTGATCCGAGGGGGCAGCGTGAGCGTGTTCAGGCCGGAGGGGGGAGGGAGGAAGACGTGACTCATGCGGGCGCTACTGCGCAGACTCGCCCCAGAGCAAAGCCAGGCAAAGCGAGCAGAGCGAGGCTGGGAAGAAGGGAGCCCGAGTGGAGAAGAAAAAGTGTTCGGCAGGAGGGGGAAGAAAGGGGATTGGAGGTTCCCATTTCCCACGGCACACCTGAGGATCACTCACGGCACACTAGTGTGCCATGACACACTGGTTGGGAAACACTGCTCTAGTCTATACTGTGATTTCTCTTCAATTCTCTGATTTCTCTTCCGATCGTATAAATCTTTCATCTATTATTATTTTTATGATTATTATTATAACCCCCTATTGGTGAAATAGGGCTGGATACAAATAAGGTAGTAGTAGTTATTATTATTAATATTATTATTATAATTATATTTTGTGTTGTCAAAGGCTTTCATGGCCGGAATCACTGGCTTTCTGTGAGTTTTCCAGGCTGTGTGGCCATGTTTCAGCAGCATTTCCTCCTGACATTTTGCCTGCTTCTCCCTTTGCCTCCGCCCCCTGCGTGCCGAATACGGATGGAGTGCTGACGTGGCGTGTTTACAGGCTTCGGCTTCAGCGCCTGCAGGAGCTTCTGGGCATGCGCAGTGGCTCCGGAGCTCAACTTCAGCTCCGGAGCCACTGCGCATGCGCGAGAATCTCCGCACATGCCCAGAAGCTCCTGCAGGCCAGGCGCTGAAGCCGACGCAGCAGCAGGGAGGTTTGCTACGGCAGCGTGGCGGCACCCTTCCCAAAAGGTGGCGCCCTACACGGCCGCGTACTTCGCGTATACGTCGGACCGCCCCTGGGCCTGAGGCTCTTAGGAAGTGTTGGAGTTGAAGCCCAAAACACCCAGAGGGCCAAAGTTGGCCCATGCCTAATTCAAAACTTGAATGTGTGCACCCAACCACTTGCAGCAGCCACAACGACAAAGATTGCATTGTAGCAAAAAGGTGTAAAGTATAGCATTCGCCACGTGCAATGAAAGCCAATGTACTGTGGATAATGGGGGAGGGATCCTGTATCAGATTGTTTCCTGGCCAAAAACGGGTTTCTGGACACACTCCAAAGAGGGAGAAAACACAAAGCCGGGAACCTTGCCAGGGGATTCACGCCCCAAAGAGTTTCATAAATTGCTGTCGAGCCCTTTGTGCAAAATGTGTGGCTTCTGGGAAAAAGCAACCAAAGTCATGTGTTGTTGTCATGCAGAGAAGTCCCCAGCAGTGTGAATTTGCATAAAAACCATCGGCTTTTTGCATGAATTTTTTTTGCAAAGTTGCAGAAATTGTGGAATTCAGGAACAAAAAGAAATCTTTGTGCAACCCCTTCCATTATATGTATTTCTCTGCAACCCAGAACAATTCAGAATATGGAAACAACTAGCTAAAAACAGCACAGAAACCTTGATTTTTCTCCCACGGCAGGGGGAAAACTACAGAAATCATTGAAATGATAGATGGTCTGTATCCTTACAGTGGAGAGAGGTAGCAAGCAACAGTTGGAAGAGAATGCGTGCATTAGGCCCACAATCTCTATTCTCCCCAGCCCAGGCCCGGATTACCCATAGGGCCAACCTAGGCCATGGCCTAGGGGCGCAAGCCGAGGAGGGCGCAGATCACGGACCTCCTGGCCCCACCTCCCACCTTGCGACACGCATCGATCAAAGCTGAAGAGCGGCAGCTGGCCAATCAGGGAGCCTCCCTCCCTCCCGGGCGGGCGGGCGTGGCTCCGCAGACTCGGCCAATAGGAAGGCGAGGGCCTGCTTGGAGGCGGAAGTCCACGGAGGGGGGTTCTCCCTGAGCCACGGATTGCAACCGAGGAGGAGCAGCGGCCCTGAAGGAGACGGAGAAGGGTGGGTGTCTCTCTCTATCTCCAGGGAGCCCCCCCCCCCCCCGAAGTAAGGAAGGCCCCACAGGTTTCTCCCCACTACTCTCCCTCCCTGGGGTGCAGGGATCCTAATCAGCCCTGGCAGATGGCCACTCCGCCACGGCCTCCAAGCCCCTGGGCAAGGAAGGAAGGAAGGAAAGGTGGGCGCGGCTTGGGCCCCACCCTCCCTTCCTGGATCCCAAACAACAACTTTCAGTGCCCATAGTAGAAGGGGCGTAATTCCAAAGTGTGGCCTAGGGCGCAAAAAGGTGTTAATCCGGGCAGGCCCCAGCCATTAGTCCAGGGGTCGGGAACCTTTTTAACTCAGAGAGCCATAAAAGCAAAATATTTGGAAATTTATTTCAGTGAGAGCCTATCTATATATATAAAGGAAGAGTCGTCAGGGAAAGACTGTCCCAAACAGAGAAACCTTACAACGCAGAGACACCAAACTTGCCAACAGAAATAGGCCTCAGACAAGGTACGTTTGTAGCAAAGGTACGTTTGTAGCAAAGAAACTTTCCTAAAAGGCCCCCAAAACAAGGAGTAAAAAAACCCCTACATTTCCCAGCATCCTCCGGGGCTGCCAATGACTCTCCCAGCCTCTACATTCTGAGAACATGATTGGCTGCCAATAAGGGCGGATTTGCATAACTCCTGTACTGGCCATCCAACATGAACATTCCGACCCATAATAAACTATCAGAGGAGGATAAGGCAAAGGGCTGAGGCACAAACACAAACACCCAATTCACTTCCCAC
The DNA here is from genome assembly GCA_030556195.1 of Anolis apletophallus. Classification (NCBI taxonomy): domain Eukaryota; kingdom Metazoa; phylum Chordata; class Lepidosauria; order Squamata; family Anolidae; genus Anolis; species Anolis apletophallus. The sequence continues at coordinate 2,682,508 of JARBWK010000018.1, read as the reverse complement.
AGAAAATTTACACCCTACAAATCACAGACCATGCCCAAAATTGACAGTAAGGCTTCATTAACTTAATTTCCCTGACTAGGCCTCACTTAATGGAATGCTGCTTACGCTCTGAATTGACAGTAAGGCTTCATTAACTTGATTCTCCCGACTACGCCTCAGCTCATTGGACATTGTGTATGGCCTGAATTGACAGTAAGGCTTCATTAACTTGCTGTTCCTGACTAGGCCTCAGCTCATGGGACATTGTGTATGGCCTGAATTTACAGTAACCTACCTTGGCACACAGAGCCCCTATTACCCACGCTACATTCTACTGCAGTTTGGAGGAGGGTGGACCATGGATGATGGGATTTGATGTACCTCCATGGATTATGGGATTTGTAGTACTTTCAAACCCTTCATTCCCCACAGACCACTGTGGCCCAGAACCAAGACCAATAAAGACCCAACTTGGCACACAGTGCCCCCATAACCCACACTCCATCCAACTGCAGTTTAGAGGAGGGCACACCATGGATGATGGGATTTCAAGTACCTCCACTCACTTCCAAAGTACTCCATCCACACAAGCATCAACCTCTACATCAACACAGCAGACGGAAAGACAAAGAACATTGTATATCCACAAGCTATGCAGAACGCCAGCAACACCACACACCGACAACTCCACAGGACTTCAACATCCCACCCACCAGAACAACCCACAACGACACAGCCATGACCCCACCAAGACCATAGGTAACATCAATTCCAACCCTTACATACTCAGACTTTCTCGCATCTCCTAAATAGGGCACAGCAACGCGTGCTGGGTACAGCTAGAGTGTGTGTGTGTGTGTGTGTGTGTGTGTGTGTGTGTGTGTGTGTGTATATATATATATATATATATAGCAAACTTGGGCCCTCCAGAGGTTGTGGACTTGCAACTCCCACAGCCGGAATTGTGGGAGTTGAAGTCCAAAATACCTGGAGGGCCCAAGTCTGCCCAGGCATGATATCTAACCATGTGCTACAAATACATATCTATAACCATGTGTTACAAATACAGCGAAAGGGGGAGAAAGGGAGGAAAAAACACCCCTCTTCCTTTCAGATCAGGACAGGGGCTTGTGGAAGCACCCCTGACATCACAGAGGGCCGCGTGCATGATGTAACGCCGCGACACCGGCCTGTGAGGGAGCGAAGGGCCTGACCCGCCTCTTGCCCCGCTCCCTCACCTTTTCGGCGACTCGGCCGAGTTGTCCTGCTGGGGCCGCGTGCGAGGGGAGGGGGGCGCACGCACGCACGCAGCTCCCTTCCTCCTCCAAACACGAGCGGGAGACTGGCGGGAAACAGGAGACCGCGCCGTCCAAATGCACATGCACGTAATCAGCCTAGTGCAGCTAGTTATGCACATGCGTCGCCTCCCCCCCACCCCCGGCTTCAATTCCCACGGTGGCTGCTTCAGGCTTCAGGGCGGAGACGGAGCTAGCACCAGGCTGGCGGCAGCGGGCACAGTCAAGCCAGATGCCCTCATCAAGAGAGCCACAGGAATGAGTAGATAAGAACCCCTCGGACCTCAAGAAATCCATACGGTTAGCAAGGACTATATTCAGCTATCACGTCGTGGCTAGGAAGTCATGAATGTTTATATGTGGGGGGTGTTGATTGACCAAAGGGTGGGCTTGGTAGGGGATGGTGTGGTGGGACCTCTGGTTCAAGGTTCTGGACCTGAGGGAGGAGAGGGGTCTGAATGCTTGTATTGTCTGTCTGTTTATTTTATGATCAATAAAAACCTTTATAAAAAAAAAAAAAAAAAGAGAGCCACATCTGGCTCGCGAGCCATAGGTTCCCGACCCCTGGTATCAGGCCCTGATTACCCAAAAGGCCACACTAGGCCATGGCCTATGGGCGCAGGCCTAGAAGGACGCCAGATCAAGAACCAAAAAAAAGTTCAAGCAAAACCACAACGTGCTGCATGATGACTCTCTCTCTCTCTTTCTCGGGGGAGGACGGAGGGAGAGCGCTGCGAGGGGGCGGGGGAGGAGGGAATGGCACCAAGGAAGGAGGGTGCGAGGATGAAGCGAAGGGAAGCCCCGCCACCAGAGCCGCACATGCATGCCCGCCAGGCGCCAGTCTCCGCGTCATCCTCGCGCCCTCCTTCCTTGGGCGCGAGGAGGATGACGAGGCGGACAGAAGCCCCACCCCCAGGAGCCGCTGGTGAGCATGCGCGTGTGGCAAGAGGGTGCCTCAAGAGGAGGAAGGAAGGGAAGCGCCCAGTGCCGTTGCCGGCCATGCGCGGCACCCAGGAACATGGCAGAGGAGGAAGAGGCGCCCTCTTGCCGCACACACGCATGCTCACCAGCGGCTCCTGGGGTGGGGCTTCTGTCCGCCTCGTCATCCTCCTCGCGCCCAAGGAAGGAGGCAGGGGCGGGGCTTCCCAAGTGTGGCTTAGGGCACCAAAATGAGCTAATGCGGGCCTGCCTGGTATAGAGCTTTGTAGGTCAGAATCAGCACTTTGAATTGAGCTCGAAGGTTGACAGGCAGCCAATGGAGCTGACACAACAAGGGGGTGGTGTGCTCCCTGTGTGTAGCTCCTGTTAGTAATCTGGCTTCCGCCCATTGGACTAACTGCAGTTTTCGAACCGTCTTCAAAGGCAGCCCCATGTAGAGTGCGTTGCAGTAATCTATACGGAATGTGACCAGAGCTTGGACGACCGTAGCTAGATCAGACCGTAGCCAGATTCAAGGTATGGGCACAGCTGGCCCCTATATTATTATTATTATTATTATTATTATTAATAATAATAATAATATAGAACTCTAAGGGCTCCCTGGAGCAAAGTTTGAAAACCGCTGAATTAGGAAAACAGCTGTTTGGATGATGATGGTGGTGACCCCTAGTTGAGACCCAAAGGGATCCAGCCGTGACTTTCTCGAGATTGTGAATCGCCTGAATAAACCACATTGCCAAAGGGGAGAGGGGCACTCCAAGCAAACCCAATCCTAATGAGTAAGCCCGGAAGTTTGTCTTGGCCAAGTGAGGCAATCTTGCAAAACAAAAAAGTCTTCTCTGATGTCGCAGTCTCAAACAAGTGACTGCCTTATGGGGAAATCATTCCGCCGTTTCAGGATGATACCACACTTTAAGTGTTCTCTGCATTATGGGCTTCCTTTCCCCCCTTTTAAGGAAGAAACTACTAATGTCCTGGTTGAACTTCCTTGAGCTGTAACCCAGCCTAGCGAACTACTATCTGAGCAGGGGCAGTCTCACCGTTACTCCAAGTACGCAGCCGCGTAGGGCGCCACCTGGGAGGGGCGCTGCCGCGCCGCCCATGCCGCGCCGGCCGGGCCTCCACATGCGTGAAGATTTTTGCGCATGCCCAGAAGCTCCAGGCACTACAGTGCCTGTAGGAGCTTCTGCGCATGTGCGAATCTCCACGCATGCGCACTGGCTTCCGAGCATGCCTCCAGCTTTGGAGCCAGTGCACATGCGCAGAGATTCGTGCATGCGCTTGGGCTCCAAAGCTGGAGGCGCGCTCGGGAGCCTGTGCGCATGGGTGGAGATTCGCGCATGTGCACGGGCTCCAAAGCTGGAGGGGCCCTTGGGAGCACGCGTGAAACTCTGCGCATGCGCACTGGCTCCCGAGCTCGCCTCCAGCTTTGGAGCTAGTGCACATGCGCGGAGATTCACGCATGCGATGTGCACAGGCTCCAAAGCTGGAGGGGTCCTTGGGAGCATGCGCGAAACTCCGCGCATGCGCACTGGCTTCCGAGCGCGCCTCCAGCTTTGGAGCTAGTGCACATGCGCGGAGATTCACGCATGCGCACTGGCTCCAAAGCTGGAGGCGCGCTCGGGAGCCAGTGCACATGCGCGGAGATTCGCGCATGTGCACAGGCTCCAAAGCTGGAGGCGCCCTTGGGAGCACGCGCGAAACTGCGAATGCACACTGGCTCCTGAGCGCGCCTCCAGCTTTGGAGATTCGCGCATGCGCACTGGTTCCAGAGCGTGACTCGCGCTCGGGAGCCACTGGGGGGGGGGCGCTAAAATAATATTCGCTTACCCCCCGGGATAGGTAGGACCGCCCCTGTATCTGAGTTTTCAGAAAGATGATTACAGAATGACTCAAAAGGCTATTTCTTACCGTGGGTCAAACCAGGTGGTGAGCAGGAGCTCCTTTGGTTCTTTGTTGGCATAGTTGTCTCTGCAACAAGAGAGAGATGCCAAGGAGGTGAGATTCGGCACCGCATCCTTCTTACTGTGAAAAGGTATTTCTCACACCAGGACCTCTTTGCACAGGTGGAGGGAGGCAGAATTACTCTTTGAGTTACAGGGTTCCCTCGCTACTTCGTGGTTCGCTTTTCGCGGACTCGCTGTTTTGCGGGTTTTTTGCCTTCCGGTTTATGAATGGTTGCCGTTGCCCAGAGCGGCGTTCTAATCCCGCCTCCTGGCAACGAGGGAGTGAGAGAAACAACAAACACAAAAACTCAAGGTGGGCTGCAGTATTGGAACTAGGAAAAGAACAAGTCTGATCTGGCTATGGTCGTCCATGCTCTGGTCACATCCTGAATAGATTACTGCAATGCACTCTACGTGGGGCTGCCTTTGAAGACAGTTCGGAAACTGCAATTAGTCCAATGGGCGGCAGCCAGATTACTAACGGGAGCTACATACAGGGAGCATACCACCCCCCTGTTGTGTCAGCTCCACTGGCTGCCTGTCCACTTCCGAGCTCAATTCAAAGTGCTGGTTTTGACCTTTAAATCTCTATACGGTTCTGGCCCAGCCTACTTGTCCGAATGCATCAACCGCTACGTCCCACCTCGTAATTTAAGATCATCCGTGGAGGCCCTGCTCTCACTCCCGCCGACTTCTCAAATGCGGTTGGTGGGGACGAGAGAGAGGGCCTTCTCGGTGGTGGCTCCCCGTCTGTGGAACGCACTTCCAAGTGACATACGATCAACCCCATCCCTCCTTGCATTCTGGAAAAAAGTGAAATCCTGGCTATGGGACCAGGCATTTACACATTAGCACGATATAGCACTTTAGATTGGATTGTAATGGCAAGCTGGTGGACATGCTCCAATGCTTCTATTATGGACAGAATACTGTTCTTAACTCATGTGAATGTATATGATGTATTTTAATGCTAATTGTGTTTTAATGTATTTTAATGCTAACTGTATTTTAATGTATTTTAATTCTGACTGTTTTTTGGTTTTCTATTGCAGTGTTTCCCAACCAGAGCACCATGGCACACTAGTGTGCCGTGAGCGATCATCAGGTGTGCCGTGGGAAAGTGGGACCTCCAATACCCTTTCTTCCCCCTCCTGCCGAACACCTTTTCTTCTCCACTCGGGCTCCCTTCTTCCCAGCCTCGCTCTATGACTTTATGACAGGGGATCCTGTCATAAAGTTTTCGCATGCCTGTTTGAGGGACCTTAAAGTGGTGAGCCTCCTTCCAACATTGTGATTCTGGATAGAAAAAAACAACAACATAGCATAACATTGTTTGAGTCCACAGTGCTCTCTGGCTGTAGGTGAACTACAACTTCCAAACTCAAGGTCAATTCCCAAGCAAACCCTTTCAGTATTTTATGTTGCTGATGAGAGTTCAATATGCCAAGTTTGTTTAAATTCCATTGTTGCAAGAGTTCAGGATGCTATTTGATTGTGTGTTAACTAGAAATCCCAGAAACTGTAACTCCCAAATGTCAAGGTCTATTTTCCCCAAACTCCATCTGTGTTCACATTTGGGCATATTGAGTATTCAGGCCAAGTTTGGTCCTGATCCAACATTGTTTGAGTCCACAGTGCTCTCTGGATATAGGTGAACTACAACTCCAAAACTCAAGGTCAATGCCCACCAAACTCTTATAGTATTTTCTGTTGGTTATGGAAGTTGTAGGTAGGAAGTTTGTGTCTTTCTGCCATTCCTGCCAGGATATCTATGTTGTGTCCATCGAAACAGGCCCAGGTTTCACACTGAGTGTATAAATACATTCAAAAACATATTAACTATATGTATTACTGTGTTAGAGTGTCATTTTGTGTCAATTTGGTTGGTGGTGTGCCCCAGGATTTTGTCAATGTAAAAAATGTGCCGCGGCTCAAAAAACGTTGGAAAACACTGCTGTAGGTTATTTCCGAGTCTCACATTGAATATACACATGTGTTTTAATATACACCTATAGTTGGTGCATTGTATCTCCTTTCCACATTGCTTTCCCTTGCTTGTCCTTTTCCAATGATGGAGTGTGGACGGGGGTCTTGCCCTCCCCCTCGGGAGAGAGGCAGCCAATTAAGAGAGATTGCAAAGCAAAACAGAAATATGTATTTGGCTGGAGTTACACTTTCAAAAATGTCCCTGTGGCGACTTCCAAAGAAATACAACTGAAGAACAAACCTACAGAACCTATTATGTGTGTAACTTGGGGGGCTGCCCGTACTAGAAATATGGGGAAAGAAGGAAAATTTCAGTGGAAGGCTCAGAGTTCTCATAGGAAGAAGCACGACTGCCTCTCAGGCGTCTATTCAAGATCTCAGAGCCCAGGGAAGGCACAATATGGCCCTTCAAAAACCCAGGTTCAAACCATATGGGGATTTTGGGGTTGAAATGAATTGTGCCTCGAAATGGACCAGTCGCTCCCCACACATGCCCGGATTAACACTTTTTTGCGCCCCAGGCCACACTTTGGAATTACGCCCCCTTTGAGCCAATCAGGAACCCCCCCCCCCACACACACACACACACACCACTCAGACCCACACTTGGCTGGCTTTCACCATGTTCCCTCCGGAGCAGAAGAGAAAGGCGAGTAGGCACCATCCCGCCACCTCCAAGGTCCCCATGCATTCCCACCGGCTGGAAAGCTCCGCTGTGCTCTGAAGGTCTCCTCGGGAGTCGGGAGGCTTGGGGAGAGCGCAGCGGGTACAAATTTGCTCCAAAGGCGTGCACGAGAGAGAGAGAGAATGAGAGAGAGCGCACGCACAAGAGAGAGCGCGCGAGAAAGAGAGAGTGAGAGAGAGAGAGCACGAGACAGAGAGCGTGCAAGAGAGCGAACGTGCGCGAGAATACGCGTGAGAGGCAGCAAGAGAGAGCGCGCGTGAGAGAGAGAACGAGAGAGAGAACGAGAGAGAACGCACGCACAAGAGAGAGTGTGCACGAGAGAGAGCGCAAGAGAGAGAGAGCGAACGTGCGCGAGAGATCACGCGTGAGAGGGAGCAAGAGAGCGCGAGAGAGAGAGAACGAGGGAGAGCGCACGCACAAGAGAGTGCGCATGAGAGAGAGTGAGCAAGAGAGCGAACGTGCGCGGGAGAGAACACGCATGAGAGGGAGCAAGAGAGCGCGAGAAAGAGAGAGCGCGCGCAAGAGAGAGAGACTTTGCCGGGAGAAGGAACGAGGAGGGGCATGAGAAAGGTGAAAAGAGGGGCGCAGACCAGGGTTTTTCTGGTCCGTGATCTGCGCCCCCCCCCCCGCTTGTGCCCCTAGGCCATGGCCTCGTTGGCCTTATGGGTAATCCAGGCATGTCCCCACAGCTGCTGTTCACCAATGTAAACATTTGGCTGCCATTTCAACACAACACCTTCCTCTTACCGTAACTGCAACCAGTCGGGGAGGGCCAGCCACTGCGGCGTCCGGTTTTCGAACGGGATGAACTTTAGGTACCTGCACACAAGGAGGAGAGAACGATATATGAAAGGAAGCCCGGGGAGCCAGAATTGTGCAAGGTGGCCTCTTTTAAGCCCAGAGCTCTTCTGGCCATTCAACTGAGGGAGAATGCGCATTGCAGAACGAGTACAGGTTGACGCCACTTTGAGCTGCCACTTTGAGCTCAATCTTATGGCATTTTGGAGGTTGTGCTTTTGTCCAGAGGAGGGCAACTCAAAGGATCAAAGGTCTGGAGACCATGAATACCTCTGAGGAGCGTCTTAAAGAGCTGGGTCCGTTTAGCCCAGACCTGGGCATCTTACGGCCCGCGGGCTGGATGCGGCCTCCCAGTCGATTCTGACCGGCCCGGGGAGAAGGGCGTCGGGGGCGGGGCCATGTCTGCAAGAGGAAGGGCTGCCATTGCCACCATCCCATCATGGGCTGTGGGGCCTGCGTCGGCAGACAGCCCGCCGCTCCGGAGAACGATCGGAGGAGCGGCGGCTTTGGAGTGCCTGCCATCCCGGGAGGTGATCCGGGCCTGCAGTGGGAGCAGTCGGCGACCTGCGGCGGCTGGTTGCCCTGGCGACCCGAAAGACTTGATCAACTTCCGGGTCGTCAGGGCGATCGGTCGCCGCAGATCGCCGACTGCTCCCGCTCCAGGCCCAGATCACCTCCTGGGATGGCAGGCACTCCAAAGCCAGGATGGCAGGCACTCCATGGCAGGGCGATCTTATGGCCTGTGGGCTGGATGTGGCCTGCCGGCCGATTCTGACCGCCCCAGGGAGATGGGCGTCAGGGCGGGGCCATGTCTGCAAGAGGAAGGGCTGCCGCTGCCACCATCCCATCATGGGCTGTGGGGCCTGCGTCGGCAGACAGCCCGCCGCTCCGGAGAACGATCGGAAGAGTGGCGACTTTGGAGTGCCTGCCATCCCGGAGGTGATCCGGGCCTGCAGCGGAGCAGTCGGCGACCTGCGGCGACTGAGTTGCCCTGGCGACCCAGAAGACTTGATCGTCTTCCGGGTCGCCAGGGCGATCAGCTGCCGCAGCCGGCAGCTGCTCCCGCTGCAGGCCCGGATCACCTCCCGGGATGGCAGGCACTCCAAAGCCGGGATGGCAGGCACTCCATAGCAGGGCGATCAGCCAATCAGGAACACCTCTGCCGGAAGGGCTGCTGCTCTGCTCTGCTCTGCTGCGGTGGCGGCTGGGTCCACTTTGCCATCCTCTGGGCTGGGTCCATTGGGCCATTGCATCTTGGGATCCTTCCTCTCTTGAGGATGTCAGCCATCTTGGTTGTCTTCTTGAATTTAATTTAATTTTAGTGGTTTTTATTATTATTTTATAATAATTTTATAATGATATATAATTAATAATATAATAAATGTTATATTATATTATAATTTCAATATTATGTCTATATATATATATATACTATAATATAATAATTATGATATTAATACTAATAATATATGAATATTTCTTGATGTATTAATATGTTAATATTAATGATGTGTAATATATAATAAATAAATAAATAATGTAGATAAGAATGTAGTTCAGCCTTTAGGTGCGGCCCTCCATAATATTTTTTGGCTCTCATGTGGCCCCTTGAGAAAAAATAATTGCCCACCCCTGGTGTAGACGCACCCAAATGGAAACCCTCTGGGTGACTTGGGTCAACTCACACTCTCTCAGCCTTGGAAGAAGGATGATACATTTAGCCGAGAAAACTCTAGGAGAAGGTAGTCATAAGTTGGAAATAAGAGGAGAACTTGCATGACATAGTGGATTCCTAACAGCAACAAATACTATACTGACAGAGCTGTGTGTGAAAGAGTGTGTTTTATGCACTCAATGCATAAAACAAATTGAACCTCCTTGGCATCTTGAAAAACAAGTGACTTTTCCGCCAAAGAGCTGCTGCCTTTTGGAGCAGAAAAATCATAAATTAGACTTAAGCAAGTTTCACTTCCCTAAAGTTAATGAGCAAAAAAAAAAAAAAACAGACCAGTCCTTTACCTGCTGCGGTACATCCATGTTAATGTCCCGTCCCTGGCGAAATAGGGCGAAAAAAAGAAGAAAGAATCAAATGCATAGAAAAACAGCTTTTTATCCCCTCCGCTCAGCAGTGGAAACCCACGGGGTGAATTTGGGGAAGTCACACACTCTCAGAGAAAGCCCCCCCCCAAAAAAACCTTCGCTCTTATCATTGGGTTGAAGATAGGGAAACATCTTCCTAGACAGGCCCGGATTAACCCCTTTTGGCGCCCTAGGCCACACTTTGCAATTACGCCCCCAAACCAACCTCTACCGCATCCACCCCCCACCTCCTCCTCCTCCTCCACGTGCCCTCAGGGGCGGTCTAAGGTAATTTTAAATGGTAAGCGAACATTATTTTGGCGCCCCCCCCCCCCAAATCACTTGATAACAAAAGGTATAAGGTTTTATTTATTTATTTATTTATTTGCAACATTTTTATCCCGCCCTTCTCAGCGGCTAACAAGGCAGCAATTCGATGCCCAAACATACAATGTACAGAACCCTAAAACATACATCATTAAACAATAACATTTTAAACAAACATATACTCATCGCTCAGATTAAAAATACCTAGAGGTAAATATAGAGGGGGGAAAGGAAGGGGCCTGACCAATTCCCCTCTCAAAGGAAGGCTTCACCTCTCCCTTTGTCTCCGCCCTGCCTGCCCCATAGGGAGTGCTTTGTCTACAGGCTTCTGCGCTCAACTTCAGCTCCGGAGCAACTGCGCCTATGCAAAAACCTCCGCGCATGCCCAGAAGCTCCTGTGCGCAGGCGCAGAACCCTGTAAACACATCACTCCCTATTCGGCACGCAGGGAGGTTTGCTATGGCGCGGCGTCGGAGCGCACAAGACCCAAAAGCAGGCAGCCGCTGTCTAAGGAACATCAGCCGGACGCTGTCTGGCGGGCAGGGGAATGCGCCCTTTACCCAGATGGCGCCCCGCACAGCGGCGTCCTTTGCCTACCGGTAGCACCGCCCCTGCGTGCCCTCCATCCTTGAGTGCGCCGCTCACGGCGCGCCCCAGGGGTGGGGCTTGCCTCCGCCTCCTCCTCCTCGCGGTGCGCCCCGGGTGGTGGGACTTTCCTCCGCCTCCTCCTTCTAGCGCCCTCCTTCCTTGACTCAAGGAAGGAGGGCGCGCGGAGGAGGAGGAAGGAAGGGAAGCCCCCGGGCCCTCGCGGCGCCCCCTCCTTCCTTGACTCAAGAAAGAAGGGTGCGAGGAGGAGGAGGGAAGCCACGCCCCCGGGGCCGCTTCCGGGCATGCGCAGCAGGAGGGCGCGAGCGCCTCTGCTTCCTCCGCCATGTTCCTGGGTGCCGCGCATGCCCGGCAGCGGCCCCCGGGGCTTCCCTTTGTCTCTTCCTCCTCACGCCCTCCTTCCTTGACAAGGGGGTGGGGGCGATGGTGAGGGGGGGGCGCCATTCCCTCCTCCCCCTATCCCCTCGCAGTGCTCTTCCCCCACCCTACCCCGAGAGAGAGAGAGAGTCATCTCCATGCCGCCCGTTGCGGTTTTGTTTTAACTTTTTTTTGGTCCGTGTAAACTGCGCCTTCCTTGGCTTGCGCCCCTAGGCCATGGCCTAGGGTGGCCTTATGGGTAATCCGGGCCTGGTCCTAGAGGGAAAGACTACAAACAGCAGCTAGCCCGTTGCCAGCTTACTCCAGGCTTTAGGGTCGGAGACTGGTCCTAGCCCCAGGCTCCATTCTACACATGTTCCCTTACTCTTATATGCAGATGATACTGTCTTATTGTCCTTATCGGCTTTAAACGCTTAATTCATTGCTTTGCCAATTACTGTGAAATAAATAGACTGGAAATTAGCTATGTTAAATCCACAATTCTCATTTTTGCCCAAAAGTGGAAGCCTGAACAGACCAAATACTTCTGACATCTTGGTATTTGCTATAGATAGAACAGTAAGAATGTGATGCATTAAAATATATGATGTATGGTTTGAATGGACGTGTATGAAAGATGTATGGTTGGGATCTATATAGCCTAGAGATGCTTCCCTAAGGAATGAGATCTGGAAAACTACAAGAAGGAGGTGAAGATGCTATGGGCTGTAATTAAAAGTTGCTGAACTACTGACATTGATGACCAGAGACAAATGATTAGCTGTTGAACTCTTGGGGGGAAAACAACAGGTTTACATTATCAGAGACAATGGCTCTTTAAATTAAGGCAACGTTTACAAGGCCCCTTATGTTAAGAAGGAAGTTATCACAAGGCTCCTTACGTTTACGAACACCAATTACCTGGCATCCGGCCCCTCCCCGCCCAAGGAGTTGTCGGAAAGCGGCCCTGGGTCACAGAAAATGCTATGTGGCGGGCCCGGCCTGCCCTGGTCCTCCCCGCCTCCCTTGCTGCGGATATCGGGGCAGGCTGTATTAATACATATGCTGTATTAATACATATATCTTTCTGTTTAATTGCTATTAAAACATTTTAAAAAATAATTTCTAGGGAGGCGCTGAGTAATATTTTTTCTGGAAAGGGGGCGGTTGGCCAAAAAAGTTTGGGAACCACTGGTCTATGGCATTAAATGTTTCCCATGTATATGTACATCGTAATCCGCCCTGAGTCCCCTGCGGGGTGAGAAGGGCCGAATATAAATACGGAAAATAATAAATAAATAAATAATTTGAATGCTGAGTAAAAATGTTATTACCCTCAGTTTGTCAATCAATCTGGCCAAGCCTGAGATGTTGTTTCAGGGAGTCCTTATATCTCTTTTTTGGGGCGCCTCTCTTGCGCTGATCCGTGGCGAGTTCACCATAGAGTAGTATCTTTGGGAAGCGGTGGTCCTTCATCCTAGAGATGTGCCCTGCCCAGCGCAGCTGTGTTCTCAATAGCGTGGCCTCAACGCTGGTGATCCCTGCTTGCTCAAGGACAGCAACATTCATCACATAGACGGTCCAGTGTATATTTAGGATTGTGCGAAGACAGTGCTGATGAAAGCGTTCGAGGAGTCGTAGGTGTTGGCAATAGGTGACCCATGTTTCAGACCCATAGAGAATAGACAGTACGATAGCTCTGTACACACTGATTTTGGTGCTTTGCCTCAGGTGCTTCTTGCTCTAGACTCTTTTGTGAAGCCTTTCGAACGCACTCTATGCCTTTGCCAATCTGTGATCTATCTCTTTGTCAATCTTGGCGTCTGAAGAGATGATGCTTCCCAGGGAGGTGAACTGCTCAACGGACTTAAGCACAGATTTACCTATGCTGATGTGGGGATGATGGTGTTCTTTCTGTGATGCGGGCTGGTAGAGGACTTCCCTTTTCTTCAGGCCGACTTCCAGCCCAAGCAGCTCTGCAGCTGCTACAAAGCAGGATGTGAGGCGCTGCAGGGCTGCTTCTGAATGGGCGACAAGGGCAGCATCGTCAGCCTTGTGTTAACTTCCTTCTTAACGTAAGGGACCTTGTAAACATTTCTTAACTTAAAGAGCCAGAAGTATTTGGTCTGTTCAGGCTTCCACTTTTGGGCAAAAAGGAGAACTGTGATTTAACATAGCTAATTTCCAGTCTGTTTGTTTGTTTGTTTGTGGCTTCTGAACATACCAACATTGCAGTTGCCAGCTTTTCAGGAAGGACCTTCTTAATGCTCAGAGAAGTCTTTTAGAATGGCAAGAGGGGACTTACGTATTTCCTTACCTGTCCAGGTACACAAAAAGGGCCAGCGAACAAAGCACAAGGAGCAAAACCCATAAGAGGATCAGTTTTCTGCAGAAGAATGTCATCCTTAGCAAAATAAAGAAATAAACAAAATTAGATGGGGAGAAAATTTTGAAACCAGCAGAACATATATTCATGGCAGTTGCGCGTGGCTGGGCGACAGTCCTCCCGCCCGCCAAACCAGAGATGACACAGACACATAAGCAGGGGCGGATCTTAGTGGAGGCAAAGTAAGCGGCCGCCTCAGGGCGCCATGTGGCCAAGGGCGCATCCGGCCGCAGCCGCCAGGTTCGGCGCACCATGTCACACCACTGTTGCGGGCGGCCAGCGCGTGGGCGGGAGCAGGCCCGGATTACTCATAAGTCCACCCTAGGCCATGGCCTAGGGCGGCAGCCAAGGGGGGGCGGCAGGTCCGTACCACCCAAAATGTTTAATTTTTTTTTTTTAAAGTTCAATCTTCGGGCGCCCCTGCACCTGCGCGTGGAACGCCATAGGCCCTAGGGCCTCTGACGCGGCTTCCCACCGCCCCCTCCTCACTCATGTCAGCGTCGGCCCTCCTTCCTTCACTGAAGGAAGGAGGGGCGGAGCCGACGCCAACGCGAGCAAGGAGGAGGCGGAGGGAAGTCCCGCCGCCCCCTCCTTGCTCGCGTCGGCCCCGCCCTTCCTTCACTGAAGGAAGGAGGGCTGACGCTGACGCGAGCGAGGACAAGGCGAAGGGAAGTCTCGCCGCCCCCTCCTCGCTCGCGTCAGCCCTGCCCCTCCTTCCTTCAGTGAGGAGAAAAGAGGGCCCCCCACAAGCGCCCCCCTGCAAGCGCCCCCCCCACAAGTGGCCCCGCCCCTCGGGGGGGCACTTCCAGAGTGTGGCCTAGGGCGCCACAAACAGTTAATCCGGGCCTGGGCGGGAGGCTTCGAAATGTTCCCCTGTCCTTTTCATCCTCTTGGGAGTGCGTTTCGCTACTCCCTCCACCAGAAGCACTCAGTGCCAATAGCGCATGCACGAAAGAACTGTTTGCGCGCATGTGTGCTCTGGCGCACGCACGCACCATCATCACCACACTGAAGACCCAGGGGGCGCCAAAAAAAGATTGGCTTAGTATAATTTTTTACCTTTGTCCGGTCCTGCACATAAGTGGACTAAAAAATGGCCGCAACTTAATTTATTGATTACAGGAGAAAAGGGTTGGCTGCCAGGCATGGGTTCTAGGTAAAGATCGATCAGCCTGCTGCTGACCGACATCAAAAGTGTCCAACAAGGGGCCCACCGGCACAATACCGGGCAACCAACGCGCCACCCCTGGAAACCGCCAGTTGCTCCCTCCCCGGCCAGTAAGGGAGGGGCAGAAACCCGCTCCAGAGCCCATGCCACCTGCCAACCAAAGTTGTGACGAACAGGAAAAAACCGACAACAACAATACCAAACAACAACATAAATCGTGCAGGGTGGGTGGGAGGACAAACCGAAGCATGCCTTGTGCAGGCCCGGATTACCCATAAGGCCACCCTCGGCCATGGCCTAGGGGCGCAAGCCAGAGGGGGGGGGGCCCAATTCACACGGACCCCAAAAAACTGCAACGCAATGCTCTCTTTCGGGGGAGGGCGAGGGGAGAGCGCTGTGAGGGACCGGGGGAGGAGGGAATGGCGCCCCCCCTTGTCAAGGAGGAGGGCACGAGGTGCGCCGCGAAGAGGAGGAGACGGAGGGAAGCCCTGCCCCTGGGGCCGATGCTGGCACCGGGGGCGGGGCTTCCCTTCCTTCCTTCTCGCGTGCGCCCTCCTTCCTTGACTCAAGAAAGGCAGGCGCGCAGCGCCGCGAGGAGAAGGAGGAGGTGGGGGGGGTGCGGTAGAGGTTGGTTTGGGGGCGTAATTGCAAAGTGTGGCCTAGGGCGCCAAAAGGGGTTAATCCGGGCCTGGCCTTGTGCCCACCAGGCCCTGCGCAGCTTTTTGGATGGGGGAGCGGCCCACTGCTCTGGCGGGAAGTTTGGCGGGGGGCAGCGGCCCTACATGGCGGGAAGTTTCCTGCCACATGGTCAGCTGGGCCTATCAGTGGCCAGCCCCTTGCCATCCCACTGCTCTGGGTGGGGTCGGCCGCTGATAGGCCCAGCTGACCGTGTGGCAGGAAACTTCCCGCCACGTAGGGGGCTTCTGGGAAGGAGAAGCCCCCTGCCACCATCTTGACCTATGGGAGGGCGCCTCTCCCTTAACCCTTTCCTATTGTTTTCTATGGCGCACAGCAAACAGAGGACTTGATCAGCAACTGAACATACTAGAGAAGTTTGGGGAGAATTCACCATGACTTATAGGAGTTGTAGGTACTGGGATGTATAGTTCACCTGCAATCCATAGCACTCTGAACTCCACCAAGGATTGACCTGGAACTAACTTGGCACACAGAGCCCCCAGGACCCGCAGGGATTTATAGGAGTTGCAGTTCACCCACATTCAGAGCCCAAAGGATGATGAACTTGGACCAAACTTGGCACACAGGACCGCCATGATTAACTCAACCTATAGGAGGGGTTTGAGGGGACTGACTCACTATAGTGGGAGTTGTAGTTTACCCTACAGCCAGAGAGCACACTGAACCCCACCAATGATGCGTCACTCTAGAGCAAACTTGCCCAACATAACAAACCTGAAGTACTGGTGGAGTTTCTCGGGGTTAACTTGGCACGATGAGAGTTGTAGTTCACCCACAACCTTATGCAATTAAATAAATGACTTTTTAAAATAACCTGGGCAACACCTTTCTTTTTATTCAAAAATGCCTTGAGCATGTGCTGTTTATTAAGACTCAGGAGTCGATTTAAAGGGCCAGCAAGGCTGTGCTCCTTGGTCGCTCTTCTCACTCCCATCTGTCGATCATCCCTATTGAAGATTTATGGAGCCACGGGGGTCCAATGGGTTAAACCCTTGTGCCGGCTGAATTGCTGATCTGAAGGTCAGTGATTCAAATCCATGAGACTGGGTGAGCTCCTGTCTGTCAGCTCCAGCTTCCCATGCAGAGACATGGTGGCGCAATGGGTTGTGGTGCGGCTGGCTGGGAGTCAGCTGCATAAGACCTCTACTGACCAGAAGGTCATGAGTTCGAGGCCTGCCCGGGTCGGGGTGAGCTCTCGACCGATTTGTGTAGCTCGTTGTCGACCTTTGCAACCTGAAAGATAGTTGCATCTGTCAAGTAGGAAATGTAGGTACCACTTTGTGGGGAGGCTAAATTTAACTGGTTTACGAGGCCATAAAATCTCCAGGAAGTACACAAAAAAGAATGAAGGAATGAGACAGCTCCCCTGGTGGCCAGAAGCTGGAATGTTAAATTGCCTTTATGTCTGTCTATATATCAGGGGTGGGCAAACCACGGCCCGGGGGCCAGATGCGAGGCCATCCGGCCCGCGGCAAGCAGAGAGCGAGGCGAGAGCAGCGCGTCTTCCTTGCCACAGAGATGCTTTGTTTCCGGCAACAGCAACAAGGAAGGGAGGGAGGGAGGGAGCCGAATGCGTTCTCCTTTCCCTCGCAGCAGCTCCCGAAGAACTTCTGCAGGAAGCCCCGCCTCCCGCGCGATGCCGCCTGTGACCTCCTTTGTCCGGAGGCGCCAAGGGCCGGCCGAAGCCAGGGTCGGCGGAGGCAGCGTGCCCGCCTCGCCCTCCTACTCGCCGCTTTCTCCATGGGAGTGGGAGGGGAAGGGCGCGCGGAAGGAGCCTTCCCTTCATTCAGGCCGAGGGAGAGCAGCGAGGAGGGAGAAGCAACGGAGCGTGAAGGCCCTCGGGGAAGGGAATAACGCGAGCCGGAGGCTTTTGCATGCCTGTAGGCCTCGCCTTCCGGAACTCCGACTCCCAGAAGACTCCGCTGCGTTGGGCAACGGGCCGGCACCGGAGCGAGTTGGAGGACTCCGAGGCGGATTCGCTGCCGTCTCCGTGCCCTTCCCTGGCGCCAGAGCCGCGACGAGAGCATCGAAGCCAGGGTCGGCGGGGGCAGCGTGCCCGCCTCATACTCGCCGCACCCCCCGTTCAGGGCCTCGGAGCCCAGCACACCCACCAACAGGTATGAAGGCTCATCACATTCATTCTCCGCCAGGCCTGGGCCAACTTGGCTCCTCCAGAGGTTTTGGACTTCAACTCCCAGCATTCCTAACAGCCTCAGGCCCTGTCCTTTCCCCCCTCAGCCGCTTATAATAATAATATTATAATATAATAAATAATATAATAGTGTTCTATTTTATTATAATTTCAATATATTATAATGTCTATATAGATACTATAATATAATTATTATGATATAACATCTTGCTTTGCAGCAGCTGCAGAGCTGTTTGGGCTGGAAGTCAGCCTGAAGAAAACGAAAGTCCTCTACCAGCCCGCACCACAGGAAGAACACCATCATCCCCACATCAGCATAGGCACATCTGTGCTTAAGTCTGTTCAGCAGTTCACCTACCTGGGAAGCATCATCTCTTCAGACGCCAAAATTGACAAAGAGATAGATCACAGATTAGCAAAGGCATAGAGTGCATTCGGAAGGCTTCACAAAAGAGTCTGGAGCAACAAGCACCTGAGGCAAAGCACCAAAATCAGTGTGTCCAGAGCTATTGTACTGTCTATTCTCCTCTATGGGTCTGAAACATGGGCGACCTATCGCCAACAGCCTACGACTCGAACTGTTTTCATCAGGGCCTGTCTTCAGCACACCCACCAATACAGGTATGAAGGCTCATGTGATTCAATGTCCGCTGTCCCTGAGCAACTTGGGGGTCTCCAGAGGTTGAGACTTCAACTGAGAACACAACAGCCTCAGGCCCTGTCCTTTCCCCCCTCAGCCGCTTTATAACCATAATATTAAAGATACTAAATAATATAATAGTGAACTATTTTATTATAATTTCAATATATTATAAAGTCTATATAGATACTATAATATAATTATTATGATATAACATCTTGTTTGCAGCAGCTGCAGAGCTGTTTGGGCTGGAAGTCAGCCTGAAGAAAACTGAAAGTCCTCTACCAGCCCGCACCACAGGAAGAACACCATCATCCCCACGCAGAAAGCATAGGCACATCTGGAAACTTAAGTCTGTTCAGCAGTTCACCTACCTGGGAAGCATCATCTCTTCAGACGCCAAAATTGACAAAGAGAGATAGATCACAGATTAGCAAAGGCATAGAGTGCATTCTCCTGGCTTCACAAAAGAGTCTGGAGCAAGAATACCTGAGGCAAAGCACCAAAATCAGTGTGTCCAGAGCTATCGCACTGGTAAATAAATAAATAGGTGCGGCCCTCCATAATATTTTTTGGCTCTCGTGTGGCCCCTTGGAAAAAATAATTGCCCTCCCCTGCTATATATGTTGCATGTCAATGGCATTGAATGTTTGCCTGTATATGTGCATTGTGGTCCGCCCTGAGTCCCCTGCGGGGTGAGACGGGGGAAAGGAAAAGGCCTGAGGCTGTTAGGAATGGTGGGAGTCGAAGTCCAAAACATCTGGAGGGCCGAAGTTTGTCTGTGCCTGATCTAGGTGAGTCTGGCCTCTTTTGGAGGAAGAGGCGACGCAGAGAAGCGCGAGGGCAAATTGGCACCTAAACTCATCTTGCATTGACTCACTTCCTTTTGTTTTCTGCAAAAAAAGTTAAACACATCCTCTCCGTCAGCGCCTTTTCAGTAACCATAACACGGATTGTGTAGGAGAAGCGGCAGGCTATTTTTAAAATCAAAACATGAGAGAGAGAGAGAGAAACATCTTTGCGTTACAGAAATGCACGAGCCTGGGGAAGAATTACGTTGCGCAACTGTTATGGGGGAGAAAACGAAACGAAGTGCAGTGTTCCCTCGCTTATCGCGGGTGTTACGTTCCAGGACCACCACCACCGCGATAAGTGAAAAAATCCGCAAAGTAGGGACGCTGTATTTATTTTAATATTATTTTATACACCACCATCCCCACGTCAGCATAGGCGCATCTGTGCTTAAGTCCGTTTATCAGTTCACTTTCCTGGGAAGCATCATCTCTTCAGACGCCAAGATGGACAAAGAGAGAGATCACAGATTAGCAAAGGCATAGAGTGCATTCGGAAGGCTTCACAAAAGAGTCTGGAGCAACAAGCACCTGAGGCAAAGCACCAAAATCAGTGTGTCCAGAGCTATCGCACTGTCTATTCTCCTCTATGGGTCTGAAACATGGGTCACCTATCGCCAACACCTACGACTCCTCGAACGCTTTCATCAGCGCTGTCTTCGCACAATCCTAAATATACACTGGACCGACTATGTGATGAATGTTGCCGTCCTTGAGCAAGCAGGGATCACCAGCATTGAGGCCATGCTATTGAGAACACAGCTGCGCTGGGCAGGGCACAGCTCTAGGATGGAGGACCACTGCCATGGCCTAGGGCAGCAGCCTTGGGGAGGGGGGCAGTGGGTCCAGACCTCCCCAAAAAAGTTTTTTTTAAATTCGGGAAAAAAATTCCAAAAAAAATTCAAATAAAGGTGCGCATGCGCGCAAGGCAGGAGGCGCCTCTTTCTCCTCCATACCCCACCCTCCTTCCTTCAATCAAGGAAGACGGGCGGGGCGCAGGGGAGAAAGAGGCGCCTCCCGCCCCGTGCGCATGCGCGGCAGGGGTCCCTCCGCCTCTTTGTCCTTTGCGCCCCACCCTCCTTCCTTCAATCAAGGAAGGAGGGCGGGCACGGAGGAGAAAGAGGCACCTCCTGCCGCGCGGCGGGAGGTGCCTCTTGACTGAAGGTAGGAGGGCGGGGCGCGGAGGAGGAAGGTGGCCTAGGGCGCCAAACGTCCTTAATCCGGGCCTGACAAGCACCCGAGGCAAAGCACCAAAATCAGTGTGTACAGAGCTATCCTACTGTCTCTTCTCCTCTATTGGTCTGAAACATGGGTCACCTATCGCCAACACCTACGACTCCTCGAACGCTTTCATCAGCGCTGTCTTCGCACAATCTTAAATATACACTGGACCGACTATGTGACGAATGTTGCTGTCCTTGAGCAAGCGGGGGTCACCAGCATTGAGGCCATGCTATTGAGAACACGGCTGCGCTGGGCAGGGCACGTCTCTAGGATGGGGGACCACCGCCTCCCAAAGATACTACTCTATGGTGAACTCGCCACGGGTCAGCGCAAGAGAGGCGCCCCCAAAAAGAGACACAAGGACTCCCTGAAACAACATCTCAGGCTCGGCCAGATTGATCACCAACCATGGTCCACCCTGGCCTCACATCGGGAGGCATGGAGACGCACTATCCACAATGCTGCGGCCTCTTTCGAGAAGACACGCCGAACAGGTCTCGACGACGCAGAAAGAACCGCAACTTGGAAACAACATCACCCAAGGAGACTTTCTGCTGTGCTTTCTGCAACCGAACTTGCCTATCTCAGATTGGCCTTTTTAGTCAACAACGCGCTTGTAAAAAGCATGGGATGAGTCCTTCGTAAGAATCTTTGTTCGCGAAGTAATGCCGAGAGAGATTTTATACATTATTTTAGTAGTTATACACTTTTTAAAAGTCTTTGTAAACTTAAAATAAACCCTCCCCACACATTTATACACTACATAACCCTTCCCCTTAATAACCTTTCCCACGCTGTTCTGTGCAGTACCTGTTCCTTTTAATACACTCCGGTATCTTCGGCTCCCCCCACCCGCCTCCCTGTACGTGCGGTGCCTGCGAAGGAAAGAAGGAAGGAAAGGAAGCAAGCCCTCCTCGCCTTTCCCTTTGCTGGGTGAAGAGAGAGAGAGAGAGAGCGAAGGAAAGGAAGGAAAGCCCCTTCGAGGCTGGAAGGAGGGAGGACTGAGGAGGGAAAGTGCCTTGGAGAGCGGCGGCGGCAGCAGAAAAAACCCGCAAAACAGCAATAATACTGTGATATATATTTTAAATTAATATTTATTGAAAACCTGCAAAACAGTTAAAATACTGCAATATATATATTTTTAATTAATATTGATTGAAAACTCATGAAACAGCGAAAATATCGCAATATATGTTTAAAATCAATATTGATTGAAAAGCTGCGAAACAGCAAAAATATCGCAATATATGTTTAAAATTAATATTTATTGAAAACCTGCATAACAGTTTAAAATACTGCAATATATTTATTTTAAATTAATATTTATTGAAAACCCGCGAAACAGCGGAAATATCGCGATATACATTTTCAATCAATATTGATTGAAAAACCGCAAAACAGCGAAAATTTCACGATATATACTTTAAATTAATATTTATTGAAAAACCGCGAAACAGTTAAAATATTGCAATAAATATCTTAATATTGATTGAAAACCTGTGAAAAAGCAAAAATATCGCGATATATGTTTTAAATTAATATTGATTGAAAACCCGCGAAACAGCGAAAATATCGCGATATATATTTTAAATCAATATTGATTGAAAAACCGCGAAACAGCGAAAATATTGCGATATATATTTTAAATTAATATTGATGGAAAACCTGCAAAACAGTTAAAATACTGCAATATATATATCTTAAATCAATATTGATTGAAAACCCGCGAAACAGCGAAAATATCGCAATATATATATTTAATCAATATTGATCGAAAAACAGCAAAAATATCGCGATATATATCTTAAATTAATATTGATTGAAAAACCACAAAACAGCAAAAATATTGTGATATATATCTTAAATTAATATTGATCAAAAAACCGTGAAACAGTGAAAATATCGCGATATATATTTTAAATTAATATTGATTGAAAAACCGCGAAACAGTGAAAATATCGCGATATATATCTTAAATTAATATTGATTGAAAAACCGCAAAACAGTGAAAATATCGCGATATATATTTTAAATTAATATTGATTGAAAAACCATGAAAGAGCGAAAATATCACGATATAATATTTATTGAAAACCTGCGAAACAGTTAATATACTGCTCTCTCTCTCTCTATATATATATAATATTTATTGAAAACCCACGAAACAGCGAAAATATCGCAAAATATATTTGAAATTAATATTGATTGAAAACCCGCGAAACAGCAAAAATATCGCGATATATATTTTAAATTAATATTGATTGAAAACCCGCGAAACAGCGAAAATATCGTGATATATATTTTAAATTAATATTTATTGATTGAAAACCCGCGAAACAGCGAAAATATCGTGATATATATTTTTAATTAATATTTATTGAAAACCCATGAAACAGCAAAAATATCACGGAATATATTTTAACATCATGTTTATTGAAAACCCGCGAAACAGTTAAAATACTGCAATATATATTTTAAATTAATATTGATTGAAAACCCACAAAACAGCAAAAATATCGCGATATATATTTTAAATCAATATTGATTGAAAACACGTGAAACGGCAAAAATATCGCTATATATATATATATTTAAAATTAATATTGATTGAAAAACCGCGAAACAGTGAGTCTGCTCAAAGCGAACCGCGAAGTCGCGAGGGAACACTGTACGGTACTTACGTTGATAAATGCTACATGTCACTCAATTGGCCTTCTGTTGCTACAGAATGAAAAGAGGGAACAATTAGGAAACAACGTAGCAGGAATACAAAGACAAGTGTGTGTGTGTATATATCACACCATTACAAAGTATCGTGCGTATATCATACCATTACAAAGCAGCTCCTGTGCATCTATGTACGTACCGCACTTGCCAGACTTGGCTCCTCTGAACTTGAAAACTATGGGAAACGACATGTATGTCTCTAGAGCAACCTGCGGCGCTTATGTTTTGCTGATCTCTGCAGGATGCGCATGAAAGGACGCCACCGTTCCAGCGCTTTCTGTCCAAACCAAGCCCTGTGTTGTTGTCCGGAGGGATTCTTCTAGCTCCGGCATCCTGAACGGTCCCGGAGGGAGGAGGGTGATGGGTTCAAACGACAAAAGTGGTCCAGAGAATGGCCGCGATGGGAGACGGGGATGTTTCGTGCTCCTCGGCGCTCTCTTGGCCTTGCGATGCTCAGCTCTCGCTTGCCACGTTTCCTTGTTTCTGCTCACTAGAGAAATGCCGAATCATATTTCTGTGGCTGCAGAAGGTGGAGTCTTTTCCTTTCTGACCAAAACACTCTTGTTGTTGTGTTCAGAAAGGCTTCGAGAGAGGAAAGGGGAGAGGAAAGCTCGCGGGTGGCGTGTTTCAAAAGATCCAGCCAACACATGTGGGTTCCGCCGTCCGCGTTTTGCAAGAATAGTCGTGTTGTCGACACTTTTGCTGTACGGAGTACTTTGCGATGCATTTCCTTCCCTTCCTCCCCCTTTAACCTCCCCCCCCCCCATTAATTCTAAAGAATCCCAGATCTGCCTTCTGCGCTTATCCGGTCTTCCCCATACATTTATTTCTCTCCTCCTAAGTGGAAAAATACAAAGGCGTTGCGACAATATGATCCCGGTCTATTGTACAATTCCGTCCGTCAGGCAGCCTTTTGCTAACAATCTGATTATGTGTTGTTGTAGATTTGTTCAGGCTATATGGCCATGTTCTAGAGCAGTGTTTCCCAACCTTTTTTGAGCCGCGGCACACTTTTTACATTTGCAAAATCCTGGGGCACACCACCAACCAAAATGACACAAAATGACACTCTAACACAGTCATACATAGAGTTAGTATGTTTTTAAATGTATTTATACACTCAATGTGAAACCTGGGCCTGTTTCGATGAACACAACATAGATATCCTGGCAGGAATGGCAGAAAGACACAAACTTCCCACACAGAACTCCCATAACCAAGAGAAAATACTATAAGAGTTTGGTGGGATTGACCTTGAGTTTTGGAGTTGTAGTTCACCTATATCCAGAGAGCACTGTGGACTCAAACAATGTTGGATCAGGACCAAACTTGGTATGAATACTCAATATGCCCAAATGTGAACACAGATGGAGTTTGGGGGAAATAGACCTTGACATTTGGGAGTTACAGTTTCTGGGATTTATAGTTAACACACAATCAAAGAGCATCCTGAAATCTTGCAACAATGGAATTGAACCAAACTTGGCCTATTGAACTCTCATTACCAACAGAAAGTACTGAAAGGGTTTGCTTGGGAATTGACCCTGAATTTGGAAGTTGTAGTTCACCTACACCCAGAGAGCACTGTGGACTGAAACAATGTTGGATCAGGACCAAACTTGGCATGAATACTCAATATGCCCAAATGTGAACACAGATGGAGTTTGGGGGAAATAGACCTTGACATTTGGGAGTTACAGTTTCTGGGATTTATAGTTAACACACAATCAAAGAGCATCCTGAAATCTTGCAACAATGGAATTGAACCAAACTTGGCCTATTGAACTCTCATTACCAACAGAAAGTACTGAAAGGGTTTGCTTGGGAATTGACCTTGAGTTTGGAAGTTGTAGTTCACCTACACCCAGAGAGCACTGTGAACTCAAACAATGTTATGTTATGTTGTTGTTTGTTTTCTATCCAGAATCACAACGTTGGAAGGAGGCTCACCACTTTTGTCCTCCCTCAACCAGGCTTGGGAACACTTTGGCCCTCTGGGTGCTTTGGACTCCAACTCCCACCATTCCTAACAGCCTGAGGCCCTTTCCTGATTAAGTGGCTGAGGGGGGGGGGAGGAAGAGGGCCAGAGGCTGCTAGGAATGGTGGGAGTTGGAGTCCAAAACACCTGGAAGGTCCAAGTTTGCCCATGCCAGCTTTTGACAGAGACCTCTTAAAAACACAGGCTCGAAGGACACATCCAACATCCAAAAAAGCCCTGTAGGGATAGGCGAGGGACGATCATCCCCACGTCAGCATAGGCGAATCTGTGCTTAAGTCTGTTCAGCAGTTCACCTCCCTGGGAAGCATCATCTCTTCAGACGCCAAGATTGACAAAGAGATAGATCACAGATTATCAAAGGCATAGAGTGCATTTGGAAGGCTTCACAAGAGATTCTGGAGCAACAAGCACCTGAGGCAAAGCACCAAAACCAGTGTGTAAAGAGCTATCGTACTGTCTATTCTCCTCTATGGGTCTGAAACATGGGCTACGTATCGCCAACACCTACGACTCCTCGAATGCTTTCATCAGCGCTGTCTTCGCACAATCCTCAATATACACTGGACCGACTATGTGACGAATGTTGCTGTCCTTGAGCAAGCAGGGATCACCAGCGTTGAGGCCATGCTATTGAGAACACAGCTGCGCTGGGCAGGGCATGTCTCTAGGATGGAGGACCACCACCTCCCAAAGATACTACTCTATGGTGAACTTACCATGGGTCAGCGCAAGTGAGGCGCCCCAAAAGAGATATAAGGACTCCTGAAACAACACCTCAGGCTCGGCCAGATTGATCACCAACAATGGTCCACCCTGGCCTCACATCGGGAGGCGTGGAGATGCACTATCCACTATCGAGAAGTCACGCTGAATGGGTCTCGAAGAGAAACGACAACACAGAAAGAACCGCAACTTGGAAACAACATCACCCAAGGAGACTTTCTGCTGTGCTTTCCGCAACCGAACTTGCCTATCTCAGATTGGCCTTTTTAGTCATCAGTGCGCTTGTAAAAAACGTGGGATGAGTTCTTCCTAAAGAATCTTCGTTCGCGAAGTAATGCCGAGAGAGGAAATATTATTATTATTATTATTATTATTTCCACCATTTCTACCCGGCATCTTCTCAACCACCGAGAACAAAATTCAAACACATATTTCGGCCTCCTGCTTTTGGACTCTGGCTTGCCGAGGTGTTCCAACGAGTGTCTCTGCAGATCTTAGAAAACTATTTCTTGATTTAAGTCATTGGCGTGCTGGCTGATATCCAAACAGGGGATGGGCCGGGCATTGACCTTGAGTTTTGGAGCCGTAGTTCACCTATATCTAGAGAGCACTGTGGATGCAAACAATGATGGATCTGGGCCAAACTTGGCACGGATACTCAATATGCCCAAATGTAAACACTGGTGGAGCTTGGGGAAAATAGACCTTGACATTTGGGAGTTGTAGTTACTGGGATTTATAGTTCACCTACTGTATAATCAAAGAGCATTCTGAACCCCACCAATGAAAGAATTGCGCCAAACTTCCCACACAGATCCCCAAGACCGACAGAAAACACCGTGACACTCCCTCGCGACCCACTCAGGGGTCCCGACCCCCAGCTTGAAAAAAACCCCTGCGTTATGGGATCAAGGAGTGCTTTACTTTCAATACCCTGGTTTTCATTCCCACGAATATTACAACGCGATAGCGACGAATTTAGCTATCGCTCTCTTTTCATTTGTTTCCTTATCTTTCGCAGCTGCCTTATTTATTTATTTATTTATTATTTATTTATTTATTGCCGGCATTTTACCCCGCTCTTCTCAACCCCCAGTGGGGGACTCAAAGCGGCTTCCAGGAGGCACAATTTGATGCCCATACAATAAAACACAGTATAAAACACAGTATAAAAACTCTCAGGCATTCAACAATAAAATATATTAAAATACAATTACATTAACATATCCTACGCATTCATCTATTATATAAAGGGGTTCCCGTCATGGAACGACCGTCCCAAACAGAGAAACCTTACAACGCAGAAACACCAAACTTGCCAACAGAAATAAGCCTCAAGCAAGGTAGGTTTGTAGCAAAGAAAATTTCCCCCCCAAAACCTAAAAGGCCCCCCAAAAAACGAGTTAAAAAACCTACATTTCCCAGCATCCTCCGGGGCTGCCAACGACTCTCCCAGCCTCTACATTCTGACAACATGATTGGCTGCCAATAAGGGCGGATTTGCATAACTCCTGTACTGGCCAGCCAACATGAACATTCCGACCCATAATAAACTGTCAGAGGAGGATAAGGCAAAGGGCTGAGGAACAAACACAAACACCCACTTCGCTTCCCACAGAAAATTTACACCCTACAAATCACAGACCACGCCAAAATTGACAGTAAGGCTGCATTAACTTAATTTCCCTGACTAGGCCTCACTTAATGGAATGCTGTTTACGCTCTGAATTGACAGTAAGGCTTCATTAACTTGATTCTCCCGACTTCAGCTCATTGGACATTGTGTATGGCCTGAATTGACAGTAAGGCTTCATTAACTTGCTGTTCCTGACTAGGCCTCAGTTCATGGGACATTGTGTATGGCCTGAATTTACAGTAAGGCTTCATTAACTTGATTCTCCGGCCTCAGCTCATTGGACATTGTGTATGGCCTGAATTGACAGTAAGGCTTCATTAACTTGCTGTTCCTGACTAGGCCTCAGCTCATGGCCTGAATTGTGTATGGCCTGAATTTACAGTAACCTACCTTGGCACACAGAGCCCCTATGACCCACGCTACATTCTACTACAGTTTGGAGGAGGGTGGACCATGGATTATGGGACTTGAATTACTTCCATGGATAATGGGATTTGTACTACTTCAAAACCCATCATTCCCCACAGACCACTGTGGCCCAGAACCAAGACCGATAAAGACCAAACTTGGCACACAATGCCCCCCATGACCCACACTCCATCCGACTGCAGTTCAGAGGAGGACACACCATGGATAATGGGATTTCAAGTACCTCCACTCACTTCCAAAGTACCCCACCCACACAAGCATCAACCTCTACATCAACACAGCAGACGGAAAGACAAAAAAAAACATTGTATATCCACAAGCAATGCAGAACGCCAGCAACACCACACACCGACAACTCCCCAGGACTCCAACATCTCACCCACCAAAACAACCCACAACGACACAGCCAGGGCCCCAACA
This sequence comes from Anolis apletophallus, assembly GCA_030556195.1. Lineage (NCBI taxonomy): Eukaryota > Metazoa > Chordata > Lepidosauria > Squamata > Anolidae > Anolis > Anolis apletophallus. The sequence continues at coordinate 2,654,457 of JARBWK010000018.1, read as the reverse complement.
ACACCATAACTAACAACAATTCCAACCCTTACATACTCAGACTTTCTCGCATCTCCAAAATAGGGCACAGCAACGCGTGCCGGGTAGTTTATGTTAAAAACAGTGTTCCGTCCATAACAGCAATTGAGCCCTATTCAACAACTTTCCATTAAAATCCAGTCTAAAATGCTGCCTTGTGCTAATGTGCAAACGCCTGGTCCCATAGCCAGGCTTTTACTTTTTCCTGAATGTCAGGAGGGATGGAATTGATCGTATGTTGCTAGGAAGCGCGTTCCACAGATGGGGAGCCACCACCGAGAAGGCCCTCTCCCTCGTCCCCACCAGCCGCACCTGGGAAGCCGGCGGGAGTGAGAGCAGGGGCTCCCCGGATGATCTTAAATTACGAGGTGGGACGTAGCGGCTGATGCGTTCGGACAAGTAAGCTGGGCCAGAACCGTATGGAGCTTTAAAGGTCAAAACCAGCATTTTGAATTGAGCCCGGAAGTGGACCGCCAGCCAGTGGAGCTGACACAACAGGGGGGTGGTATGCTCCCTGTATGTAGCTCCCGTTAGTAGTCTGGCTGCCGCCCGCTGGACTAGTTGTAATTTCTGAACTGTCTTCAAAGGCAGCCCCACGTAGAGTGCATTGCAGTAATCTATTCGGGATGTGACCAGAGCGTGAACGACCGTAGCCAGATCAGACTTCCCAAGGTACGGGCACAGCTGGCGCACGAGTCTTAACTGTGCAAAAGCTCCCCTGGCCACCGCTGAGACCTGGGGTTCCAGGCTCAGCGATGAGTCCAGGATCACTCCCTACGCCTTCAGGGGGAGTGTGACCCCATCCAACACAGGCTGTAACCCTGTTCGGCCTTTCGACTGACCAGGAGGACCTCTGTCTTGTCCGGATTAAGCTTCAATGTGCTAGCCCTCATCCAGTCCGACACAGCGGCCAAGCACAAGTTCAAAGTCTGGACAGCCTCCTTGGTGACAGATGGAAAGGAGTGACAGATCTGGACGTCATCTGCGTACAGATAACACCTTGGCCACAACGGGCCGCTTGGAACGGCTGTTTACCTTTTGAATTTGAGGAAGAGAATTTGGTTTCATGTCCATGTTTAATCAGAGCGTCCCGAAATGGACAGTTCTTCCGATCTGGGTCAGAAAGAATGGGAGACTTCAAAAATAAATTAATACTCGAGATGGCAAAGCTGATAGATTTTCCTAGCCATACGCTCACAACCTCATACAGCACATCACGGGGCTTTCCGAGTCTGGGCTGATGTTTCATGAGGGTTGTGACCAGGCCCGGATTACCCATAAGGCCACCCTAGGCCATGGCCTAGGGGCGCAAGCCCAGGGGGGCGCAATTCACAGACGCAATTCTCTCTCTCTCTCTTGGGGGAGGGCAGGGGGAGAGCGCTGCGAGGGGGCAGGTGAGGAGGGAATGGCGCCCCTCCCTCGCCATCGCCCCGCCCCCTTGTCAAGGAAAGAGGGCGAGCGAGGAGGAGGAGGTGGAGGGAAGCCCCGCCCCCTGGGCTGCTGACAGGCATGTGTGCGCGGCAGGAGGGCACCTCTGCCTCTTTCCCCAATGTTCCTGGGTGCTGCGCATGGCCGGCAGCAGCCCCAGGGGCTTCCCTTCTTTCCTCCTCTTCCTCGGGAGGAGGAAGGAAGGGAAGCCCCCGGGGTCGCTGTCGGCTATGCACAGCACCCAGGAACACTGGGGAAGAAGGCAGAGGCGCTCGCGCCCTCCTCCTGCCGTGCGCGCATGCCCGTCAGCAGGCCCGAATTACACGATTGTGGCACTCTAGGCCACACTCTTGAAGCGCCGCCTCCGCTCCGGGGGGCGGCGCCGCTTACTGGGGGTGGGGGCAGCACAAGCAGCAGGGAGGGGGCGGTGGAAGAGGGGCGGTGCCGGCGCAAGCAGCAGGGAGAGGGCGGTGCCAGGACTTCCTTCCGCCCCTCCTCTCTCGCGTCAGGAGGGGGGGGCGGAGGGAAGTCTAGGCCCCTCCCACTGCTTGCGCCGGCACTGCCCTTCTTCCTTCACCGACTGAAGTAAGAGGGGCGGGGCCGGTGCGAGCAGCAGGGAGGGGGCTCTTCCGCCGCCAAGCGCATGCGCACTTTTTTCCCGATTTTTTTTGAATTTTTTTTACTTTTTTGGGGGGTCCGAATCCACTGCCCCCCCAAAACGTGCTGCCCTAGGCCCTGGCCTAGGGTGGCCTTATGGGTAATCCGGGCCTTGGCCGCCAGCGGCCCTCGGGCGGGCTTCCCTCCGCTTCCTCCTCCTCCTTGCCTTGCCCGCCTTCCTTGGGCACAAGGAGGATGAGGCAGAGGGAATCCCCGCCCCCGGGGGGCCGCTGGTGGGCATGTGCGCGCGGCAGGAGGAGGGCGCGAGCGCCTCTGCCTCCTTCCCCAGTGTTCCTGGGTGCCGGTTCCGAAAGGCCCAGGGGCCGGGAAGGGGCCTGGGAGTGGCTCCCTGGGCTTCTGCCTGGCTCAGCTGCACAAGGGCGCCGAGCCGGGCCTGGGCGAGGCCTTGCTGGCCCTCCGCATGCAGCACATCGGTGAGAGAGGAGAGGCAGGCGGAAAGAAGGAATGTGTGTGTGTGTGGGGGGGGGGTGCTGTAGAGATTGGTTTGGGGGCGTAATTCCAAAGTGTGGCTTAGGGCAGTGTTTCCCAACCAGTGTGCCGTGGCACACTAGTGTGCCATGAGCGATCATCAGGTGTGCCGTGGGAAATTGGCACTCCCCCCCCCCTCCTAGCAGCCCCCTCACAGGTTTCCAAGAAACAAATTGAGCCTCTCCGCTTGGAAATGTTTGTTTTTCTTTAATATGTTACTGGATTTTTGAGAGTTGCCCCCTCCCCCAAGGAACTGTTTATAACAGCTTCATGACATCCATAGTTAACTGGAAGCAAGTTTCACTCAGGGTGAAATTTCACAAAGGTCTGGAGAACAAGCTCTATGAGGAGCGGCTTGAAGAGCTGGGCATGTTTAGCCTGAAGAAGGGAAGGCTGAGAGAAGACATGATAGCCATGTATAGGTATGTGAGAGGAAGTCATATATATGTTGTGTTCATCAAATCAGGCCCAGGTTTCACACTGAGTGTATAAATACATTTACAAACATATTAACTATACGTATTACTGTGTTAGAGTGTCATTTTGTGTCATTTTGGTTGGTGGTGTGCCCCAGGATTTTGTAAATGTAAAAAATGTGCCGCGGCTCAAAAAAGGTTGAAAAACACTGGCCTAGGGTGCCAAAAGGCGTCAATCCGGGCCTGGTTGTGACTCTGGAGACCAGGGTTCGAATCCCTGCTTGGACATTGGAACCCAGTAGGTGACTTTGGGCAAGTCACTCTCTCTCAGCCTCAGGGGGAGTCAAAGACAACGCCTCTCCGAAAAGCCTTGTCACGAAAACACAACAGCTTCGCCATAAATAAGGCACGGAACCGCAAACTCAAAACCCCATAAGACACATACCTTATGCGTCGGGTCTAGTGTTGTGTCCGGCATTAGAAAGCGATCCAATGACTTTGAGGGAAATACCCGTCGAAGGAGTTTGCTGCAAATTGCGTCGCGCTCAGGCTCAAGTGTTCCTATTTGTGAATGACTCAGGACTGAGAAAGGACTGACGGGTCCAGTGGTTTTCCAACCCGTTGGGTTCTCATGGAACGGCGTGTAAGGTGCCGCTGGTTTCACTCCGACGCGTCTCTGCTGAGAACGTATCTCTTGACGGAACGGAGAACGGCAGCCGAGGCAAAGATTGTTCCGAAGTCCACGTACGTTTCCTCCTCCCCGCAAATAATCAGCAAGAGAGTTTCCAAGGAGATACTTTCGGCCTGAAGACAAAATGATTGCAATCTCCAAATATCTGCAAAAGGTGTCGTATGGACAGGGGGCAAACTTGTTTTTTCTCTTCTGCCGTCGTAAAGGCTTGTTTTTCTCTGCCCTGGAGTGAGACTAGGACTCAATGGAGCCATGGGATCAAGTGACAGGAAAAGAGAGAGATTCCGCCTGAACCTTAGGAAGAACTTCCTGACCGTACAAGCTGTTCAACAGTGAAACTCTCTGCCTTGGAGTTTGGCGGAAGCTCCTTCCTCGGAGGCTTTTAAACATAGTTTGTATGGCCAATCCCTCTCCAATTCCAGAAAGACCAAGGTGCTTGTTTATGAAGCCATTGTCCGCCCAACCCTGCTCTATGCCTGAAAATGTGGACTGTCTACAGACGTCACATGCAACTCCTGGAACGACATGCCCGGATTACCCATAAGGCCAACGAGGCCATGGCCTAGGGGCGCAAGCCGGGGGGGGGGGCGCAGATCACGGACCAAAAAAAAGGTCTGCGCCCCTCTTTCCCCCTTTCTCATGCCCCTCCTCAGTCCTTCTCCCGGCAAAGTCTCTGCTCCGTCCCCTCCATATCTCTCGCTCTCTCTTTCGCACTCTCTCCCTCGCACGCGCTCTTGCTCTCTCTTGCTCTCTCTCTTACGTACTCTTTCTCTCTCTCTCGCACGCTCTCTCTCGCTCTCTCTCGCTCTCTCTCGCGTGCTCTTTCTCACTCTCGCACATGCTCTCTCTCTCACATGCTCTCTCTTTCACTCGCTCTCACATGCGCTCTCTCTCTCGTGCTCTCTCTCTCACGTGCTCTTTCTCTCTCTCTTGCACGCGCTCTCGCTCTCTCTCTCTCTCTTGCTCTTTCTCAGGAGACCTCTCTCACATGCTCTCTCAGCACATGCTCTCTCTCTTTGATCTCTCTCTCACATGCGCTCTCTCTCTCTCGTGCTCTCTCGCAAGCTGAGTGCTCTTTCTCTCTCTCTCGCACGCTCTCTCTCTCTCTCTCTCTCGCGTGCTCTTTCTCACTCTCGCACATGCTCTCTCTCACATGCTCTCTCTTTCGCTCTCTCTCACATGCGCTCTCTCTCTCTCTCTCTCTCGCGTGCTCTTTCTCACTCTCGCACATGCTCTCTCTCTCACATGCTCTCTCTTTCGCTCTCTCTCACATGCGCTCTCTCTCTCGTGCTCTCTCGCGCGCGTGCTCTTTCTCTCTCTCTCGCACGCGCTCTCTTGCTCTCTCTCACACGCTCTCTCTCTCTCTCTCGTGCGTGCCTTTGGAGCGAGTTTGCACCCGCTGCACTCTCCCCAAGCCTCCCGACTCCCGAGGAGACCTTCAGAGCACAGCGGAGCTTTCCATCCGGTGGGAATGGGGACCTTGGGGGTGGCGGGAGGTTGGCTTAAAGGGGCCGTAATTCCAAAGTGTGGCCTAGGGCGCAAAAAAGTGTTAATCCGGGCCTGGCTGCCTCCGAAAAATCCTGCAAACCTTTTGGGAAGGCAAGCGGGGAAATGTCAGCATGCTGGATGAAGCAAAGTCCACCAGCATTGAAACGATGGTCCTCTGCCATCAACTCCGCAGGACCAGCCACGCCGTCCGAATGCCTGACCACCGCCTCCCAAAGCAGTGGCTCCGCTCCGAACTCAAGAACAGAAATCGGAATGTTGGAAAAGAGATTTAAAGATGGGCTCAAAGCCAACATTGAAAACTGTGGCATCGACACCAAGAGAACTGGGAGCCCTGGCCCTTGAATGCTCTAGCTGGAGTCAGTGCTGCCGAATTCAAAGAGGCACAGGTGGAGGGTGAAAGAGAGAAACGTGCCAAGAGGAAGGCGCGTCAAACCAACCCTGACCAGGACAGGCCCGGATTAACCCCTTTTGGTGCCCTAGGCCACACTTTGGAATTACGCCCCCAAACCAACCTCTACCGCACACGCCCCCCCTTCTTTCCACTGCCCGCGCTTTGCCCCCAAAAAGGAAAAAGTAGCAAGGAGAATCCTGGCCTAATTCCAACCCTGCTTCTCCTTCTTTTTCCCCGCAGGCGCCGAGCCCTTCTTCCCGCGCTCACGTGACCTTTCGGCGTGAAGGCTGCTGCAGGGCCTCTGCCTCCTCTGCCATATTCCTGGGTGCCGCGCATGCCCAGCTGCGCCATGTTTCAAGCCGCCTCTGCCTCCTCCGCCATGTTCCTGGGTGCCGCGCATGCCCGGCAGTGGCCCGGGGGCGGGGCTTCCCTCCGCCTCCTCCTCCTTGAGTCAAAGAAGGAGGGCATGAGGAGGAGGCAGAGGGAAGTCCCTGCCCCTGGGGCTGCCGCCGGGCATGCGCAGCACCCCCTGTCAAGGAAGGAGCGCCTCTGTCTCCTCTGCCATGTTCCTGGGTGCCGCGCATGCCGGGCAGTGGCCCCAGGGGCGGGGCTTCCCTCTGCCTCCTCCTCCTCGGGAAGGGGAGTAGGAAGGAAGGGAAGCCCCTGGGGTCGCTGCCGGGCATGCACGGCAGGAGGGCGTGAGCGCCTCTGCCTCCTCTGCCATGTTCCTGGGTGTTGCGCATGCCCGGCAATGGCCTTGGGGGCTTCCCTCCGTTCCTCCTCCTCCAGCCCTCCTTCCTTGACAAGGGGGCAGGGGAGATGGTGAGGGGTGGGCACCATTCCCTCATCCCCTGCCCCCTCACAGCGCTCTCCCCCGCCCTCCCCCAAGAGAGAGAGAGAGAGAGAGAGAGAGAGAGTCATCTCCATGCCGCACGTTGCGGTTTTGTTTTAACATATTTTTTTTGGTCTGTGAACTGCGCCCCCCTCGGCTTGCGCGCCTAGGCCATGGCCTAGGGTGGCCTTATGGGTAATCCGGGCCTGGACCAGGACCGCCTTCTGCCTGGAAACCGATGTCCTCACTGCAGGAGAACATGGGAATCAAGAATAGGGCTCCACAGACACCTACAGACCCACCGCCAAGACACCACATCTGGAAGACACTCATCCTCGAGCAACGAGGGATCGCCTACGTAAGTAAGTATGCCTGCGGAACGTGGACTGTTTACAGCAGTGTTTCCCAACCAGTGTGCCGTGAGCGATCATCAGGTGTGCCGTGGGAAATTGGCACTCTTCCCCCTCCTAGCAGCTCTTTCTCCCTATTTCCCTCCCCAAAGATCCTCCCCGAGGCAAAGGAAGGGCTCCGCCAAATGACAGGGCCAGGATTTTTCGAGAGCCCCCCAAGGAACTGTTTATAACAGCTTCATGACATCCATAGTTAACTGGAAGCAAGTTTCACTCAGGGTGAAATTTCACAAGTGTCTGGAGAACAAGCCCTATGAGGAGCGGCTTGAATAGCTGGGCATGTTTAGCCTGAAGAAGAGAAGGCTGAGAGAAGACATGATAGCCATGTATAAGTATGTGAGAGGAAGTCATATCGATGTTGTGTTCATCGAAACAGGCCCAGGTTTCACACTGAGTGTATAAATACATTTAAAAACATATTAACTATATGTATGACTGTGTTAGAGTGTCGTTTTGTGTCATTTTGGGTTAGTATTAGTATGTCTTGTGTGTGTGTGTGTGTCTTTCTGCCATTCCTGCCAGGATATCTATGTTGTGTTCATCGAAACAGGCCCAGGTTACACACTGAGTGTATAAATACATTTAAAAACATATTAACTATATGTATCACTGTGTTAGAGTGTCAGTTTGTGTCATTTTGGGTTAGTATTAGTATGTTTTGTGTGTGTCTTTCTGCAATTCCTGCCAGGATATCTATGTTGTGTTCATGTTCCCAGGTTTCACACTGAGTGTATAAATACATTCAAAAACATATTAACTATATGTATGACTGTGTTAAGTGTCATTTTGGGTTAGTATTAAAATGCTTATTCCTGCCAGGATATCTATGTTGTGTTCATCGAAACAGGCCCAGGTTTCACACTGAGTGTATAAATACATTTAAAAACATATTAACTATATGTATGACTGTGTTAGAGTGTCATTTTGGGTTAGTATTAGTATGCTTTGTGTGTGTGTGTGTGTGTCTTTCTGCCATTCCTGCCAGGATATCTACGTTGTGTGCATCGAAACAGGCCCAGGTTTCACACTGAGTGTATAAATACATTTAAAAACATATTAACTATATGTATGACTGTGTTAGAGTGTCATTTTGTGTCATTTTGGGTTAGTATTAGTATGCTTTGTGTGTGTGTGTGTCTTTCTGCCATTCCTGCCAGGATATCTATGTTGTGTTCATCGAAACAGGCCCAGGTTTCACACTGAGTGTTTAAATAGATTTAAAAACATATTAACTGTATGTATTACTGTGTTAGAGTGTCGTTTTGTGTCATTTTGGTTGGTGGTGTGCCCCAGGATTTTTGTAAATGTAAAAAATGTGCCACGGCTCAAAAAAGGTTGAAAAACACTGGTCTACAGATGTCAAACTCAATTCCTGGATTGATTCCATCAGCGTTAAAAAAATCCGACAAACTTTCCTACAATTCACACATGAAAAGCGTTACCAAATAACCTCAGAGTGTGGCCCAGTAATGAATAAGGAAAAATACTCAAGGTAGGGGAGGCTGCGCCCGGAAAGGCCCCGTTCTGCCCTTCCCTTCCTCACTTTTTCTTGTTATTTTTGCCTTGGGGGACTCAGATTGCAACACTTGTGGCCGAAGACAAAGTGGGAAAATGGAAGGAGGGAGATGGACCGCAGAACATTGAAAACGAGGAAGTAGGAAGTGGTGTTTGTCATGGGATTTATGGAGCGTGTTCCTGCCAAAGAAGGTGTTCTGAAGCTATGAGTGATTTGAGAAGAACAAAACCTTGGATGATCTCTCCATTCCGCCACAAACCACAAACAAATCTTTATTGCGGCCATAAAGCAGCATAACGAGAGCAAGGTCCAGTCTCATAGAAGCATAATACTATAATAATAATAATCTGTATACCTTTATAAAGCGGAATGTTTGTATGTATGTATGTGTGCGGAGGGCGGAAATGTGGCAGCCACTTTCACAGGCCACAGCGATCAGCGCGGGTGATGGACCTGCACCAAACTTGGTGCACATAACCTCCCTAACCCCCTTTACTTCCTGGTGCGGTTCGGGGGACATGACCCACGGATTATGGGATTTGTAGTACTTTCAAACACTTTGGTTCCCACAGACCACTGAGGCCACCAAAAAGGACCAATACAGACCACACTTAGCACACACAGCCCCCATGACCCACTCTACGTCCTGGTGCAGTTTGGAGGAGGGGGGACCATGGATGATGGGACTTGAAGTACCTCTACTCACTTCCCAAGTCTGCTGCAACCCTCATCCAATCACTGATCGAGACCAAACTTGGCATACATAACCCCCATGACTGCTTTCACGTCCTGGTGAGGTTTGGGGGAGGACTGACAATGGATGATGGGATTTGTAGTACTTTCACACCCCTCTGTTCCCACAGACCACTGTGGCCCCCAACAAACACTGATAAAGACCACACTTGGCACACAGAGCCCCAGTGACCCACTCTACATACTACTGAAGTTTGGAGGGGGCCAGAACATGGATGATGGGACTTGCAGTACCTTTCCTCACTTTCCAAGACTGCTACAAACCTAATCCTATGACTACAAACCTAATCCTATGACTGATCAACATGAAACCTGCCACACAGAGCCCTCATGACCCACTCTACATCCTGGTGCAGATCGGAGGAGGGTGGACCATGGATGATGGGACTTGAAGTACCTCTACTCACTTTCCAAGTCCGATGCAACCCTCATCCAATTACTGATCGAGACCACACTTGGCACACAGAGCCCCAGTGACCCACTCTACATCCTACTGAACTTTGGAGGGGGGCAGAACATGGATGACGGGACTTGCAGTACCTTCCCTCACTTTCCAAGACTGCTACAAACCTAATCCAATGACTGATCAACACCAAACCTGGCACACAGAGCCCTCATGACCCACTCTACATCCTGGTGCTGTTTTGTGTGAGACGGACCACGGATGATGGGACTTGAAGTACCTTCACTCACTTCCTAAAAACAATGCAACCCTCATCCATTCACCAATACAGACCAAACTTAGCACACAGAGCCCCCATGACCCAATCTACATCCTACTACACTTTGGGGGAGGGTGGACCAGAGACGATGGGACTTCCACTACCTTCAGTAATTTCATGATACCACTGCAACTCCCAATAATGATGGATCAAGACCAAACTTGGCACACAGAGCCCCCATGACCCACTCTACATCCTGCTGCACTTCTCAAATGACCCGGGCACCGCCGGGTCCCCAAGCTAGTAATAAATAAAAAAACCAAACCAGAGTTGAGTCTTTGTTCGATGTGTTTCCTCCCCATCAGATTTCTCGAACTCTCAACCTGGCATGACAACCACTTTCTTGAACATGTGTGGGTGTGAGGTGGCCGTTTCCGTGCGCCGCAGGATTTAATGCAAATTATTCTCAAACCGCCTCTTTGCAACGGCAAGCAGAGCCACAGGACTAGGGGCCCGATCGGACCCTCTGGGACCCCTGATCTGACTCTTGAGGAGGTGACTTTGCCCTCTTTCCCATTGACAGGGAATACCTCAGGCCCGGATTACCCATAAGACCACCCGAGGCCATGGCCTTGGGCGGCACTTTTGGGGGGGGCAGCAAATCCGGACGCCCCAATATTTTTATTTAAAAATCCCCCCCAAAATTCAAAAAATTTACAAAAAAAGGGCGCATGCGCGGCCGCCCCCTCCCTTTGCTCTGCTTTAGGAGGGAGGGAGGATCGGCTCAGCCCCTGACTCCACTCCTCCTCGCCTCCAGCTCCGCCCCCCGCTCCGCCCCCGCCTCCTCGCCGGCGCGGAGCGGATCCTACCTCCCTCCTAAAGCCGGCCTGAAAACGGCGTTTTCAGCCGCTTCTCAGGCGGGCATGGTGGCTGAGGGAGGGAGGGAGGAGCAGCCATGGGAAGGCCCCGCATCGGCTCCAGGGGTGGGGCTTTCCTTCCTCCTCCCCCTTGCGCTGGCGAGGAGGCGGGGGCGGGCGGAGCCGGGGGGGAGGGGAGGGGCGTGGGGAGGGGTGGAGCCGGGGAGGGGCGGAAGCAGACCCTTTGGCCTTGGGCGGCAAAAGGGCCTGATCCGGGCCTGGAATACCTCCCTCGCCTGAAACACTTGGGACCAGAAGCATTCTGTATTTTGCAAAACTTGCCTATCGTATATCTATATCAGTGTTTCCCAACCTTTTTTGAGCCGCGGCACACTTTTTACATTTACAAACTCCTGGGGCACACCACCAACCAAAATGACACAAAATGACACTCTAACACAGTAATACATATAGTTAATATGTTTATAAATGTATTTATACACTCAGTGTGAAACCTGGGCCTGTTTTGATGAACACAACATAGATATCCTGGCAGGAATGGCAGAAAGACACAAACTTCCCACACAGAACTCCCATAACCAAGAGAAAATGCTATAAGAGTTTGGTGGGCATTGACCTTGAGTTTTGGAGTTGTAGTTCACCTATATCCAGAGAGCACTGTGGGCTCAAACAATGTTGGATCAGGACCAAACTTGGCATGAATACTCAATATGCCCCAATATGAACGCAGATGGAGTTCAGGGGAAATAGACCTTGACATTTGAGAGTTGTATTTGCTGGGATTTATAGTTCCCCTACAATCAAAGAGCATTCTGAATCCCACCAATGGTAGAACTGGGCCAAACTTCCCACACAGAACCCCCAGGAGGCAAGAGGAGGCCTCTACTTGGGGAAAGGGAGACGGGCCTTCCCAATGCATGGAGAGGGAGAGACCAAGTAGACAATGGGTGGGGAGGGGGGTGGTTGTAATTTTGTGCCTTTATCGAGGTAGGTTTCTTAGGGTTTTTATACTTCAACACACTAGACTCTCCCCCCCCCCCCCGGAGGTTCCAATTTCCCATGGCACACCTGATGATTGCTCATGGCACACTAGTGTGCCCCGGCACACTGGTTGGGAAACACTGATCTATATAAATTAAAACGTAATGTTCATTTGCGAGATTAACATAACTCAAAAACCGGACGAATTGACACCAGATTTGGCCACAAGACATCTATCATCAAGTGACCATCAACTAGGGCCGCAAGCCCATGGGGGCACAATTCACGGACCCCCCAAAAAAAGTTCAAACAAAACTGCAACGTGTGGCATGATGACTCTCTCTCTCTCTCGGGGGAGGGAGGGGGGAGAGTGCTGTGAGGGGGCTGGGGAGGAGGGAATGGCGCCCCCCCTCACCATCGCCCCCTTGTCAAGGAAGGAGGACGTGAGGAGTATGACACGGACGGAAGCCCCGCCCCCAGGGCCACTGCCGGGCATGCGCGCGCGGCAGAAGGGTGCCAGCAAGGTCTCGCTCTGGCCCGGCTCAGCGCCCTTGTGCAGCTGGGGCAGGCAGGAGCCCAGGGAGCCGCTCCCAGGCCCCTTCCCGGCCCCTGGGCCTTTCGGAGCCGGCACCCAGGAACATTGGGGAAGGAGGCAGAGGCGCTCGCGCCCTCCTGCCACGCGTGCATGCCCGGCAGCGGCCTCATGCACGGGGGAAGGCAGGGGGAGAGCGTTGCGAGGGGGCGGGGGCAATGGCGAGGGGGGCTTCCCTCCGCCTCCTCCTCCTCGCTGCGCCCTCCTTCCTTCCTTGAGTCAAGGAAGGTATATCCAACTTAAGGTATATTTGATTTTCTGTTTTGCATTGGCTTAGCCTTTGTCAGTGATGCGTTGATTTGTATTAATTCTATATAATGTAACTATATGTACATAATGTTGTAAGTAAACTTCTGGTTTGTAAGGTAACTCTTTTATTCACTTTTGTTGAAAGTTTTATGTTACAAAATTATATTTGTACCTTTAAGTGTTCTCAGTAATGTTAATTTTGGTTGTAACGAGTTGCAGCAGAGGTGCTCAACAATTAGATTCCTGGGGAAAGGTGGGGGTCTAATTGTTATGTCCTTAAATACTCCTTTCCATTTTGTATCTTACCCGTTGTGGCTTATCTTTGAGGCCCCTTTGTGGTTTACCCTGTGTGGCTTCCTTTTGTGGCTACCTTTGAGGTTTCCTTTTATGGCTCTCCTGTGTGGAGGTTTTCCTTTGTGACTCTCCTGTATGGATATTTTATTTTACTTACAATAAAGTAAGTTGACTTTATGGTATGGAGTTTTTCTCAATGACCACATTACTTCTGGGCTAAGCTGAAGCTGCTGCATTTTGTTTTACTCTGCAAAATTAGGTTTGTGTTTTATACTAAGAAAACCTAACCCATAATCCCTGACAGGTTATGGGCCCAGGTATTGCATAGCCCATGTGTCTGGAGTGACTTTTGTTTTTGAAGTATGTGGTCTGGAAGATTGAGAAAAGTTTTCTTTGAAAGCATGTTTGGCTTTCTGTTCCTGAGAGTTCCTGGGTGTTGCCGCTAAACGCTGAGCTTCAAGATATCTGCCTCCGGAGATAATGAGGAGAGACAGAAGAAGATTTCCAGCCTGCGACGGAGGAGTTTTTTTGTTTAACTTTCCCTTCTACGTGCTTATGCAACTAGGGCCAATTTTAATTGCTTTCCTGTTTTGCTTTGCACAAAAGGGTTTTGTTTTTCTAAAAGACCTGCCGGGACTGTCGCAGCAGAGCTGATAACAACTGTTTGTTTCTTCTTTATGCGGCGTGATTTGCAAGCTGCTGGAAGCTGTTTTGGTTTTGTTTTTCCCAGCACCAAAAGGAATGGTAAAGGAGAAGTTTTGTTTTTCTACATGAAGTGTTATGGCTTGGCTGTTTTCCCTGTGATGTTGCTCGGAGAAGATAATTGCCCGTGAGTCAGACCCTGCATGAATTCAAGGAATACTGCAAAGTTTGAAAGATATTGGACTGCTAGAAGCCAATTTTACACGGAGGTAAATTGGCTGGGCTTAAACCCAGGTATACTGGGGGTCCTTTTCTGTTGTTGCAGTGAATTTGTTTTTGGAGCTTTGGGACTTTAAAGTGAAAGAACACAATGGCTTTGCCGCCTGTTCATATTGGTTCACTCTCATTTGAAAAACTTACTGATAAGAACTGGCTAAGTTGGAGTATCAAATTTAAAGCGTTTTTGGTTTCACAAGATTTATGGGAAATAATTGAAACGTTGCCAGCTCAACCTGATGCTACTGAAAGGAAACAAGATGAAAGAGCTCTAGCGCTTCTTCAGTTGTCAGTGACAGACCCTTTATTGGTTCATCTTCATGATATTCCTCATGCTCAAACAGCATGGAATTTGTTCAAAGATATGTTTCAGAGACAGAGCAGTGGGTCAAAGATAATTCTTATGTGCCAGCTGTTTAACCTCAAACATGAGGAAGGTACGCCAGTACAACCACATGTTACGAAAGTAGTGGCTCTTTCGGAGTTATGAGCAAGAGGCATTACTTTTCCTCCTGAGCAGCAAGCTTTAATTCTAATGGGGTCCCTATCTCAACCTTTTTATGTGTTTATGGATTCTCTTCATGGAATTCCGGACAGGGATCTTACAATACCTTTTATTTCTGGAAAAATTATGGAATTTGAGGCTCAACGGAAATTGAGAAGTTTTGCTCCTGTGCAGAAGTATTCAGGAACTGCTTCTAATGACACTGCCTGTGTTGTTAAGCCAAAGTCACAAGTGGTGTGCTCAAAATGTAAAAGGAAAGGACATTTTGCAAAGAATTGTTGGCAGAATCCAGGACAGTGGAGAAACAAGCAAGCGGAGAAACCTAGTTCTTCAAAGGACTTTCAGCATGCTTTCCTGGTGACTTCAAAGATGGATAAAATGAACTCTTACATACTTGATTCTGGCTGTTCTCAACATTTGGTAAAGACTGTAGAACTTTTGACAAATGTGAGAGACTCTGATATAGATTTCATTTCTTTGGCTGATGATAGAAAAGTTCAAGTGATTTCTTGTGGTGATCTTTATATTGATAGTCTGAACTGTACTCTTAGGAATGTGTATTTTGTTAAAGAAATTGTGTATAACATTCTGAGTGCAAGCAAACTTTTGGATGAAGGTTTTGATGTGTCTTTAAAGAAAGAGAGATCTGTGTTAATTGATCCTCAAGGTAATGAAGTGCAACTTATACAAGAAAAGGGATTTTTCATTCTAAGGTCATCTGCAAATGTTAATTTGTCTGCTTGTATTGATCAGATACCTGATAATCCCAGGCCATTACATGACAAATGTATTCATGAATTTCATAGGAAAATGGGTCATTTGTCATGGCAGCACTTGAGAAAGACAGCTGAGTTGTGTGCAATTCCTATTCAAAGTTGTAAGAATTTTTTGGATTGTGAAATTTGTGCATCAGAAAACCTTAAGAAAGCTCCTATTGCAAAATATAGTGCTAGAGTTTCAAAAGGATTTTAGAGCTTGTTCATTTAGACATATCAGGTCCCCATCCTACTTCTGTAGGTGGTTCAAAATATTTTTTGATTTTGGTCGATGACTTTTTGAGGTTGAAGTTCACCTTCTTTCTGAGAACTAAAGGTGAAGCTTTTCAAAAGATTTCTGCTTGGTTGAAGCTAATGCAGACACAGTTCCCTGAGTACCCAGTACAAGCTTTTCAAAGTGATCGTGGTGCTGAGTTTATGTCCAAACAAATGAAAAATTTGTTGGAAAAGTGTGGAATAATTCACAGATTGACTAATCCTTACTCGGCTAGCGAAAATGGAATCGCAGAGCGTTGGATCGGAGTGGTAAAAGTTGTGGCTAGAAAAATGCTAAGAGATGCTAGTTTGTCTGATGGTTTGTGGGCTGAAGCCGTGGCAAACGCCACTTATGTGCTCAATCGTTCTTTTTGTAGAAGTGTCAATAGTATTCCTTATGTATTGTTTTTTGGAAAGAGTCCTAATTTGAATTCGATTCGAGTGTTTGGAAGTGACGCATTTGTCCTAATTCCTTCACAACAAAGACACAAGAAGGATACTATTTGGAAGAAATTGAAATGTCTTGGCCCTGCTCCTGAGTCAAAGGGTTGGCGATTTTGGTGTGGTGACAATCGGGTGATTGTTTCTAGAAATGTGAAGTTCCAACAACATACTGGTTGGGAGAGGATTCATTCAAATCAGGAAGTGTTTGTGCCTTTTGAAATTCCTCCAATACACATACCACAAGCCACACAGCCAGCTACACAACAAGATTCACAATCAATGACACAAACAAGTACACAGGTACAATCGGTTCCACAACAGACTGCACAGTCAAATATACAACCAAGTACATCTGAAGATACACAGCCAGGAACACAAGTCAGTAGTCCTGTGATTGAGAGTAAAGGTTCTCAAAAGAGGAAAGTCGAAGCTGAATCCTCTAGCAGTTCAGAAACAGATGAGACTGATGGAGGAGCAAGGACCATTCCTAGGCGTAGTTCTAGAAAGACTAAAGGTATTCCCCCAAAGAGGTACCACTGTGATTTTGTGAAGTTTCAAAAGAAAAACTGGTCTGAACCTCAGGGTTACAAAGAAATATTATTGATATTTTGACCAAACCTCTTAATTTTGAAAAGCACAATGAGTTTTGTGAGAAACTGAATTTACAAATGTGAACAAATATAATTTTGTGGAGGAGTGTTGAAAGTTTTATGTTACAAAATTATATTTGTACCTTTAAGTGTTCTCAGTAATGTTAATTTTGGTTGTAACGAGTTGCAGCAGAGGTGCTCAACAATTAGATTCCTGGGGAAAGGTGGGGGTCTAATTGTTATGTCCTTAAATACTCCTTTCCATTTTGTATCTTACCCGTTGTGGCTTATCTTTGAGGTCCCTTTGTGGCTTACCCTGTGTGGCTTACCCTGTGTGGCTTCCTTTTGTGGCTACCTTTGAGGTTTCCTTTTATGGCTCTCCTGTGTGGAGGTTTTCCTTTGTGACTCTCCTGTATGGATATTTTATTTTACTTACAATAAAGTAAGTTGACTTTATGGTATGGAGTTTTTCTCAATGACCACATTACTTCTGGGCTAAGCTGAAGCTGCTGCATTTGGTTTTACTCTGCAAAATTAGGTTTGTGTTTTATACTAAGAAAACCTAACCCATAATCCCTGACAACTTTGGTTGGAGGGGGGCGCTAAATACTGTTTGCTTACACTTGAAAATTACCTAGGGCCAGTCCCGGATCACCCATAAGGCCACACTAGGCCACGGCATAGGGGCGAAGACAAGGGGGGACGCCAGATCCGGACCCCCCAATTTTTTTTAAAGTCGATCTTCAGGTGCTTCCGGGGGCGGGGCTTCCCTTCCTCCTCCTCTGCGACGTGCCTGGCTTCCTTGACTGATAAAAGGCGGGCGCCCGGCGAGGAGGAAGAGGAAGGCTCGCCACCGGGGGCGGGGCTTCTCTTCCTACTCCTCCGCAACGCGCCCGGCGAGGAGGAAGAGGAAGGCTTGCCTCCGTGGGCGGGGCTTCTCTTCCTACTCCTCCGCAACGCGCCGGGCGAGGAGGAAGAGGAAGGCTCACCTCCGGGGGCGGGGCTTCTCTTCCTCCTTCGTGATGTGGGGGCGGGGCTTCCCTTCCTACTCCTCAACGCGCCCGGCGAGGAGGAAGAGGAAGGCTCGCCACCGGGGGCGGGGCTTCTCTTCCTACTCCTCCGCAATGCGCCCGGCGAGGAGGAAGAGGAAGGCTCGCCTCCGAGGGCGGGGCTTTCCTTCCTCCTCCTTCATGACGTGGGGGCGGGGCTTCCCTTCCTCCTCCTCCGCAACGCGTCCGGCGAGGAGGAAGAGGAAGGCTCGCTTCCGGGGGCGGGGCTTCCCTTCCTACTCCTCCGCAACGCACCTGGCGAGGAGGAAGAGGAAGGCTCGACCCCGGGGGCAGGGCTTCCCTTCCTCCTCCTCCGTGACGTGGGGGCGGGGCTTCCCTTCCTACTCCTCCGCAACGCGTCCGGTGAGGAGGAAGAGGAAGGCTCGCCTCCGGGGGTGGGGCTTCCCTTCCTACTCCTCAACGCGCCCGGCGAGGAGGAAGAGGAAGGCTCGCCACCGGGGGCCGGGCTTCTCTTCCTACTCCTCCGCAACGTGCCTGGCGAGGAGGAAGAGGAAGGCTCGCCTCTGGGGGCGGGGCTTCCCTTCCTACTCCTCCGCAACGCGCCCGGCGAGGAGGAAGAGGAAGGCTCGCCTCCGGGGGCGGGGCTTCCCTTCCTCCTCCTCCGCAACGCGCCCGGCGAGGAGGAAGAGGAAGGCTCGCCTCCGGGGGCGGGGCTTCCCTTCCTACTCCTCCGCAACGCGTCCGGTGAGGAGGAAGAGGAAGGCTCGCCTCCGGGGGCGGGGCTTCCCTTCCTCCTCCTCCGCAACGCGCGTCGGGTGAGGAGGAAGAGGAAGGCTCGCCTCCGGGGCAGGGCTTCCTTCCTATTCCTCCGCAACGCGCCCGGCGAGGAGGAAGAGGAAGGCTCGCCTCGAGGGGCGGGGCTTCCCTTCCTACTCCTCAACGCGCCTGGCGAGGAGGAAGAGGAAGGCTCGCCTCCGGGGGCGGGGCTTCCCTTCCTACTCCTCCGCAACGCGCCCGGCGAGGAGGAAGAGGAAGGCTCGCCTCCAGGGGCGGGGCTTCCCTTCCTACTCCTCAACGCGCCCGGTGAGGAGGAAGAGGAAGGCTCGCCTCCGGGGGCGGGGCTTCCCTTCCTACTCCTCCAACAAAGCCCGCGAGGAGGAAGAGGAAGGCTCACTTCCGGGGCGGGGCTTCCTTCCTACTCCTCAACGCGCCCCGGCGAGGAGGAATAGGAAGGCTCGCCTCCGGGGCGGGGCTTCCCTTCCTACTCCTCAACACGCCTGGCGAGGAAGAAGAGGGAAGGCTCGCCTCCGGGGCGGGGCTTCCCTTCCTACTCCGCAACGCGCCTGGCGAGGAGGAAGAGGAAGGCTCGCCTCCGGGGGCGGGGCTTCCCTTCCTACTCCTCCGCAACGCGCCCGGCGAGGAGGAAGAGGAAGGCTCGCCTCCGGGGGCGGGGCTTCCCTTCCTCCTCCTCCGCAACGCGCCCGGCGAGGAGGAAGAGGAAGGCTCGCCTCCGGGGGCGGGGCTTCCCTTCCTACTCCTCAACGTGCCCGGCGAGGAGGAAGAGGAATGCTTGCCTCCGGGGGCGGGGCTTCCCTTCCTACTCCTCAAGGAGGAAGAGGAAGGCGCGCCTCCGCGAGGAGGAAGAGGAAGGCTCGCCTCCGGGGGCGGGGCTTCCCTTCCTACTCCTCCGCAACGCGCCCGGCGAGGAGGAAGAGGAAGGCTCGCCTCCGGGGGCGGGGCTTCCCTTCCTCCTCCGCCCGGCGAGGAGGAAGAGGAAGGCTCGTGGGCGTGGCTTCCCTTCTCCTCCGCGACGCGCCCGACTTTCTTGACTCAAGGAGGCCGAGAGCGTGGTGAGGAGGAGGAGGAAGAAAGGGAAGGCGCGCGGAGGAAGAAGGAGGCACGCAGAGTCACGAGTAGGAGGAGGTGGGGGTGCGGTAGAGGTTGGTTTGGGGGCATAATTCCAAAGTGTGGCCTAGGGTGCCAAAATTGGTTAATCCGGGCCTGCCTAGGGCCGGGCCTGCTTGGAGGTTCCTCCTCCCTGGGTTAACCAACCGATCGGCACAGCGCACAACAATGGAAGCCCTTTCCCGATTTAATCTCGATTGGACCCGAGGCATTGTGAGATTGCTGCTTCGCTCCTCAAGAGTGACGAACCCAGCCCCACCTCATCTTCCCATTCAAGTGCCCTTTTGTTGCACTTAGTGGGGTTTTTTCCGGCCTTATTAAACTCTTGTCTAATAGCAACAGCATTGCTTTTACATTTGCACTTCCAAATCTTATCTTCTGGCATTTCACAGGTGAAAGGCCTAGGCAGGTGTGGCCGAGCAACAACAGAGTTTGGCTAAGATAGCGGGAGTTTTCAAGGAGCGAATGGGCACAAACTAGAACAGGGCTGGGCAATTATTTTTTTTCCAAGGGGCCACACGAGAGCCAAAAAATATTATGGAGGGCCGCACCTAAAGGCGGAACTACATTCTAATCTACACAATGTATTTATTTATTTATTTATTTACTATATTTACTATATATTACACATCATTAATATTAACATATTAATATATCAAGAAATATTCATATATTATTAGTATTAATATCATATCTCGGCGTTACTTCGCGAACGAAGATTCTTAGGAAGGACTCATCCCACGCTTTTTACAAGCGCCTTGATGACTAAAAAGGCCAATCTGAGATAGGCAAGTTCAGTTGCAGAAAGCACAGCCGAAAGTCTCCTTGGGTGACGATGTTTCCAAGTTGCGGTTCTTTCTGTGTTGCCGTTTCTCTTCGAGACCCGTTCAGCCTGACTTCTCGATAGTGGATAGTGCGTCTCCATGTCTCCCGATGTGAGGCCAGGGTGGACCATTGTTGGTGATCAATCTGGCCGAGCCTGAGATGTTGTTTCAGGGAGTCCTTGTATCTCTTTTTTGGGGTGCCTCTCTTGCGCTGACCTTTGGCGAGTTCACCGTAGAGTAGTATCTTTGGGAGGCGGTGGCCCTCCATCCTAGAGACGTGCCCTGCCCAGCACAGCTGTGTTCTCAATAGCATGCCTCAACGCTGGTGATCCCTGCTTGCTCAACGACAGCAACATTAGTGATCTAAAAAGCTATAGACCAGTGTTTCCCAACCAGTGTGCCGGGGCACACTAGTGTGCCGTGAGCGATCATCAGGTGTGCCGTGGGAAATTGGAACCTCCAGGAAGGGGGGGGGGGGGGAGAGTCTAGTGGTTTGAAGTATAAAAACCCTAAGAAACCTACCTCGATAAAGGCACCAAATTACAAACACCCCCCCCCCCCTCCGCACACGTTGTCTACTTGGTCTGTCCCTCTCCATGCATGGGGAAGGCCCGCCTCCCTTTCCCCAAGTAGAGACCTCCTCTTGCCTCCTGGGGGTTCTGTGTGGGAAGTTTGGCCCAGTTCTATCATTGGTGGGGTTCAGAATGCTCTTTGATTGTAGGGGAACTATAAATTCCAGCAACTACAACTCCCAACATTGTGATTCTGGATAGAAAACAACAACATCACATAACATTGTTTGAGTCCACAGTGCTCTCTGGGTCTAGGTGAACTACAATTTCCAAAATCAAGGTCAATTCCCAAGAAAACCCTTTCAGTACTTTCTGTTGGTAATGAGAGTTCAATATGCCAGGTTTGGTTAAATTCCATTGTTGCAAGAGTTCAGGATGCTCTTTGATTGTATGTTAACTATAAATCCCAGAAACTGTAACTCCCAAACTTCAAGGTCTATTTTCCCCAAACTCCATCAGCGTTCATATTGGGGCAAATTGAGTATTCATGCCAAGTTTGGTCCTGATTCAACATTGTTTGAGTCCACGGTGCTCTCTGGATATAGGTGAACTACAACTCCAAAACTTAATGCCCACCAAACTCTTATAGCATTTTCTCTTGGTTATGGGAGTTCTGTGTGGGAAGTCTGTGTCTTTCTGCCATTCCTGCCAGGATATCTATGTTGTGTTCATCAAAACAGGCCCAGGTTTCCCACTGAGTGTATAAATACATTTAAAAACATATTAACTATATGTATTACTGTGTTAGAGTGTCATTTTGTGTCATTTTGGTTGGTGGTGTGCCCCAGGAATTTGCAAATGTAAAAAGTGTGCCGCGGCTCAAAAAAGTTTGGGAAACACTGCTATAGACCAATCTCTTTGTTATGCCATCTTTATGATGTTCTGGAGACACTTATTTTGCATAGAATTACAGGGGGGGGGGGAATAGATCATGCATGATTCCACAACAAGATGGTTTTGGGAAAGGGCAAAACTGCACATCACAAGTTTCGAACCGGACTCGGCACATAGAAGATGGTTTTGAAAGGCAGCCGCTTACGACACTGTAAATCAACGCCTTCTCCTGATTAAAAAAATGTATAATATCACAAATGTATAATATCACCTCACCCGCTTTATAGAAAGTCTGCTACAGAACAGGAGCTTTTTTGTTGAGTTCCAGGGGCAGAGAAGCAGGTCGCAAAGACAGAAGAATGGCTTGCCTCAGGGGAGTGTGCTTGAAGATCCTCCATTGTGCACATACACAAATGATCAGCCACTGCCAGAAGGGACAGAGAGTTTCATCTATGCCGACGATTGTGCCATCACTGCTTAAGCAGGGAGCATTGAAAGGACTGGACAAAATCTCTCGGGAGCTTTAGGTGCTCTTACTGCCTATTACAGGGGAAACCAGCTGATTCTTAATCCATCTAACACACAGGCGTGTGCGTTTCAACTGAATAACAGACAAGCATCTCGAGTTCTGAGGATGACCGGGGAAGGAATCCCACTGGAGCATTGCAGAACACCACATTTGCCCTTTTTTTGTGATTGGAATCCACTCTGGGTCCCTTCAGGGAGAATGGGTGGAATATAAATTATTGTTATTACTGTTATTATTATTATAAAACTGACGGGCACAACCTGGGGACACAATGAAGACACCTACCCTTGCATTTTGCTATTCCGCTACTGAATACGCATGCCAAGTATTGAACACAGCGGATGTGGCTCTTAATGAGACATGCCGCATTATCACAGGATGTCCACACCCTACACCAGTGTTTCCCAACCTTTTTCGAGCCGCGGCACACTTCTGACATTTACAAAATCCTGGGGCACACACCACCAACCAAAATGACACAAAATGACACTCGAACACAGTCATACATATAGTTAATATATTTTTAAATGTATTTATACGAGGAGGAGGTGGAGGGAAGCCACGTCAGATGCTCTAGGGGTGGGACTTCCCCCTGCCTGTTCGTCACTTGCGCGGGGGAGCCTTGCGCGCATGCTCGGCAGGGTGCGAGCGGCTCGGCGCCCTCCGCCATGTTCCTGGTGCTGCATCGGCCGCCTGGGAGCTTACCTTCCTTTCTCTACCTTCTCCGAAGGAAGATAAGCTCTCGGGCGGCCAATGCAGCACCAGGAACATGGCGGAGGGCGCCAAGCCGCTCACGCCCTGCGCGGCGCCCACCCCCTGCACGGCGCCCACCCCTTTTTGGCAGGGCTGGGTGACGTCAGGTGCGGCGGTGGCGGCGAGGGCGAGGAGGAAGAGGCGGAGGGAAGCGTTGCGGCCTCCCTCCACTTCCTCCTCGCCCCCGCCGCCGCGCTTGACGTCACCCAGCCCCTGTCGAAAAGGAGTGGCCGCCACGCAGGGCGTGAGCGACTCGGCGCACTCCGCCATGTTCCTGGGTGCTGCATCGGCCACCCAGGAGCTTACCTTCCTTCAGACTAGGAAGAGAAAGGAAGGTATGCTCCCGGGCGGCCGATGCAGCACCCAGGAATATAGCGGAGGGCGCCAAGCCGCTCGCACCCTGCCACGCATACGCGCAAGCGGCCCTGCCCCCCGCAAGCAACACGGCCCCACCCCCCCGCAAGCAACGTGGTCCCGCCCTGCCCCCAGGGGCGGGCCTTCCAGAGTGTGGCCTAGGGCGCCACAAACTCTGGATCCGGGCCTGGAGCAAACCACAGACCCCCTGACTACAATGCAGCCGGAGCCCTGCCACATGCACAATGGAGGATCTTCTCACAGCCGCACTCGAGGCCAAAAAAGAGATTTGGCATCATGCCAAGTTTTTAACTTTTTGTGGTTTTTTTTATTATTATTTCTGGCGTCTTATCAGCTCCGCTCGTCAATTAACTACCTTTTGCTAAAGGCGCCTCTGAGCCAAAGCTTATTGCGTTGCCTTGGAACAATTGTTCCAGCACCTTCGCCCTCTTCAGAAGCACGTCTCGCTGCCCGGACGGTGGAAAACCCAAAGGGCAGCTCTTGCGTCAAGTCTTTGGACACAATGGATAGTGCGACACCCCACTTTTCCTCTTGCTCCCTGCTCTGGGATGGGATGACCAAGAGCAACAATAGAAGGCAGGGATCCAAAGGCCGGCCTCTGAGCCGTGTGCGTGCCCTCAGCCTTGTGTTTACCATAGGGATAACTAGTTATTGAAAGAAGCCTTGGAAGCAGTTTCCCTTGTCTTTCAAGGCTCAGGTGAGAGCAAAGGTGGGACTCCGAAAGTCTTTCCAATACCTCCTGCTCCCTTGGTTATCTATCTATCTATTTATCTATCTATTTATCTATTTATCTATCTATCTATCTAAAGGTTAAACTGGAAGAGACACCAAGACTTGGAAGAGACCTCAAGGTCCATCCAGTCTAACCCTAAGATAGAGAGATAGACAGACAGACAGAGACAGACAGAGAGAGAGAGAGAGAGAGAGAGAGAGAGAGAGAGAGAGAGATGAATGTTAGACTTAGAAGAGGCCCTAAGATCCAGTCTAACCCTCAAAAAGACAGACAGACAGGTCTGTCTATCGATCTATCTGGGTATCTATCTATCTATATCCATCCATACTTCTATATCCATCCATACTTCTACCTACCTACCTACCTACCTAAAGGTTAGACTGGGTGGCCCTTGGGGTCTCTTCCAAGTCTAGGATTCATCTATCTATCTATCCACGAGGTCTCTTCCAACTCTATGACACCCCCCCCTTCCCCGGTTAGACTGGATTACCATTGGGGTCTCTTCTGAGTATAGGATTCATCTATCTGTCTGTCTGTCTGTCTATCTTAAGGTTAAACTGGAAGCGACACCAAGACTTGGAAGAGACCTCAAGGTCCATCCAGTCTAACCCTAAGATAGAGAGATAGACAGATGAATGCTAAACTTAGAAAAGGCCCTAAGATCCAGTCTAACCCTAAAAAAGACAGACAGACAGGTCTGTCTATTGATCTATCTGCGTATCTATCTATCTTAGACTGCGTGGCCCTTGGGGTCTCTTCCAAGTCTAGGATTCATCTATCGATCTATCTATCCACAAGGTCTCTTTCAACTCTCTGATTCTCTCCCCCGCTTTTAGGGTTAGACTGGATTACCATTGGGATCTCTTCCGAGTTTAGGATTCCTCTATCTATCTATCTATCTATCATCTATCATCTATCTATCTATCTAAGACTGGGTGGCCCTTGGGGTCTCCTCCAAGTCTAGGCTTCATCTATCGATCTATCTATCTATCCACGAGATCTCTTCCAACTCTATGATTCTCTCCCCCCCCCCCTTTTAGGGTTAGGCTGGATTACCATTGGGGTCTCTTCTGAGTTTAGGATTCCTCTATCTATCTATCATCTATCTATCTATCTAAAGGTTAGACTGGGTGGCCCTTGGGGGCTCTTCCAAGTCTAGGCTTCATCTATCTATCTATCTATCTATCCATGAGGTCTCTTCCAACTCTATGATACTCTCTCTCTCTCCCAAACCCTTGGGGTTAGACTCAGGCCCGGATTAACACTTTTTTGCACCCTAGGCCACACTTTGGAATTACGCCCCGCCCCCCACACACCACTCAGACCCACACTTGGCTGGCTTTCGCCATGGTGCCTCGGGAGCAGAAGAGAAAGGCGAGTAGGCACCATCCCGCCACCTCCAAGGTCCCCATGCATTCCCACCGGCTGGAAAGCTCCGCTGTGCTCTGAAGGTCTCCTCGGGAGTCGGGAGGCTTGGGGAGAGTGCAGCGGGTGCAAACTCACACGAGAGAGCGTGTGCGTGCAAGAGAGAGAGGGAGAATGAGCGAGAGAGAGCACGAAAGAGAGAGAGAGAGAGAGAGAGATTGAGCAGAGACTTTGCCGGGAGAAGGAGCAAGGAGGGGCATGAGAAAGGGGGAAAGAGGGGCGTGGACCAGGTGTTTTTTAGGTCCGTGATCTGCACCCCCATCCCGCTATTTTGATTTGAGGGGAGCAGCGTGAGCGTGTTCAGGAGGGGAGAGGCGAGGGAGGAAGGCGTGACCCGTGCGGGGGGCTACTGCGCAGACTCGCCCCAGAGCAAAATGAGGCAAAGCGAGCAGAGCGAGGCTGGGAAGAAGGGAGCCCGAGGTGAGAAGAAAAAGTGTTCGGCAGGAGGGGGAAGAAACGGGATTGGAAGTTCCCATTTCCCACGGCACACCTGGTGATCGCTCACGGCACACTGGTTGGGAAACACTGTCTTAAAGGACAGGAGGGAGGAGGCAGATCTGATCTCGCTCGGGAGGGAGTTCCATAGCCGGGGGGCCACCACAGAGAAGGCCCTGTCTCTCGTTCCCACCAGACGCGCTTGTGAAGGTGGCGGGACCGAGAGCAGGGCGTCTCTGGAAGATCTTAGCGTCCTTGATGGTTCATAGGGGAGAATCTGTTTGGACAGGTAAACTGGGCCAGAACCGTGTAGGGATTGATAGGTTAAGACCAGCACTTTGAATTGTGCTCAGAAGCTAATTGACAGCCAGTGGAGCTGGTGTAGCAAGGGCGTTGTACGCTCCCTGTACCCCGCTCCCGTCAATAGCCTGGCTGCTGAGCGTTGGACTAATTGCAGCTACTGGGCAGTCTTCAGAGGCAATTACCATTGGGGTCTTTTCCGAGTATAGGATTCATCTATCTGTCTATCTATCTATCCTGGCCAGAGAGGAATAGAAGCAGCTAGACTGACCTTCTCAGAGACGCCTGCCGTTGCTGCCAAAGCCACAGGTCTTGGGAAACACCGCTGTTGCCTTGCGGGCATCCTGGCAGTGAATGGCCCGGAAAGAAGCGTTCTCTCGGAGCTGTTAAGCCTGGGTGGAGCATGTGCCGCCTTCAATGCCAGTTTAGCCCTGCCCTGAAGCACTGCCTTCACTCATTGACCTGTTCATTCTTTTCTTCGATGGAGTTTGGGGTAAATAGACCTTGACATTTGGGAGTTACAGTTTCTGGGATTTATAGTTAACACACAATCAAAGAGCATCCTGAACTCTTGCAACAATGGAATTGAACCAAACTTGGCCTATTGAACTCTCATTACAAACAGAAAGTACTGAAAGGGTTTGCTTGGGAATTGGCCTTGAGTTTGGAAGTTGTAGTTCACCTGCACCCAGAGAGCACTGTGGACTCAAACAATGTTGGATCATGACCAAACTTGGCATGAATACTCAATATGCCCAAATGTGAACACAGATGGAGTTTGGGGGAAATAGACCTTGACATTTGGGAGTTACAGTTTCTGGGATTTATAGTTGACACACAATCAAAGAGCATCCTGAACTCTTGCAACAATGGAATTGAACCAAACTTGGCCTATTGAACTCTCATTACAAACAGAAAGTACTGAAAGGGTTTGCTTGGGAATTGGCCTTGAGTTTGGAAGTTGTAGTTCACCTGCACCCAGAGAGCACTGTGGACTCAAACAATGTTCTGTTATGTTGTTGTTTGTTTTCTATCCAGAATCACAATGTTGGAAGGAGGCTCACCACTTGAAGGTCCCTCAAACAGGCATGGGAAAACTTCGGTCCTCTGGGTGCTTTGGACTCCAATTCCCACCATTCCTCACAGCCTGGGGCCCTTTCCTGCTTAAGTGGCTGAGGGGAGGGAAAGGAAAAGGGCCTGAGGCTGCTAGGAATGGTGGGAGTTGGAGTCCAAAATACCCAGAAGGTCCAAGCTTGCCCATGCCAGCTTTCGACAGAGACCTCTTCCTCCCCCTTCGCGCCCTTTCTTCCCCCTCCTGGCCAACACTTACTTTTCCTTCTACACTGCTGCTTCTGCCGCCATTTTGATCCAAGGGGGCAGTGTGAGCGTGTTCAGGAGGGGAGGGGGGAAGGCGTGACCCGTGCGGGCGCTACTGCGCAGACTCGCCTCAGAGCAAAGCGAGGCAAAGCGAGCAGAGCGAGGCTGGGAAGAAGGGAGCCCGAGTGGAGAAGGAAAAGTGTTCGGCAGGAGGGGGAAGAAAGGGGATCGGAGGTCCCAATTTCCCACGGCGCACCTGATGATCGCTCATGGCACACTGGCTGGGAAACACTGGCTTATGTTATACTATGTGAGTCGCCCAGAGCACCTTGGTGGAGGGCGACTAATCAAATAATTAACGATGATGATGATCAAGGAACATCAAAGGAACTGCAGAGTAACTCACTCAGAGAAGTCAGCCACAGCAGAGCACTTGACAGCATATGATTTGAGAACACAAAAATGCTCGACCAATCTCACAACCACTATGTCGGACTATGCACAGAAGCCATTGAAATCCACAAGCGTGTGGGCAATTTCAACAGAGAGGAGGAAACCATGAACAGGACAGTAAAGACAGAACAACACTCACTAAACAGGGGAATTCCAGACAGGAAGCAACACCTCCCAACAAAGGATTCCCCCCCCAGGCAGGAAGCAGCCAGGCTTTGAAGCTGCAAGGCTATTCAGTGCTAATCAAGGAGGCCAAAGAGGGGAGGGGAGAAAGAGGGTGACTCTTTGCCAAGCTTCCACTGTGCAGAAGTGGTGACTGGTTTGGAGCGCAGGTGAGGGTTTCTATCTGATCCCCGTGTACAACTGTGGGCCATTGTGATACAGGATGCTGGAAACCTGAGGTCCGATTCAGCACTCTTCTTATGTTCTTATGTTCTTATGTTCTATCTGGCATTTACAAACCGTGGTTAGGACACTCACCAGGAAGTCACCAGCAGTTGTTGCTTCCGCTGCTGACTTGCCCCATAAAGAGGAAGCAAGTGTTGAAACCCAACCGTATCCTGTCGTCCTCAGCAAGGAATTAGATGCTGGGAAAAAGACCCTGGGGGGCAATGGCGGACGACGACGACAACGACCTGCGTTTACCTCTGTTTGTGTTGTCAGTCCTTGTTAATTATATAATTGGCATTGAATGTAAAGCTGCTCTGAATCCTTTTCGGGGTGAGACGCGCAGGGTATAAATACTGTAAATAATATATAAATACTGTAAATAGAGGTGTGAAGATGAGCGAGTTGGCAGGGAAAGCCCCCCCCCCCCTTCTTGGCCTCTCTGCCAGCCTGTCACTCTTTTCTCCTTTTACTTTTCTTGTTGGACTGAGCGCATGGCAAGCATCCGTTTTGTTCTTTTCCTGTGTGTGAGAGAAGATGTCTGCTGTGTTAGTGAACTAAACAAAGAAGATATATATATAGATCAGGGGTGGGCAATTATTTTTTCCAAGGGGCCACATGAGAGCCAAAAAATATTATGGAGGGCCACACCTAAAGGCTGAACTACACTCTAATCTACTTTATTTATTTATTTATTTGCTATATCTATTACATATAAGAAAAGTCAGTGTTTGCGGTGGTGCGACCGAGCGAGCGACCAGAGGAATATGTGCCAGCGTTTCGATTGGCTGCCATTGTGGGATTATTTGCATAACGGGCTCTAACTGGCCAGCCTCAGAAATCCAACATTCTACGGCCCCAGACAGAGGGGATTGGTTGCCACTGAAAAGGAATTTGCATAACTGCCTCCAAATGGCCAACCACATTCAAACATTCTAAAGTGACTCAGAGGGAAAGGGAAAGGCCCACAGCACAGACAGATCAGGACCAAACTTGGCAAACAGGCGACCAATGGCCCACTTCACTACCTGGTGTGGTTTAGGGCAGGAGGGGCCACAAATGATGGGATTTGCAGTACCTTCACGTCATTCCCTTCCCTAAAGCCCCTATAAAACACAAACCAGCCCCAAAATTGACAGAAAGGCTTCCTTAACTTGATTTTCCTGACAAGGCCTCATCACATGAAATATTGTTAGGCTCCCTCAACTTGATTTTCCTGACTAGGCCCCCGGGACTCGCAGTACCTTCACTAAGTTCCTGAGACCACTGCGAGCCACATAAACATCTAATAGGAACCAACCTTGGCACACAATGCCTTCCTCAAATGACCCGGGCACCGCCGGGTCCTCAGCTAGTTTACTATATATTACACATCCTTAATATTAACATATTAATATATCAAGAAATATTCATATATTATTAGTATTAATATCATTATTATATTATAGTATATAGAGCGAGACATTATAATATATTGAAATTATAATATAGTATAACATTATATTATATTATTATATATCATTATATTATTATTATAAAATTATTATAGAATAATAATAAAAACCACTAAAATAAAATAAAATTCAAGAAGACAAGGTGCGAAGAAGGGAGGAGGAGGAGGGCACAGGGAGGGCACAGGGAGGAGGAGCGGCAGGCCGTATTGCTATGGTCCTGCCTCAAAGCGGGGGCTGTCGTGGGCTGCACCAGGGCAGTGGGGGTCCTTCCTGCCTTCTCCGGTGGCTCCGGAGTGCCCTCGCGCTAGTGATCCTGGGCTTTGGAGGGTCGTGCGTCGGTGGAGTGAGGGAGGGCCCGAGGGTGGAGGCAGCACCAGCTCCCAGCTCTCCGCCTCCTGCCTCCGGCATGGAGAGGCTCCGGATGGCCAGCGTGGGGGTCAGTGCCGGCGGCGTGGCGGGGAGGAGCCTTTGGACGATTCTCCACCTCCTCCTGCCTCTGGCGTGGAGAGGCTCCGGATGCCGGCGGCGTGGTGGGGAGGAGCCTTTGGATGACTTCCTGTAGCCCCAGATGAGCTGGTTGAGGCATTCTGGGAACCGTAGTTTCCTGATTCCTACGGCTCCCAGAATGTCTCAGCCAGCTCATCCGGGACTACAGGAAGTTGTCCAAAGGCTCCTCCCACCACGCCGCTGGCACTGACCCACGCTAGCCATCCGGAGCCTCTCCATGCCGGAGGCAGGAAGAGGAGGTGGAGAGCCTGGGGCACTCCAAAGCCACTGCTCCAACGCCAAAGCCGCCGCGATGGGATGGCGGCAGCGACACCCCTTCTTGACCCCGCCCCCCGACGTCCCCCTCCCCGGGCCGGACAGAAACGGCCAGGGGGCCACGTCCGGCCCGCGGGCCGTAGTTTGCCCACCCCTGGTATAGATACTAGATGTGCCCTGCCGCGCGTTGCTATGGCCTATAGTAAGAATTTTCGAAGTAGAGGTAGATATCTGGACTATTATGAAAGAGGGGTACCTACCTATTCCTTCCCCCTTTTTCTTCCCCTTTCTCTCCTTTCTTCCTTCTCTACCTCTTTCTTTCATTCCTTCTTTCACTCTTTCTTTCCCTCCCTCCTTCTCTCTTTCCTTCCCCCCTTTCTCTACTTTTTCATCTCCTTTCTTCCTGTTTCCTTCCTTCTTTCACTTTTTATTTCCTTTTCTCC
>JARBWK010000018.1:2418692-2621192 GCA_030556195.1 Anolis apletophallus | reverse complement strand
GAAATGGATATGAGCACCAACCCCCAGAGTCGGACATGACTGGACTTAATGTCAGGGGAAAACCTTTACCATATAGATAGATAGATATAGATACATATACAGATAGAGATACAGATAAATATATATAGATATTGATATAGAGATATATAGATATATAGATATAGATGGTCGTATGTATGTATTTTCCAAGATGGCCTCAACTTTCAGAGAGCACTGTAACTCCCACCGCCAACGGATCTGGACCAAACTTGATACACAGACCTTCCCCCCACCTAACCAATAGAATAAACTGGAGGGCTTTGGGGCAAATGGACCCTCAATTCTGGGAGTTATAGTTCACCAACATCCGGAGAGCACTGTGAACCCAAACAAGGATGGATCTGGACCAAACTTGGCCCACATGCCTGATATGTCCACATTTGAATACTGGTGAATTTTGGGAGGAAATGAACTTTGAGATTTGGGAATTGTAGTTGCTGGGATTTATAGTTCACCTACAATCAAAGAACATTCTGAACTTCACCAAAGATGGAATTGGACCAAACTTGGTACACAGAACTCTCATGACCCACAGAAAATACTGGAGGGGTTTGGTGGGAATGGACCTTGAATTCTGGGAGTTGTAGCTCGCCTACATCCAGAGGGCACTGTGAATCCAAACGACGATGGATCTGGACCAAACTAGATGCGCAGCCCCAATATGCCCAAATTTGAATACTGGTGGAGTTTGGGGGGGAAACTGACTTTGAGATTTGGGAGTTGTAGTTGCTGAGATTTATAGTTCACTTACAATCAAAGAAGACTTTGAATCCCACAAATGATGGAACCGGGCCGAACATGGCTCACATACCCAACGTAGCCAACTTTGAATTCAAGCGGGGTTTGGGGGTGGCTGACCTTTGAATATGGGAGTTGTAGTTCACCCACATCAATATTCATTTTCTAATAAGAGCATTTATAAAAATTTTAAAAAGCAAAGAATGACTTTTTTCTAATAAATAGATTTCTTCCTAAAACGAGCCCAGGCAGCAGTGAAACTAAGCAAAACCTGATCAGTTACTCTACAAATAGTAGGAACTAACCCACCCCCTATCTCAGCTACACCCCACATCCCCCAACTTGCTCCTGGAATGTAGTCCAAGGGGGTTTAATTGTGGAAAGGCATCCAACGGCCTTTTCCGACCCTGGGGGGGTGGTTAAGGAGGTCAGCCGCACAAGATCGTAGTCAAAGGTCTTGCCGCGAGCCACGGCTGGAATTGCTTTGTGCTGGCAAACAGGCCAACGCGTGTCCCTGGCATACAGTCCATTGGAGGGATCCAGGGAGTGACTTTCCTGACCACGGAGACTCTAAAGCAGTGTTTCCCAACCTTTTTGGGGCCGCGGCACACTTTTTACATTTGCAAAATCCTGGGGCACACCACCAACCAAAATGACACAAAACGACACTCTAACACAGTAATGCATATAGTTAATATGTTTATTAAATGTATTTATACACTCAGTGTGAAACCTGGGCCTGTTTCGATGAACTCAACATAGATAGATATCCTGGCAGGAATGGCTTCCCACACAGAACTCCCATAACCAAGAGAAAATGCTTTAAGAGTTTGGTGGGCATTGACCTTGAGTTTTGGAGTTGTAGTTCACCTATATCCAGAGAACACTGTGGACTCAAACAATGTTGGATCAGGACCAAACTTGGCATGACTACTCAATAGGCCCAAATGTGAACACAGATGGGGTTTGGGGAAAATAGACCTTGACATTTGGGAGTTACAGTTTCTGGGATTTATAGTTAACACACAATCAAAGAGCATCCTGAACTCTTGCAACAATGGAATTGAACCAAACTTGGCCTATTGAACTCTCATTACCAACAGAAAGTACTGAAAGGGTTTGCTTAGGAACTGACCTGGAGTTTGGAAGTTGTAGTTCACCTACACCCAGAGAGCACTGTGGACTCAAACAATGTTATGTTATGTTGTTGTTTGTTTTCTATCCAGAATCACAATGTTGGAAGGAGGCTCACCACTTTAAGGTCCCTAAAACAGGCATGGGAAAACTTCGGCCCTCTGGGTGCTTTGGACTTCAACTCCCACCATTCCTAACAGCCTGATGCCCTTTCCTGCTTAAGTGGCTGAGGGGGGGGGGGGAAAAGGGCCTGAGGCTGCTAGGAATGGTGGGAGTTGGAGTCCAAAACACCTGGAAGGTCCAAGTGTGCCCAAGCCAGCTTTCGACAGAGACCTCTTCCTCCCCAACCCACTGTGGACTCAAACAATGTTGGATCAGGACCAAACTTGGCATGAATACTCAATATGCCCAAATATGAACGCAGTTGGAGTTCAGGGGAAATAGACCTTGACATTTGGGAGTTGTAGTTGCTGGGATTTATAGTTCCCCTACAATCAAAGAGCATTCTGAACCCCACCAATGATAGAACTGGGCCAAACTTCCCACCCAGAACCCCCAGGAGGCAAGAGGAGGTCTCTACTTGGGGAAAGGGAGGCGGGCCTTCCCAATGCATGGAGAGGGAGACACCAAGTAGACAACGGGTGGGGAGGGGGGTGGTTGTAATTTTGTGCCTTTATAGAGGTTGGTTTCTTAGGGTTTTGATACTCCAACACACCAGACTCTCCCCCCTCCCCTCCTGGAGGTTCCAATTTCCCACGGCTCACCTGATGATTGCTCACGGCACACTAGTGTGCCTTGGCACACTGGTTGGGAAACACTGACTTAAGTGTTTGTCCAAGCACCAACAATAACAAAACATGTTCTCAAGCTGGCTTTCTGTATTGTCCTGAGTGAGTCAAGTAAACATCTGGGTCTGGCCTGACTGCCAAACCCCAGTAATCCTTAATCCGGGATATAGTCAGTTGATGGTATCTTGCATTGAGTTTCAGCCAAAGGGGAATGTAAACAAAAGGCGAGGCAGGTTGTGACATTCCAGCTTTCCGAAGGCCAAAATGTCACCTTTGTGGATAATGGTAGAATCACCACCAGGGGTTATACTTATCAGATTTATTTATTTATTTATTTATTTATTTATTTATTTATTTGTCACGTTTCTATACCGCCCCTCTCAGCCCGAAGGCGACTCGGGACGGTTTACACAGGCAGTCTCTGCCCTCAATACAACACAGCAACAAGTCAACCCCCCCCCCCCCCGAAAAAAACATAAAATAACACTTCAACAATTCAAAACATCCAATTGCAGCCTCAGCGTCATGTGGAAATCAGTTTCCATCGCATCGTCGTCATTCCATATATCTCATTAAGCCTTATACTTCATCAGCAAATGCCTGCTCAAATAGCCAGGTCTTGACTTTCTTGCGAAACGTCAGGAGGGAGGGGGCCGATCTGATGTCTTTAGGGAGGGCGTTCCAAAGCCGAGGAGCCACCACTGAAAAGGCCCTGTCTCTCGTCCCCGCCAGTCGCGCCTGCGAAGAAGCCGGGACCGAGAGCAGGGCCTCTCCAGATGATCTTAAACATCTCGATGGTTCATAGGGAGATTGTAGACAGGGCTGTCCAAGTAGGACCCGGGGCCTGAATTAGGGCTTTAAAGGCTAAAGCCAGCACTTTGAATTGTGCCCGGTAGCAAACTGGCAGCCAGTGGAGCTGGCACAAGATAAAATGGGGAGTTGTACCATCCTCCCTGAATGGCGCCTCCTGTTATCAACCTGGAAATATATTTAATTTTATATTTAATACTGAGGGGAGATGGGGAGGGAATGCAGCTTCCGAACAGTCTTCAAAGGCAACCCCAGGAGTACCTTGATGACGAGAGAGAGAGCATTGCAGTAATTGACCTAAACCGGGATGTAACCAGAGCATGGACCACCAGTGGCTGGCAAACGTCAGACTTCTCAAGGAGTTACAGTTTCTGGGATTTATAGTTTCAAACACAATCAAAGAGCATCCTGAACACTTGCAACAATGGAATTGAACCAAAAAGAACTTGGCATATTGAACTCTCATTACCAACAGAAAGTACTGAAAGGGTTTGCTAATGGACTAATGCTCACAGGTACGTATACAACCTTTTTTGAGCCGCGGCACATTGTTTACATTTACAAAATCCTGGGGCACACCACCAACCAAAATGACACAAAATGACACTCTAACACAGTAATACATATAGTTAATATGTTTTAAAATGTATTTATACACTCAGTGTTAAACCTGGGCCTGTTTCGATGAACTCAACATAGATATCCTGGCAGGAATGGCAGAAAGACACACGAAGGTCTTGCTCAATTTATAGTTAACACACAATCAAAGAGCATCCTGAACTCTTGCAACAATGGAATTGAACCAAACATGGCATATTGAACTCTCATTACCAACAGAAAGTACTGAAAGGGTTTGCTTGGGAATTGACCTTGAGTTTGGAAGTTGTAGTTCACCTACACCCAGGGAGCACTGTGGACTCAAACAATGTTATGTTATGTTGTTGTTTGTTTTCTATCCAGAATCACAATGTTGGAAGGAGGCTCACCACTTTAACGTCCCTCAAACAGGCATGGGGAAACTTCGGTCCTCTGGGTGCTTTGGACTCCAACTCCCACCATTCCTAACAGCCTGAGGCCCTTTCCTGCTTAAGTGGCTGAGGGGTAAAAAGCGAAAGGGCCTGAGGCTGCTAGGAATGGTGGGAGTTGGAGTCCAAAATGAGTCCTGCATCATCTCTTCAGGCGCCAAGAACCTGAGGCAAAGCACCAAAATCAGTGTGTACAGAGCTATCGTACTGTCTATTCTCCTCTATGGGTCTGAAACATGGGTCACCTATCGCCAACACCTACAACTCCTTAAACGCTTCCATCAGCGCTGTCTTCGCACAATCCTAAATAGACACTGGACCGACTATGTGACGAATGTTGCTGTCCTTGAGCAAGCAGGGGTCACCAGCGTTGAGGCCATGCTACTGAGAACACGGCTGCGCTGGGCAGGGCACGAGGTCTCTAGGATGGAGGACCACCGCCTCCCAAAGATACTACTCTACGGTGAACTCGCAAGAGAGGAGCCCCAAAAAAGAGATATAAGGACTCCCTGAAACAACATCTCAGGCTCGGCCAGATTGATCACCAACAATGGTCCACCCTGGCCTCACATCGGGAGGCATGGAGACGCACTCTCCACAATGCTGCGGCCTCTTTTGAGAAGACACGCCGAATGGGTCTCGAAGAGAAACGACAACGCAGAAAGAACCGCAACTTGGAAACGACATCACCCAAGGCGACTTTCTGCTGTGCTTTCTGCAACCGAACTTGCTGATCTCAGATTGGCCTTTTCAGTCATCAACGCGCTTGTGAAAAGCGTGGGAAGATTTCTTCCTAAGAAAGTAAGTTTGTGAAGTAATGCCGAAAGTGATGTACTGCAGAGCTGTCAGATTTAGCAAGGTGTGGGCCGGATTTGGCAAGGTGAAAATGTGTGGCTTTGAGTTATTAACACTAAAGCCAAATGATTTAATTTGACAGGTTTACCTAACCGGGGTTGATTGTCAATTGAAAATACAAAACAATAAACAATACATGGGTTGAAAAGGGATATGCAAGCCGGATACTATTTAATTTTATGGCAGAGGAAGTTTGAAGACGGGCTGGACTCTGGACATGCCTGATGTACTGTTCGGGGGGGGGGGGGGGTGTTTGCTTTTTTTGTGTCAGGAGCGACTTGAGAAACTGCAAGTCCTTTCTGGTGTGAAAGAATTGGCCATCTGCAAGGACGTTGCCCGGGGACACCTGGATGTTTTGATGTTTTACCATCCTTGTGGGAGGCTTCTCTCATGTCCCCGCATGGGGAGCTGGAGCTGACAGAGGGAGCTCATCCGCTCTCTCCCCAGATTCTGGCCTGTCGGTCTTCAGTCTTGCTGGCACAAGGGTTTAACCAACGCTTAGACATTGTTTATTCAATGCTTAGACCTTAGATCTTATACATATAGGACAAGCAAATAAATCTCTCTCTCTCGGCATTACTTCGCGAACGAAGATTCTTAGGAAGGACTCATCCTATGTTTTTTACAAGCGCGTTGATGACTAAAAAGGCCAATCTGAGATAGGCAAGTTCGGTTGCAGGAAGTCTCCTTGGGTGGTGTTGTTTCAAAGTTGCGGGTCTTCTTTCTGCGTTTCTCTCGAGACCCATTCAGCATGTCTTCTCAAAAGAGGCCTCAGCATTGTGGAGAGTGCGTCTCCATGCCTCCCGATGTGAGGCCAGGGTGGACCATTGTTGGTGGTCAATCTGGCCGAGCCTGAGGTGTTGTTTCAGGGAGTCCTTGTATCTCTTTTTTGGGGGCGCCTCTCTTGCGCTGACCCGTGGCAAGTTCACCATAGAGTAGTATCTTTGGGAGGCGGTGGTCCTCCATCCTATGGACGTGCCCTGCCCAGCGCAGCTGTGTTCTCAATAGCATGGCCTCAACGCTGGTGACACCTGCTTGCTCAAGGACAGCAACATTCGTCACATAGTCGGTCCAGTGTCTATTTAGGATTGTGCAAAGACAGCGCTGATGAAAGCGTTCGAGGAGTCGTAGGTGTTGGCGATAGGTGACCCATGTTTCAGACCCATAGAGGAGAATAGACAGTACGATAGCTCTGTACACACTGATTTTGGTGCTTTGCCTCAGGTGCTTGTTGCTCCAGACTCTTTTATTAAGCCTTCTGAATGCACTCTATGCCTTTGCTAATCTGTGATCGATCTCTCTGTCAATCCTGACGTCTGAAGAGATGATGCTTCCCAGGGAGGTGAACTGCTGGTCGGACTTAAGCACAGATGTGCCTCTGCTGAGGTGGGGATGATGGTGTTCTTCCTGTGGTGCGGGCTGGTAGAGGACTTCCCTTTTCTTCAGGCTGACTTCCAGCCCAAACAGCTCTGCAGCTGCTGCAAAGCAGGATATGAGGCGCTGCAGGGCTGCTTCTGAATGGGCGACAAGGGCAGCATCGTCGGCCAAAAGCAGCTCGCGGGCTATATAGTTTAGAGTCTTAGTGCGAGCCCTCAGGCGGCTTAAGTTGAACAAGCTGCCATCAGTACGGTAGCGTATGTATATGCCGTCTTCTTCTTTGAGGTCTGCCGTAGCCCTTTGGAGCCTCATGCTGAAGGAGATTGTGAATAATAATAGATAAATAGATCTCTATATAAATAAAAATGTAATGTTTGTTTGTGGGATTAACCTAACTCAAAAACCACTGGACAAATTAAACACGAAATTTGGACACTACACCCCTAACAGACCAACGAGTGACCATCACTCATAAACCCCTTCCAAAAAACATCATAAAGGACTTTAAAATCCAAATGGCGATACAGCGCTTGCGCGAAAACAACAGCTCCCAGCGTTCCCTAGACCAGGCCCTTTAGGGGAAGAGGATGCTCCAAACGCACTGCTTCCAAGCTGCAAACTTTGTTCTCCTTGGATTTCTTTGATAGCATCCCAATCCGTATATATTTCCTGTTCCTGGACTGCAATCCTCTAGATGAGTGTTTCCCAACCAGTGTGCCGTGGCACACTAGTGTGCCGTGAGGGATCATCAGGTGTGCCATGGGAAATTGAACCTCCAATCCCCTTTCTTCCCCCTCCTGCCGAACACTTTTCCTTCTCCACTCGGGCTGCCTTCTTCCCAGCCTCGCTCTGCTCACTTTGCTCTGGGGCGAGTCTGCGCAGTAGCGCCCGCATGGGTCACGCTTTCCTCCCCCCCTCCCCTCCTGAACACGCTCACGCTGCCCCCTCGGATCAAAATGGCGGCAGAAGCAGCAGTGGAGAAGAAAAAGCGAGTGTTGGGCGGGGGAAGAAGAGGTCTCTGTCGAAAGCTGGCATGGGCAAACTTGGACCTTCCGGGTGTTTTGGACTCCAACTCCCACCATTCCTAGCAGCCTCAGGCCCTTTTCCCTTTCCCCCTTCAGCCACTTAAGCAGGAAAGGGCCTCAGGCTGTTAGGAATGGTGGGAGTTGGGAGTCCAAAGCACCCAGAGGGCCGAAGTTTTCCCATGACTGACAGCTGTTGAGCAAGACCTTCGTGCATGGCCGGATTACCTCATTTTGGCACCCTAGGCCACTCTGGAAACCCCGCCACTGGCGGGCTTCCTCCTCCTCCTCCTCACCATGCCCGGCACCCAGGGACACGGCGAAGGAGGAAGAG
Source organism: Anolis apletophallus (assembly GCA_030556195.1). Lineage (NCBI taxonomy): Eukaryota > Metazoa > Chordata > Lepidosauria > Squamata > Anolidae > Anolis > Anolis apletophallus. The sequence goes on along the minus strand of JARBWK010000018.1, from coordinate 2,613,070 downwards.
GTGCTCTCCTGCCATGTGCGCATGCTCGCTAGGCACCAGTGGTCCTGGGGGCGGGGCTTATCTCCGCCTCATCAACCTCGCATGAGGGGGATGATGAGGCGGAGGGAAGCAGTGCCCCTGGAGCCGCTGGCGGGCATGCGCGCTCGGCAGGAGGGCACCTCTTCCTCCTCTGCCGTGTTCTTGGGTGCCGTGCATGGCTGGCAGCGGCACCGGGGGCTTCTCTTCCTTCCTCCTCCCGAGGAGGAAAGAAGGGAAGCCCCGGGGGCTTCCGGTGCGCTCAGGGACATGACGAGGGAGGAAAGGCGCGTCTCCTGCCGTGTGCGCATGGCGCGCCCAGCGGCTCCAGGGGCGGTGCTTCCCTCCGCTTCGTCACCCTCCTCACGCCCTCCTGAGTCCTTCCTTGACAAGGGGATGGGGGCCAGGGCGGGCGCCGTTCCTCCTCCCCCACCCCCTCGCAGTGCTCTCCCCCCGCCCTCCCCCAGAGAGAGAGAGAGAGAGAGAGAGAGAGAGTCATGCCGCACGTTGCGGTTTTGCTTGAACTTTTTTTTTGGTTTTTGATGTGGCGCCCCCTAGGCCTGCGCCCATAGACCATGGCCTAGTGTGGCCTTATGGGTAATCCGGGCCTGCCTTCGTGTGTGTCTTTCTGCCATTCCTGCCAGGATATCTATGTTGTGTTCATCGAAACAGGCCCAGGTTTCACACTGAGCGCATAAATACATTCAAAAGCATATTAACTCTATGTATGACTGTGTTAGAGTGTCATTTTGTGTCATTTTGGTTGGTGGTGTGACCCAGGATTTGGTCAATGTAAAAAATGTGCCGCGGCTCAAAAAAGGTTGAAAAACACTGGAGGAAGACAAGTTCTGGGCGGATGTTCTTAATTAGTTTTGGGTCTGCACCCTATGCGCGATTAGTAAATTTCCACAGGATTTTATTGCGTGCAGCTACTGTGTGCTTGGTGTTTGCACAGTGTTTACTAGTGTTTAATCTACACCAAGATATTTAGGATGGGAACCGTTTGAGCTCTTGACCTTCCCAGGTAACGTTCAATTTCCTCTTGGCTTCACGATTGAATGGGTGGAAGGTACAGCCTGGATCAGGATTCAGGTGGTTATCCTTGTAGCAGCTGGAGAGATCTTTCAAACTTCCCACACAGAACTCCCATAACCAAGAGAAAATACTATAAGAGTTTGGTGGGCATTGACCTTGGGTTTTGGAGTTGTAGTTCACCGACATCCAGAGACAGGGCCATAGCCAGGATTTTGATTCGGGGAGGGCTGAGTTTGATTCGGGAGGGGCTGAGTCTGAGTAAGAGAGGAACTACCCTACCAAACCTTTTGTATTGTTATTCCAATAACCCCATGAATGTGGGATATAATGAGCATGGTGATCCGATCATGATATGAATAAACATAACAGTTTAAATAATGTACCAGTAAGGCCTTATCGCGGACCACCCTGAGAATTTCTGGGGGCTGAAGCCCCTAAGCCCCCCCCCGGCTACATGCCTGTCTAGAGCGCACTGTGGACTCAAACAATGTTGGATCAGGACCAAATTTGGCATGAATACTCAATATGCCCAAATGGGAACACAGATGGAGTTTGAGGAAAATAGACCTTGACATTTGGGAGTTACAGTTTCTGGGATTTATAGTTCACACACAATCAAAGAGCATCCTGAACTCTTGCAACAATGGAATTGAACCAAACTTGGCATATTGAACTCTCATTACCAACAGAAAGTACTGAAAGGGTTTGCTAATGGACTAATGCTCACAGGTACTGTACGTTTACAACCTTTTTTGAGCTGCGGCACATTTTTTACATTTACAAAATCCTGGGGCACACCACCAACCAAAATGACACAAAATGACACTCTAACACAGTAATACAAATAGTTAATATGTTTTAAAATGTATTTATACACTCAGTGTGAAACCTGGGCCTGTTTCGATGAACACAACATAGATATCCTGGCAGGAATGGCAGAAAGACACACGAAGGTCTTGCTCAATTTATAGTTAACACACAATCAAAGAGCATCCTGAACTCTTGCAACAATGGAATGGAACCAAACTTGGCCTATTGAACTCTCATTACCAACACAAAGTACTGAAAGGGTTTGCTTGGGAATTGACCTTGAGTTTGGAAGTTGTAGTTCACCTACACCCAGAGAGCACTGTGGACTCAAACAATGTTATGTGATGTTGTTGTTTGTTTTCTATCCAGAATCACAATGTTGGAAGGAGGCTCACCACTTTCAGGTCCCTCAAACAGGCATGGGAAAACTTCGGCCCTCTGGCTGCTTAGGACTCCTACTCCCACCATTCCTCACAGCCTGAGGCCCTTTCCTGCTTAAGTGGCTGAGGGGGGGGGGGGGGGAGGAACAGGGCCTGAGGCTGCTAGGAATGGTGGGAGTTGGAGTCCAAAACACCTGGAAGGCCCAAGTTTGCCCATGCCAGCTTTCGACAGAGACCTCCTCCTCCCCCTCCCCCTTCGCGCCCTTTTTTACCCCTTCTGCCCAACACTTGCTTTTCCTTCTACACTGCCGCTTCTGCCGCCCTTTTGATGCATGGGGGCAGCGTGAGCGTGTTCAGGAGGGGAGGGGGGAGGGAGGAAGACGTGACCCGTGCGGGCGCTACTGCGCAGACTCGCCCCAGAGCAAAGCGAGCAGAGCGAGGCTGGGAAGAAGGGAGCCCGAGCAGAGGAGAAGTGTTGGGCAGGAGGGGGAAGGAAGGGGATTGGAGGTTCCCATTTCCCACGGCACACCTGAGGATCGCTCATGGCACACTGGTTGGGAAACACTGCTCTAAAAGATAAAAGATTCATTTTGTTCTTTCTTGGGAATAATGGTTTCCAATTGTTAAGGTCAACCATTTAGAGCCGTCATTCCCAAAGTGGGCGCTACCGCCCCCTTGGGGTGTGTGTGTGTGGAGCAATCCAAGGGGGCAGTGGGGAGCCCACGGACACGCCCCACGGCCATGGCTTCCTCCTCCACCGCGGAAACCTTGCATGGAACGAGGGAGGAGGGAAAGGCAAGCCTTCCTCGGTGGCAGCAGCGGAGGACGGAGCCCCAGCGGCAGGCTTTTCCGCGGCCTTGCTCTCCTTCTCTCTTGTCCCATGCACAGCCGTGGGGGCAGCAGCGGGAGAAGGCAGAAAAGCCACGCATGGGCCGAGGGGGGAGGGAAAGGCGCACTCCACTCCCCTTGCTCTCTCGCCCCCTGCATACACCTTCCTCGGTGGCGGAGGTAGGAAAGGTGCGTGAGGTTCCCTATGAACCATCGAGATGTTTAAGGTCATCTGGAGAGGCCCTGCTCTTGGTCCTTCTTCGCAGGCGCAACTGGCGGGGGCGAGAGACAGGGCCTTTTCAGTGGTGGCTCCTCGGCTTTGGAAGGCCCTCCCTAGAGACATCAGATCGGCCCCCTCCCTCCTGACATTTCGCAAGAAAGTCAAGACCTGGCTGTTTGAGCAGGCATTTGCTGATGAAATGTAACGGTTTAATTAGATATATAGATTCACTTCCCAAACAACATTGTAGCCCCTATAAATCACAGACCACGCCCAAAATTGACAGTAAGGCTTCATTAACTTAATTTCCCTGACTAGGCCTCACTTAATGGAATGCTGTTTACGCTCTGAATTGACAGTAAGGCTTCATTAACTTGATTCTCCCGACTAGCCCTCAGCTCATTGGACATTGTGTATGGCCTGAATTGACAGTAAGGCTTCATTAACTTAATTTCCCTGACTAGGCCTCACTTAATGAAATGCTGTTTACGCTCTGAATTGACAGTAAGGCTTCATTAACTTGATTCTCCCGACTAGCCCTCAGCTCACTGGACATTGTGTATGGCCTTAATTGACAGTAAGGCTTCATTAACTTGATTCTCCCGACTAGCCCTCAGCTCATTGGACATTGTGTATGGCCTGAATTGACAGTAAGGCTTCATTAACTTGATTCTCCCGACTAGCCCTCAGCTCACTGGACATTGTGTATGGCCTGAATTGACAGTAAGGCTTCATTAACTTGATTCTCCCGACTAGCCCTCAGCTCACTGGACATTGTGTATGGCCTGAATTGACAGTAAGGCTTCATTAACTTGATTCTCCCGACTAGGCCTCAGCTCATTGGACATTGTGTATGGCCTGAATTGACAGTAAGGCTTCATTAACTTGCTGTTCCTGACTAGGCCTCAGCTCATGGGACATTGTGTATGGCCTGAATTGACAGTAACCTACCTTGGCACACAGAGCCCCTATGACCCACGCTACATTATACTGCAGTTTGGAGGAGGACCTTGGCACACAATGCCTTTCTCAAATAACCCGGGCACCGCCGGGTCCCCAAGCTAGTAAATAAATAAAAGAGAAAGGTGCACGCCTTTCCCTCCTCCCATGCCCCGTGCGTGCCTTTGCCCCACTGCGGGCTCCTCGGGAGAGATAAAGTAGAGTATACAGTAAATATGATATTTATTTATTTATTTATGGGAGTATTGTGTGTCTCGGCTCTTTTATGACGTCGACTTGTTTATAGATTCTTGGTCTCCCTGTTTTACTGTTTCGCAGGCTGTAAACGTCTCCGAGATGAAAACGAGGGCTTGAATCAACAGTAGTTTTAAGCAATTTCTTTTCCTAACGCACTTTTGCAACAAAAAAACAAAACCACCAAAAAACAAAACCAAGAACAAAAACCTTTCTTGTTGACTTTGATGACAAAAGGTGCCCTTCCTTTTTCCTGAGTGAGCCATCAGCTTGGTGTTTTTCTGTTGCCGCGCCACCCTGAATGAACATTGGTTATTCCATATAACCTGTTTTTCTGCTTTTAAGAACGCAATAAGAACCAAAAAAAAAATCATAATCCTCCAAAATGCAGTATCAGATAGTCATGGCATGGGCAAAACTTCAGCCCTCGCTCGAGGTGTTTTGGACTTCCCACAACATAGGTATGTAGATGATCTCTTGATTGACTTAAGTGTCCCACCGGCTGTTAGGAATTTTGGGAGTTGGAGTCCAAAACACCCGGAGGGCCAAAGTTTGCCCATGTCTACTTTAGTAGGTGTGTGACCACATATTTATTTATTTACCAGCTTGGGGACCCGGCCCTGCCCGGTTGAGAAAGGCATTGTGTGCCAAGGTTGGTCAGATGTTTACGAGGCTTGCAGTGGTCTCAGGAAGTTAGTGAAGGTAGTGCAAGTCCCATCGGCCATGGTCCATCCCCCTCCCAACAGCACCAGGATGTAGAGTGGGTCATGGGGGCTCTGTGTGCCACGTTTGGTCTTGATCATTCATTGGATGAGGGTCGCAGCGGTCTCGGAAGGTGAGTGAAGGTACTTCAAGTCCCATCATCCATGGTCCAGCCTCCTTCAAACAGCACCAGGATGTAGAGTGGGTCATGAGGGCTCTGTGTGGCAAGTTTGGTCTGTATTGGTCATTGGATGAGGGTCACAGTGCTCTCAGGAAGTGAGTGAAGGTACTTCAAGTCCCATCATCCGTGGTCCGTCCCACACAAAATTGCACCAGGATGTAGAATGGGTCATGAGGGCTCTGTGTGTCAGGTTTGGTCTTGATCAGTCATTGAATTAGGTTTGCAGCAGTTTTGGGAAGTGAGTGAAGGTACTTCAAGTCCCATCATGCATGGTCTGCCCTCCTCCAAACTGCACCAGGATGTAAAGTGGGTCATGGGGGCTCCTTGTGCCAAGTTTGGTCTTGATCAGTCAGTGGATGAGGGTTGCAGCGGTCTGGGGAAGTGATTGGAGGTACTTAAAATCCCATCATCCATGGTCTGCCCTCCTTCAAACTGCACCAGGATGTAGAGTGGGTCTTGGGGGTTTTGTGTGCCAAGTTTGGTCTTGTTCTGTCATTGTTGGGAGCAGCAAAGTGTTTTGGTCTGAAACTCCCACCATGGCTGACTGCCTCAGGCCTTTGCCTTATCCCCCTCTGGCAGTTTAGAGTGTTGGAATGTTCGTGTTGGCTGGCCAATTAGAGGCATTATGCAAATACTCCCTCACTGGCAACCAATCATGTTGTCAGAATGTAGAGGCCAGGAGCCAATCAGAACGCTGCCACATACATACATACATACATACATACATACATACAAACATTCCGCTTTATTATACATAGAGATTAACTTTATTTATACCCTGCCACCATCTCCCCAAGGGGACTCGGGGCGGCTTACATTAGCCCAATAACACATAATAACAACACAACAGCAATTATAAAATCAATACAATCAATCAAACTCAACATAAGCAAGTAACAGACAGTTCAAAACGATTTCGGGCCGGCCAAATGTGAATATTAATAATCTATTATATAAAGGGGTTCCCGTCATGGAACGACCGTCCCAAACAGAGAAACCTTACAACGCAGAAACACCAAACTTGCCAACAGAAATAGGCCTCAAGCAAGGTAGGTTTGTAGCAAAGAAACTTCCCCCCCCCACCAACCTAAAAGGCCCCCAAAACAACGAGTTAACAAAACTACATTTCCCAGCATCCTCCGGGGCTGCCAACGACTCTCCCAGCCTCTACATTCTGACAACATGCTTGGCTGCCAATAAGGGCGGTTTGTACAACTCCTGTAATGGCCAGCCAACATGAACACTCCGACCCATAATAAACTGTCAGAGGAGGATAAGGCAAAGGGCTGAGGCACAAACACAAACACCCAATTCACTTCCCACAGAAAATTTACACCCCTACAAATCACAGACCACGCCCAAAATTGACAGTAAGGCTTCATTAACTTAATTTCCCTGACTAGGCCTCACTTAATGGACTGCGGTTTACGCCTGAATTGACAGTAAGACTTCATTAACTTGATTCTCCCGACTACGCCTCAGCTCATGGGACATTGTGTATGGCCTGAATTTACAGTAAGGCTTCATTAACTTGCAGTTCCTGACTAGGCCTCAGCTCATGGGACATTGTGTATGGCCTGAATTTACAGTAAGGCTTCATTAACTTGCAGTTCCTGACTAGGCCTCAGCTCATGGGACATTGTGTATGGCCTGAATTTACAGTAAGGCTTCATTAACTTGCAGTTCCTGACTAGGCCTCAGCTCATGGGACATTGTGTATGGCCTGAATTTACAGCAACCTACCTTGGCACACAGAGCCCCTATGACCCACGCTACATTCTACTACAGTTTGGAGGAGGGTGGACCATGGATTATGGGACTTGAAGTACCTCCATGGATAATGGGATTTGTAGTACTTCAAAACCCATCATTCCCCACAGACCACTGTGGCCCAGAACCAAGACCGATAAAGACCAAACTTGGCAAACAATGCCCCCATGACCCACACTCCATCCGACTGCAGATTAGAGGAGGACACACCATGGATAATGGGATTTCAAGTACCTCCACTCACTTCCAAAGTACCCCACCCACACACGCATCAACCTCTACATCAACACAGCAGACGGAAAGACACAAAACATTGTATATCCACAAGCTCTGCAGAACGCCAGCAACACCACACACCGACAACTCCCCAGGACTTCAACATCCCACCCACCAGAACAACCCACAACGACACAGCCATGACCCCACCAAGACCATAGGTAACATCAATTCCAACCCTGACATACTCAGACTTTCTCGCATCTCCAAAATAGGGCACAGCAACGCTTGCCGGGTACAGCTAGTTTTAAAATAAATAAACACTGGAAGCAGACAGAGGTAGATTGTATATAAAAGGAAGTTTTCAGTGACAATGTGGGGCAGACACCCAACAGGGAATTAAAGTGCTTCTGATGACATTTGCAGAGAATGAACACAGCAGGGTGTTATTTCCTTTATTCAGGGAAGGCACATTGGAACAGCCACGTCTTCAGGTTCCTCCTAAAAACTGCCAACGTGGGGGCTTGTCTAATCTCCTTGGGGAGCGCGTTCCAGAGTCGGGGGGCCACTACAGAGAAGGCCCTCTCCCTCGTCCCCACCAAACGCGCCTGCGAAGGTGGTGGGAGCAAGAGTCTCTCCAGATGAAGGAAGAGATTGCCTGGGTTCGTAGACAGAAATGCGGTCACGCAGGTAGGCCGCAGGGCTTTGTGGGTAAGAACCTGCACCTTGAATTGGGACCAAAGATGAACGGCAGCCAATGGAGCTCCTTAAACAGGGGGGTTGACCGCTCCCTGTAAGTCGCTCCAGTTAGCAATCTAGCTGCCGCCCGTTGGACCAGTTGAAACTTCCGGACCGTCTTCAAGGGCAGCCCTACGTAGAGTGCATTACAGTAGTCCAATCTGGAGGTGACCACCGTGGCCAGATCTGACTTTACGAGGTACAGTTGCAGCTGGCACACGAGTTTTAATTGTGCAAAGGCCCTCCCAGCCACCGCCGACGCCTGAGCTTCAAACATTAGCGACGAGTCTAGGACGCCCAAGCTGCGGACCTGTGACTTCAGGGGGAGTGAAACCCCATCAAGCACAGGTTGCCACCCTATACCCTGATCCGGCTTACGATCGACCAGGAGGACCTCTGTCTTGTCAGGATTGGTCTTCAGTTTATTCATCCTCATTCAGACAGTCACAGCGGCCAGGCACTCGTCCAGTACCCGAGGGGCTTCCTTGGAATTAGGTGGAAAGGAGTAGTAGAGTTGGGTGTCATCTGCGTAGAGATGGCATCCCACTCCAAAACCCTGGAGATGTTAAAAAGCATAGGGGACAGAACCTTGCGGGACCCCACAGGTCAAAGGCCAGGGGTCCGAGCAGGTGTCCCCCAGCTTCACCATCTGGGAACGACCCACCAAGAAGGACCAGAGCCATGCCCCCAAGGCCCATCCCAGAGAGCCGTCCCAAAAGAATACCATGGTCGATGGTATCGAAAGCCGCTGAGATGTCCAAGAGTACCAGCAGGGTCACACTCGCCCTGTCCAGCTCTCTACGGAGGTCATCCACCAAGGCGGCCTAAGCCATCTCAGTACCGTGACCAGGCCTGAAGCCAGACTGTGACTGATCCAGATAATCAATGTCCTCTAGGACAGTGTTTCTCAACCGGTGTGCTGTGGCACACTAGTCTGCCGTGAGTGATCATCAGGTGCGCCGTGGGAAATGGGAACCTCCAATCTCCTTTCTTCCCCCTCCTGCCGAACACTTTTCCTTCTCCACTCGGGCTCCCTTCTTCCCAGCCTCGCTCTGCTGGCTTTGCCTCGCTTTGCTCTGGGGCGAGGCTGCGCCGTATCAATCAAAACTATATTACGGTCACAGACCAGCACAAAGCGGGCACAAGCGCCCGAGTCTGCGCAGTAGCGCCTGCACGGGTCACGCCTTCCTCCCTCCCCCCTCCCCTCCTGAACACGCTCACGCTGCCCCCTCGGATCAAAATGGCGGCAGAAGCGGCAGTGGAGAAGAAAAAGTCAGTGTTCAGCAGGAGGGGGAAGAAAGGGCACGAAGGGGGAGGGGGAAGAAGAGGTCTCTGTTGAAAGCTGGCATGGGCAAACTTGGACCTTCCAGGTGTTTTGGACTCCAACTCCCACCACTCCTAACAGCCTCCTTCAACATTGTGGCTGGATAGAAAACAAACAACATCTCCTCCCCCAGCCACTTAAGCAGGAAAGGGCCTCAGGCTGTTAGGAATGGTGGGAGTTGGAGTCCAAATCCCAGCACCCAGAGGGCACATTTGGGGATTTCCCCATGCCTGTTTGAGGGACCTCTGGAGTGGTGAGCCTCCTCCCAACATTGTGATTCTGGATAGAAAACAAACATCATAACATAATATTGTTTGAGTCCACAGTGCTCTCTGGGTGAAAAACACTGCTCTAGGAAACCCTGGAGCTGGAAACGCCAAGGACGTTGCTTGGGGGACGCCTGGATGTTTTTCTTGTTTTACCATTGTTATTAATATAATAATTACTAGCTTGGGGACCCGGCGGTACCCTGGTTATTTGAGAAAGGCATTGTGTGCCAAGGTTGGTTCCTATTAGATGTTTATGTGGCTTGCAGTGGTCTCAGGAACTTAGTGAAGGTACTGCGAGTCCCATCATTTGTGGGCCATCCTGCCGTAAACCGCAGCAGGTTTGTAAAGTGGGCCATTGGGCCTCTTGTGTGCCAAGTTTGGTCCTGATTCGTCATTGGTGTGGGCCACAGTGCTCTAAGGAAGTGAATTAAAGTACTGCAAGTCCCATCATCCATGGTCCATCCTCCCTCAAACTGCACCAGGATGTAGGGTGCATCTTGGGGGGGTCTGTGTGCCAAGTTTGGTCTTCTTCTGTCATTGTTGGTGGCCTACTCAGGAAAATCAAGTTGAGGAAGCCTTGCTGTCAATTTTGGGCCTGGTCTGTGATTTACTGGGGCTACGGTGTTGTTTGGGAAGTGAATGATGTGAAGGTACTGCAAGTACCATCATTCGTGGCCCCTCCTGCTCTAAACCACACCAGGTTGTGAAGTGGGCCATTGGGCCCCTGTATGCCAAGTTTGGTCATTGCTGTGGGCCTCAGTGGCTGACTGCCTGAGGCCTTTCCTTTTCCCTCTGAGTCACCTTAGAATGTTGGAATGTGGATTGCCAATCAGAGTCCTTTATGCAAATAATCCCACAGTGGCAGCCAATCGAAACGCTGGCACATATTCCTCCCACCGCAAACACTCACTTTTATTACATACATAGAAGATAGATAGAAGTTAGATAGATTATTAGTATACACTGATTATTAGCAAACACTGACTTTTATAATATACACTAGCTTTGGGACCCGGCGGTGCCAGTGTTATTTGAAATGGGCTGAGGCCTAGGAAGCCTTAATGTCCATTCAGGCTGAGGCCTAGGAAGCCTTACTGTCCATTCAGGCTGAAGCCTAGGAAGGCGTACTGTCCATTCAGGCTCAGGCGTAGGAACCCTTACTGCCAATGCAGGCTGAGGCCTAGGAAGCCTTACTGTCAATTCAGGCTGAAGCCTAGGAAGCCTTACTGTCAATTCAGGCTGAGGCCTAGGAAGCCTCACTGTCAATGCAGGCTGAGGCCTAGGAAGCCTTACTGTCAATTCAGGCTGAAGCCTAGGAAGCCTTACTGTCAATTCAGGCTGAGGCTTAGGAAGCCTCACTGTCAATTCAGGCTGAAGCCTAGGAAGCCTTACTGTCAATTCAGGCTGAGGCCTAGGAAACCTTACTGTCAATGCAGGCTGAGGCCTAGGAAGCCGTACTGTCAATTCAGGTTGAGGCCTAGGAAGCCTTACTGTCAATTCAGGCTGAAGCCTAGGAAGCCTTACTGTCAATTCAGGCTGAAGCCTAGGAAGCCTTACTGTCAATTCAGGCTGTGGCCTAGGAAGCCTTACTGTCAATTCAGGCTGAGGCCTGTTGGGAAAAGTGGTGTTTTCACCTTTGGCTGGAAGGATGTATGTCTATTTTTGGGCCTAGCTTGTAATGCCAGTAGTGCTCTCAGTACATCAGGAAACCCTCTCTCTGTAGTGAAATCCTATTAGGAAATGAACATTCCATTGCCGACGGAAAAACTGTCTGGTGCCTTAGAGTGTTGGAGTTTTATGGCTGGCCAATGAGAGTCCTTTATGCAAATAATCCCACAGTGGCAACCAATTGAAGAGCTGCCACATATCCCTCTGCACCTCCCGCCCTCTGCACCTCCTGCCGCAAACACTGACTTTTATTATATACATAGATAGATAATTATTATATTAAGTGTATTATCCAGGGTCAAGCGACACCTTTCCTTGGCTGAGCAGGTTCCTATAAACACAAATCAAAACAAGGCATTGCACAGCGTGAGACGTTAAAGCCAGAATTTTTAATTACAGTTTGGAGCATTCATCAGACTGTGTTTTTTTTTTCAAAAAAGAAAAAGAACATGATGAGGTTGACTAAAGACATTCGTCCCAACATCCAGAACACTTAAAGCGAAAAAGAAAGGGGGGGAAAGGGGGGAGAATGTGCAATTTTTGCCTAGGTTTTTAGGAAAATTGTTTGTTGCTACTGCTGCGAGATTATTTTTTTAAAATATATATAATTAAAAAAATAAAAAATAAAAAAAGTGCAGAAGCTTCACAAATGGATGTGTGTCCCCCACTCCCCGATCCAAGATCCAAAACCGCTGCTTGTCCTGAAGGTAAACAAGCACCTTTTGGCTCTCGGTGGACTGAACGCAATCGGTTCAGGACCCTGGAGAGCGATCTGTCGACCCTCCAACTGCCTCGCGTTTTCACAAAATAGCCAAAGCTCAACTGCTTTGCCGTCGCGTTTTCAAAACAGTGTTCCTTTTTCCCGATCATAATGCTTTTCTGCTTCCTCCACTTTTCTGATCAGAACACTCGGTCGAACTCTGTCTGATTGGTCGCAGTCGTATTCCTGCACTGATTGGACGGCTGCTGGGGCATGTGCCCGCCCCTCCTCCGGGGCGGAGCCAGGTACTCGAACATGGATTGGTTGTGGGTGGAGAGCATGTTCTTGAGGTCGGAGGGCATTGGGTCGGACCAGAAGAAATCGTGGTTCAGGGCGTCGTCGCTATCGATCCTTTGGGCCGGGTCCAGGACCAGCAGTTTATCAATCAGGTCCAGCGCATAAGGGTCCTTGACGTAGGCTTTGAGCCGCTCCTTGACCTTGCGCTTTTGCCCTTTGGGCAGCTCCAGCTTCTGGTAGAGCTCGTATTTATCTACGTTGGGCCAGACCTAAGTAGGAACCAAGCAGGAAAAAAATGGTACATGGTGACAAAGGCAAGGACAAACAGACTGTATGTCTGTAGAAGTCCAGTTGTGTCCGACTCTGGGGGTTGGTTCTCATCACCAATTCTAAGCCGAAGAGCTGGTGTTGTCCATAGACACCTCCAAGGTCATGTGGCTGGCATGACTGCATGGAGCGCCATTACCTTCCCGCCGGAGCGGTACCTATTGATCTACTCACATTTGCGTGTTTTTGAACTGCTGGGTTGGCAGAAGCTCACCCTGCTCCCCGGATCCAAACCTGCGACTTTTTGGTCAGCAAGTTTGGCAGCCCAGCGCCACCTAGTGTTCACCACCAGAACTTTAGTAACACTGTAGAAGCAAAGCACCAGCGCCACCTAGTGTTCACCACCAGAAATTTAGCAACACTTTAGAAGCAAAGCACCACCGCCACCTAGATTAATGCAGATATCTCTTTGCTTTAAACCAGGGGTGCTCAGGAAGTTGATCGTGATCGACTGGTCGATCCTGGGACCGAGGGAGGTCGATCCCAGCTGGATTGGGTGCTTCTGAGGGGGGCGGAGCCATGCCGCACTAAGCCCCGCCCCCTCCACCGGCTCCAGCATTTCCACAGCTTCTCCAGGGTACAGAAAGGTTATGCCAAGCCAGTGGTGGCTATCTATGCCACCACTGGCTTGGCATAACCTTTCTGTACCCTGGAGAAGCTGTGGAAATGCTCAAGCCAGAGGAGGAGGGGGCGGAGCTAAGCCCCGCCAAGCTCCGCCCCCCTCCGCCAGCTTCAGCATTTCCACAGCTTCTCCAGGATAGAAGAGGGTAATGCCAAGCCAGTGGTGGCATAGCCAGCCACCACTGGCCTGGCATTACCCCCCTCTACTCTTGAGAAGCTGGAGCCAGAGGGGGAAGGGGGCGGAGCTAAGCCCCGCCTCCTCCAGCATTTCCACAGCTTCTCCAGGGTAGAAGAGGGTAATGCCAAGCCAGAGGTGGCTATCTATGCCACCACTGGCTTGGCATAACCTTTCTGTACCCTGGAGAAGCTGTGGAAATGCACAAGGCAGAGGAGGGGGCGGAGCTAAGCCCCACCAAGCTCCGCCCCTCGCCAGCTTCAGCATTTCCACAGCTTCTCAGGGGTAGAAGGGGGTAATGCCAAGCCAGTGGTGGCTATCTATGCCACCACTGGCTTGGCATTACCCTCTTCTACCCTGGAGAAGCAGTGAAAATGCTGAAGCCAGAGGGGAGGGGGCGGAGCCAAGCCCAGCCAAGCCCCGCCCCCTTCCCCCAGCTCCGGCCTGCTTCTCTCTTGGTAGATCTTTCTGACTTGGTCTTAGTATAAGTAGCTCGCATGCTGAAAAAGTGTGGGCACCCCTGCTTTAAACCCTCAAAGACCCCAAGCGCTTACGTCGGGAGTGATGGATCCGCAGAGCTGGCTGATGAGCGTGAGCTGGTGCTGTTCCGTGTTGCCTTGCATGATGGGGCTCCGGGTCCACATCTCGGCCATGATGCACCCTGCGCCCCAGAGGTCAATGGGCGGCCCGTAATCCCGCTCTCCTAAACACAAGGAGGTCTTGTTAAATTAAAGCCAAAGCAGAGCTGGGCCATCTTGCTTCAGGAACGCTAACCATCCCAACGACACCTAGTCGGGTTGCTTCCAGGTTGCATTTGAAATGGCAACATGACCCTTTGAAATCCCGAGAGTAATTGGCACTGCCCGTTGGTACTTCATGGAACCCCCATGTCCGAATGTCCGAATGCCCGACCACCGTCTCCCAAAGCAGTTACTCTACTCTGAACTCAAGAACGGAAAGGAAAAGAGTTTTAAAGGTGAGCTCAAAGCCAACCTTAAAAATTGTGGCATAGACACAAAGAACTGGGAAGCCCTGGCCCTCGAGCGCTGCAGCTGGAGGTCAGCTGTGACCAGCTGTGCTGTAGAATTTGAAGAGGCACAAAAGGGAGAAATGTGCCAAGAAAAAGCCGCATCAAGCCAACCCCAACCGGGACTGCCTTCTGTCTGGAAAACGATGTCCTCAATGCAGGAGAACATGCAGCTCAAGAATAGGGCTTCATAGTCATTACGTACCCACTGCCTAGACCAGGGGTGGGCAACCCACGGCCTGCGGGCCGGATGCGGCCCGGCAGCCGATTCTGTCCAGCCCGGGGAGAAGGGCGCCATGGGCGGGGCCAAGAGGAAGGTTTCCAAATCAACTCTTCGGAGAAAGGTGGCCTCCCTGAGGCAAAGAAGCCCTTCGCTCCCTCTCCTTTCCTCTCCCGCTGCGTTCCTTGCTGTCATGAGCCTGTCCCAGACGAAAGGGAGGCCTCCGTCTCTGCCTCAGCCACCGCCGGGCGCTCCTCCTGCTGACATCTCGCCGCTCCGGCCCTTGCCCTTCCCCTCCTCTTCCTCTTTGACGTCAGAAGAAGCAAACGAAGGCGCAAACCTTCCTTCCTCCTTCCCTCACGGAACCAACTCGGGAGAGTTCTGGCTCGCGGCAAAGGGGCGTGGCCAAAGGGGAGGAACAGCGGTTGGGGAGACCGTTGGAGGAGCCCTGACTGACGGCCACAGAAGCAGCCAATCGGAGGGACGGACACGCCCTGCAAAGGGGTGGGAACGCGGGAGGCAGCGCGAGGACGAAAAGCGTGGGCGGGGCGAAGTGAGTGACAGCCGATTTTATCCAATGGGAGGAGAAATAGAGTGAGGGGCGAAAGCAGGCGGAGTCCTGCAGCCTCCGATCGCCTGCTGCTCTGCTCTCCTCTGCTGCTGCGGCGGCGGCTGGGTCCGCTTTTCCATCCTCTGGGCTGGGGCCATTGGGCCATTCCATCTTGGTTCGCACCTTGTCTTCTTTAATTTAATTTAAGTGGTTTTTATTATTATTTTATAATAATTTTATAATAATAATATAATATAATGTTATATTATAATTTCAATATATTATAATGTCTATATATACTATAATAATTATGATATTAATACTAATAATATATGAATATTTCTTGATATATTAATATGTTAATGATGTGTAATATATAGTAAATATAATAAATAAATAAATAATGTAGATTAGAATGTAGTTTCACCTTTAGGTGTGGCCCTCCATAATATTTTTTGTCGCTCGTGTGGCCCCTTGGAAAAAATAGTTGCCCACCCCTGGTCTAGACCCACTTGGAGGACCATCATCCTTGGACTATGAGGGATTGCCTAAGTAATTAAGAACATAAGAAGAGCCATGCTGAATCGGGCCTCAGCCCATCTAGTCCAGCATTCTGTGTCACACAGTGGCCCACTAGTTGTACACGGGGATCTCTAGCAGAAAGGAGGGCAAAACCCTCACCTGCTCCCGCCCCCCCACAACCAGTACCCGGGGAAATCCTGCCTGCCTCCATCAACACAGAGGTGGCACTTGGATGTCCATTTCAGTAACTACTGATACACTTGGTATCCATGAATCTGTCTAATCCTGCCTTGAAGCTGTCCAGGCTGACCGCTGTCACAACCTCCTCTGGAAGTGAGTTCCATAACCCAATGACCCTCTGGGTGAAGAAATATTTCCCTTTATTAGTCCTAATTTTCCTACCTTGGAGCTTCAGGAGTGCCCCTAGTCCTAGTGTTGTGTGACAGAGAAAATATTTTTTCTTTATTCACCTTTTCTATCCCATGCATGATTTTATACACTTCGATCAAGTCACCTCTTAAACGCCGTCTTTCAAGGCTGAAAAGACCAAGGCCTTGCAACCTGGTTTCATAAGGGAGCTGCTCCATCCCTTGGATCATTCTTGTTGCCCTTTTCTGTACCTTTTCCAGTTCCGTTATATCCTACTTGAGGTGCGGAGACCAGAATTGTACACAGTACTCCAGATGTGGCCTTACCATAGATTTGTAGAGAGGCAATACAACATTTGCCGACCTATTTTCGATTCCCTTTCTGATCATGCCAAGCATAGAATTTGCTTTTTTCACTGCTGCTGCGCACTGGGTTGACATCTTCATTGAGCTGTCCACCAAGACCCCAAGATCCCTTTCCTGGTTTGTCTCGGAAAGCTTTGACCCCATCAGTTGATAAGTGTAGTTGGGGTTCTTTGCCCCGATGTGCATGACTTTACACTTGTTTAGGTTAAAATGCATTTGCCACTTTGTTGCCCATTCACTCAATTTCGAGAGATCTTTCTGGAGCTCTTTACAATCAGTTTCATTTTTAACTACCCTGAACAATTTAGTGTCGTCTGCAAACTTTGCTACCTCAGAATTCACTCCTACATCCAGGTCATTAATGAATAAATTAAAAAGTAACGGACCCAAAACTGAACCTTGGGTACGCCACCTCTCACCTCTTTCCACCCAGAGAAATGTCCGTTTATTACCACCCTTTGTTTCCTACAGTTTAGCCAGGTTCCAATCCAGGACAAGACCTGTCCCCTGATTCCATGGCTGAAGAGCTTGTTTAGGAGCCTTTGGTGAGGGACTTTGTAAGTAAGTAAGGGCTTTATACTCCTAACCAGCCTTGAGATGTAATAAAACTGTACTCCTCCCCATGCATGAACTGGCCATGCCAAAGGCCACAAAGGGATTTGTTGCTCTTGACCACTGATTCTCAAAGTGGGCAGTACCACCCCCTGGTGGGCGGTGAGGCGTTCCAAGGGGGCGGTGGGAGGCTCAGGGGAATTTGGGGGGTGAACCCCTTTAAGCGGGCGGTGAATGATTGGCCATTTAGGAGGAGTCGCGCGGCCCTCTTCTTTGGCCCCGCCCTCTTTGCTTTGACCCCTCACACGCAGTGCAGTGCGAAGGCTGCAGTGCAAAGGCCTCCGCGTCCTCTGGCGGAGCCTCCCCGCCACCACAGAAGAAAGCGCGGCCTTCTCCAGCGGAGGCAATTCATTCCAACCCCTCCAGTATTTTCTGTCAGTCATGGGGGTTCTGTGTGCCAAGTTTGGCTCAATTCCATTGTTGGTGGAATTCAAAATGCTCTTTGATTGTAGGTAAACCATACATCCCAGTAACTACAACTCCCAAATGAAAAGGCCTCTTTTCTCAAAACTCCACCAGTGTTCAAATTTGGGCATTTTGCGTGTTCGTGCCGAGTTTGGCCCAGATCCATAGTTGTTTGGGTTCTCCATTCTCTCCGGATGTAGGTGAACTACATCTCCCCTAAATCACTTGCCAATTCCTCCCAAACCCCTCCAGTATTTCCTGTTGGTCATGTGGTTTCTCTGTGCCCAATGTGGTCCAGTTCTGTAATTCGTATGGATCTCAGTGGTCTGTGGAAGTCAGAGCTGAATCGATTGAAGGTACTGCAAATCCCATCCTCCGTTGTCCATACTCCCCCAAACATATTGTTTTTGTGATTAAGCACTATGCTTTAATTATGTTCAACTGGTAACAATGAAAATACATCCTGCATATTAGATATTTGCATTAGAATTCGTAAAAGTAGCAAAATTATTTATGAAGTAGCAACGAAAATATGGGTGGGGGTCACCACAACACGAGGAACCTTATTAGGAGGTCACGGCATTAGAAAGGTTTATTAATAATTATTAATTATTAATACTGTATCAATACCTATATTTTTCTGTTTAATTGCTATTAATTTTTTTAAACAACACGAGAAACCTTATTTAGGGGTCACGGCATTCGAAAGGTTTATTAATACATTATTAATACATTATTAATAATTATTAATACTGTATCAATACCTATATTTTTCTGTTTAATTGCTATTAATTTTTTTAAACAACACGAGAAACCTTATTTAGGGGTCACGGCATTAGAAAGGTTTATTAATACATTATTAATACATTATTAATAATTATTAATACTGTATCAATACCTATATTTTTCTGTTTAATTGCTATTAATTTTTTTCAACAACACGAGGAACCTTATTTAGGGGTCACGGCATTAGAAAGGTTTATCAATACATTATTAATAATTATTAATAATTATTAATACTGCATCAATACCTATATTTTTCTGTTTAATTGCTGTTAATTTTTTTAAAAAATAATTTCTTGGGGGGCGGTGAGTAAATTTTTTTTTTCTGGAAAGGGGGCTATAGGCCAAAAAAGTTTGGAAACCACTGCTCTTGACTTACCTAGAAGGAGCTCAGGAGGCCGGTACCACAGAGTCACCACCCGGTTGGTATAGCGGTTGGGCTGGCTGTTCTTCGCCAAGCTGAAGGCCCGAGCCAAGCCAAAGTCGGCCAGTTTCAGGACCCCGTCCCGAGTGATGAGGACATTGGCCGCTTTCATGTCTCTGTGCAAGATCTGGAGGAGGAGGAGAAGAGCCAAGAGACTGAAAGGAGCCCCTTCCTCAGGAGCCATAAAGTGGGCAGACATGGGGGGGGGGGGAGCTCTCCTCACCTTGTTCCGGTGGATGTAATAGAGGCCGTTCAAGAGCATTTGCATCACTTTCTTGATCTCGGAGAGGGTGAATTTGACATGGGCGTTGCTGAGGAGGCCGGCTAAGTCGTGCTCACAGAAGTCGAAGACCAGGTAGATGCTCCCCTTGCAGCGGTTGTATGGAGAGGCTACAGAACAAAAGAGAAGAAGATACATTATTGATACATTAACTTTATAAAACTTTTGTAATTGTGCATAGTGCTAGTTTCACTATATTATTATTATTTTGCCTACTCCTTCTCCCCTGCATATGCAGCCTGTTGTGAAAAAGAGGTGTTGACGCCACAAAAGAAGAAAGGCACCACTTTTTACAATGCAATGATTTGTTTTGAACAGAAGAGCGCCATCTGGTGTTCAAAATAAATCATTACATCACAGATAGAGTAATATCCCTCTTGTGGAGTACAAACTACCTATCTACTACTACTGAGATAGGCAGAAAGGATTTCTAGAACATTCAACAGACCCTGTGCAAATTAAAAATGGACCAAAAGCATCCTTCAAAATTACTGGCAATTTATTTGAAGCAAGCTACAGTTGTATTACTGTGTTAGAGTGTCATTTTGGTTGGTGGCGTGCCCCAGGATTTTGTAAATGTAAAAAGTGTGCCTCAGCTCAAAAAAGATTGGGAAACACTGTCATAATCTAATAGAGACCATGTGGGACGCCTTGTCCAACCCCATTTCGCTCTGCAGGAAGAGTACAATCAAACTACTCTGTCCACTTCCGGGCTCAATTCAAAGTGCTGGTAGAGCGGAAGCCAGAGGGGGGCGGAGCCAGGCCATGCCAAGCCCCGCCCCCTCCCCTCTGGCTTTGGAGCTCCCAGCAGCTTCCCCAGGCTTGAGGATGGCAATGACAAGCCAGTGGTGACATAGCTAGCACAAGGCTGGCTTGGCACTGCCATCCTCAAGCCTGGAGAAGCTGCTGGTAGAGCGGAAGCCAGAAGGGGGCGGAGCCAGGCTGCACCAAGCCCCACCCCCTCCCTGGCTTCGGCACTCCCAGCAGCTGCTCCGGCCTTGAGGAGGACAGGGCCAAGGCACCCTTGTGCTACCTATGCCACCACTGGCTTGGCATTGCCAACCTCAAGCCTGGAGAAGCTGCTGGTAGAGCAGAAGCCAGAGGGGCGGAGCCAGGCTGCACCAAGCCCCACCCCTCCCTGGCCGGCACTCCCAGCAGCTGCTCCCGCCTTGAGGAGGGCAGGGCCAAGCCACCCTTGTGCTAGCTATGCCACCACTGGCTTGGCATTGCCAACCTCAAGCCTGGAGAAGCTGCTGGTAGAGCGGAAGCCAGAAGGGGGCGGAGCCAGGCTGCACCAAGCCCCACCCCCTCCCTGGCTTCGGCACTCCCAGCAGCTGCTCCGGCCTTGAGGAGGACAGGGCCAAGTCACCCTTGTGCTACCTATGCCACCACTGGCTTGGCATTGCCAACCTCAAGCCTGGAGAAGCTGCTGGTAGAGCAGAAGCCAGAGGGGGCGGAGCCAGGCTGCACCAAGCCCCACCCCCTCCCTGGCTTCGGCACTCCCAGCAGCTGCTCCGGCCTTGAGGAGGGCAGGGCCAAGCCACCCTTGTGCTAGCTATGCCACCACTGGCTTGGCACTGCCAACCTCAAGGCTGGAGAAGCTGCTGGTAGGCGGAAGCCAGAAGGGGGCGGAGCCAGGCTGCACCAAGCCCCACCCCCTCCCGGGCTTCGGCACTCCCAGCAGCTGCTCCGGCCTTGAGGAGGGCAGGGCCAAGCCACCCTTGTGCTACCTATGCCACCACTGGCTTGGCATTGCCAACCTCAAGCCTGGAGAAGCTGCTGGTAGAGCAGAAGCCAGAGGGGGGCGGAGCCAGGCTGCACCAAGCCCCACCCCTCCCTGGCTTCGGCACTCCCAGCAGCTGCTCCGGCCTAGAGGAGGGCAGGGCCAAGCCACCCTTGTGCTAGCTATGCCACCACTGGCTTGGCACTCCTAACCTCAAGACTGGAGAAGCTGCTGGTAGAACAGAAGCCAGAGGGGGGCGCAGCCAGGCCGTGCCAAGGTTAGGTTAACCCTAACCCGCCCCCTCCCCTCTGGCTTCGGCACTCCCAGCAGCTGCTCCGGCCTTGAGGAGGGCAGGGCCAAGCCACCCTTGTGCTAGCTATGCCACCACTGGCTTGGCACTGCCAACCTCAAGCCTGGAGAAGCTGCTGGTAGAGCGGAAGCCAGAGGGGGTGGAGCCAGACCGCCCCAAGCCCCGCCCCCTCCCCTCTGGCTTCGGCACTCCCAGCAGCTGCTCCGGCCTTGAGGAGGGCAGGGCCAAGCCACCCTTGTGCTAGCTATGCCACCACTGGCTTGGCATTGCCCTCCTCAAGCCTGGAGAAGCTGCTGGTAGAGCGGAAGCCAGAGGGGGGCGGAGCCAGGCCGCGCCAAGCCCCGCCACCTCCTTTCTGGCTTTGCACTCCCAGCAGCTGCTCCGGCCTTGAGGAGGGCAGGGCCAAGCCACCCTTGTGCTAGCTATGCCACCACTTGCTTGACATTGCCATCCTCAAGCCTGGAGAAGCTGCTGGTAGAGCGGAAGCCAGAGGGAGCGGAGCCAGGCCACGCCAAGCCCCGCCCCTCCCCTCTGGCCGGCACTCCCAGCAGCTGCTCCGGCCTTGAGGAGGGCAGGGCCAAGCCACCCTTGCGCTAGCTATGTCACCACTGGCTTGGCACTGCCAACCTCAAGCCTGGAGAAGCTACTGGGAGCTCCAGAGCCAGACGGGAGGGGGCGGGGCTTGGCACAGCCTTGCTCCGCCCCCTCTGGCCAAACCCACCCCCTCCCCTCGCCAGCCTTGAGGAGGTAGGTAGATCTTTCTGACTTGGTTTTATTATAAGTAGCTCGCATGCCGAAAAAGTGAGGGTACCCCTGATTTACAAGAACAAGGTTTCCACAACACAAATAAAAGCCCTTTAGACTTCCTTCTTTGCTTCCACGCTGGGCTTCTTTCTTATTTAGATAAACAGCTTTGCTCTCACAGAGCTTCCTCTCACAACGAAATTACACAGGAGCTTCACATAGTAGCTTTACACACAAGGCCTTTAACCCGGGGCTTCTTTCACTGAAGCTTCTCTCATACTGAGGTTTACCTCAAAGTCCTCAGGACGACACTAGCCTTGGCACACTGACTCTAATAATAATAGTAATTATTATTATTATTTATAACCCGCCACCATCTCCCCAAAGGGGACTCAGGGTTGCTAACATCAATATTATAGGTCAGTGTTTTTCAACCTTTTTTGAGCCGCGGCACATTTTTTACATTTCCAAAATCCTGGGGCACACCACCAACCAAAATGACACAAAATGACACTCTAACACAGTCATACATATAGTTAATGTGTTTTTAAATGTATTTATCCACTCAGTGTGAAACCTGGGCCTGTTTCGATGAACACAACATAGATATCCTGGCAGGAATGGCAGAAAGACACAAACTTCCCACACAGAACTCCCACAACCAAGAGAAAATACTATAAGAGTTTGGTGGGCATTGACCTTGGGTTTTGGAGTTGTAGTTCACCTATATCCAGAGAGCACTGTGGACTGAAACAATGTTGGATCAGGACCAAACTTGGCATGAATACTCAATATGCCCAAATGTGAACACAGATGGAGTTTGGGGAAAATAGACTTTGGAAGTTACAGTTTCTGGGATTTATAGTTAACACACAATCAAAGAGCATCCTGACCTCTTGCAACAATGGAATTAAACCAAACTTGGCATATTGAACTCTCATTACCAACAGAAAGTACTGAAAGGGTTTGCTTGGGAATTGACCTTGAGTTTGGAAGTTGTAGTTCACCTACACCCAGAGAGCACTGTGGACTCAAACAATGTTATGTTATGTTGTTGTTTGTTTTCTATCCAGAATCACAATGTTGGAAGGAGGCTCTCCACTTTAAGGTCCCTCAAACAGGCATGGGAAAACTTCGGCCCTCTGGGTGCTTTGGACTTCAACTCCCACCATTCCTAACAGCCTGAGGCCCTTTCCTGCTTAAGTGGCTGAGGGGGGGGGGGAGGAAAAGGGCCTGAGGCTGCTAGGAATGGTGGGAGTTGGAGTCCAAAACACCCAGAGGGCCGAAGTTTTCCCATGCCTGTTTTAGGGACCTTAAAGTGGTGAGCCTCCTTCCAACATTGTGATTCTGGATGGAAAACAAACAACAAGTTTGTCTAAGTTTGGGAGAAGAAAGGGTATTGGAGGTTCCCATTTCCCACGGCACACCTGATGATCGCTCACGGCACACTAGTGTGCCCCGGCACACTGGTTGGGAAACACTGTCATATGTATATACAATATATTATATTATATATTATAAGCGCAGTGCAGGAGGCAAGATGGAACTGCCTTCCTGGCCCCTCTCTTCGCTCAGATCTCAGAGCAACAGATCTCAGAGCTATTTATTTATTTATTTAATTGGACTTTTTAGCCGCCACTCCCAAGGTGGCTCGGGACGACTCACAGATTTGGGAAATAACAGAGTACAATAATGCATAAAACAGTAAAACAATAAAACCACACAACAATAACAGCAATAATAATAAAACATTAAAAGGTTACATTGAGCAGCAGTATTTGCTCAACTAGCATGTATCTAAACTGACTCAGTTACGAAAGCCTGCCAGAATAGCCAGGTCTTGCAGGCTTTCCAAAAAGCCAGAAGGTCACAGAGTGACCTGGCTTCCAGCGGCAGGGAGTTCCAAAGCGTGGGGGCAATGATGGAGAATGTGCCCTTCTCCTCGTTGACGTGAGGCGATAGGCTTTGGCGCTCGGAACCAGTAGATCATCTTTGGCTTCAGATCTCAGTGATCTCGTGGGACAGTATGGGGTGAAGCGGTCCCTCAGGTACACTGGCCCCAGACCAGGGGTGCTCAGAACGGTGATCGCGATCACCAGGGTGATCTTCAGGCCCCTGACCAGGTTTTTTGCTGTTGGTCCTCTTCACGCGCCCCTGCACGCTGCAAAGAAGTCCTCCGTCGTTGCTCCTCCCGCTCCTGCTCGCGCGCCGCCTCCAAAAGCTCCAGAGTCCAAAAGGCAGAATGGGCCCCCTCTTTTGGATTCCTCCTCCTCCTCCCTCCGTCCTTCTCCAGCCACTCAGAGTCGTAGGAGACCAAAGGGGGCGGGCCTGGATGACACGATGCATGGCTGGCCCCGTGCGCATGCGCAGAAGCGCCCATTCTGCCTCTCGGACTTCTCGTGAGCTCTTGGAGGCGGCACGCATACTGGCGGCGTGGAAATAGGAGCAATGACGGAGAAGAAGAAGGACGCTTTGGGGTCATTTCCTTACCGCATCTCAAAGGTCGGTCTTTTTACTTTGGGGTGGGTGCTTGATTGTTCTGTGGCATGTCTCTTTGTTTATTTTTAATGTTTAAAAATGGCCTTTTAGGTCCAAAGCCTCTCTGCTTGCTTTGTTCCTTGAGAAATATATGTTGGGGAATATGGAAATGTGGGAGAAATGGGGTGGTTGGATGTATTTTTGCATGCCCCTTTGTTTACCTTGCTGAGTATTAAATGGCCTTGCAGTTCAAAAGCCTCTCTTCTTTCTGGCTGATGTGTGGTAATATGGCAGTGTGGGAGAAATGGGATGGTTGGATGTATTTTTGCATGCCCCTTTGTTTACCTTGCTGAGTATTAAATGGCCTTGCAGTTCAACAGCCTCTTTTCTTACTTTCTGGCTGATAATATGTGTGGTTATAGGGCAGTGTGGGAGAAATGGGGTGGAGAGCCAAGTGTCCAAATGGACTCCAAGGCTTTTTACAGAAGATGACGGGCATAAAAATGGCCGCGTTCAAAAGCCTCCAGGGTTGGTAGCTGGAGTTCCCCACCACCTTGCGGGGCGCACCTAGCCAGAGGATCTCCGTCTTCGCTGCATTCACCTTCAACCTACTGGCTCGCAGCCATCCAGTAACGGCCTCAAGGCAGAGATGGAAATTATCGGGTACGGAGCTATGCCACATTACAGTGCTTAATGGTTACCTTTAGTCCGACAGATCTCAATGAGGTTCACCACGTTTTCGTGCTTCAGCAGCTGGAGGATCTTGATCTCCCGCAGGGCCGTTATGGGAAACTGGAAAGGAGGAAGAAAAAGTGTCAGGAGACTTGGTTCCACCAATATTCTCCAGTTGTTTTGGACTACAAAACCCAAACGCAGCCGTTCAGGCTAATCTAATTCACTGTTCCTTCTCCTGGCCATGCAAATTAAGGCTTCTGGGACCTGGAGGGCCTAAGTTGGCCCATGCCTGATGTAAATAGTTTCCAGTCTTTCTATGCCATTTTATTTGTATGTATTTTGATTTTATTTATTTACTTATTTATTCGGTTTAATATACTGCTCTCTCTGGAGCTCAGAGCGGTTTACAGGGGTAAAATCAGATAAAACATCATAAAACCAATAAAAAAAACCCAATTAACCCCATTCCCAATAAAACAACCATATGCAGCGTAATGGCATGACGGTGACGAGGCAGAGTGCAGATTATGGCGGGCACCGGCCAAAGCCGAATGCCTGCCTGAATAGCCAGGTCTTAACGGCTCTGCGAAATGGCACCAGGTCCCGTGTGGCTCGAATCTCCTCAGGCAAGGAGTTCCACAGAGTCGGCGCGGCCACAGTAAGCGCCCTCTGCCGCGTACTAGATAACCTGTAGGTCTTGATACCAGGTACCTCCAATAAGTTGAGCCCCTCTGAACGCCAAGAATGCCCTCCGCCGTGTAGTGATCTCGTGGCACGTAAGGGGGTAAGCCGCTCCTCAGGTACACTGGCCCCAAACCATATAAGGCCTTGAAAGTTAGAACTAACACCTTGAAGGAGACCCGGAATTCAATTGGGAGCCAGTGCAGATCGCGCAGGAGTGGAGTTGCGTGAGCGGCTCTTGGGGCTCCTAAGAGCAGGCGCGCTGCTGCGTTCTGCACCAGCTTGAGTTTCCGGATCGCCGACAAAGGTAGGCCAATGTACAGCGCATTACAGTAATCGAGCCTCGAGATGACCGTGGCTTGGATCACCGTGGCCTGGTCGCAGCGGGAGAGGTAAGGAGCCAAACTTTTTGCCTGTCGTAGGTTGTAAAACGCTGTCTTGCAGGCGCAGGCAATCTGCGCCTCCATAGACAGTTGGGAGTCCAGCCGGACCCCCAAGCTCTTTACTGACGGCTGCAGGCAAAGTGCCACGCCGTCAAAAGTCGGCAACTGGGTCTCTACCCCCCCGGGTGGCCCAGCCACAAGATCTCCATCTTCGCCGGGTTCACCTTCAACTTACTGGCTCGCAGCCATCCAGTAACAGCTTCCAGGCAGAGATGGAAATTATCGGGTACAGATTCCACCCCGGGGTCCATCCTCAGAATGAGCTGGGTGTCATCAGCGTACTGATGGCATTCCATACCAACACGCCCCCCCAATTGGGCGAGTGGTCGTATAGATGTTAAATAACAGCGGGGGAGAGAATGGCCCCTGAGGGACCCCGCAATGTAGCGGGGGAGCCCTCGGAGACCACCCCCACTTCACTCGCTGCAGGCGGTTTTGGAGGAAGGAGGACAGCCAGTTGAGGGCTGTCCCCCTCACCCCCGCCACAGGCGGTGTGTCAAAAGTTGGTAATTGACAGTATCAAACGCTGCCGTGAGGTCCAATAACACGAGCAGCGCCGATCCGCCTCGGTCCAAGTGGCAACGGAGTAGGTCTGTGATGGAGACCAGGACAGTCTCCGTCCCATGGCCCGAACGGAAGCCGGACTGGAAGGGGTCTAGCCAGGTTGCATCATCCAAGAAAGTCTTCAGCTGGTCCATTGCTGCCCTCTCAATCACCTTGCCCAGGTACGGTAAATTGGACACTGGGCGGTAATTGGAGGGGGCCGCGGGATCTAACCCTGGCTTTTTCAGCAATGGACTGACCACCGCCTCTTTCAACTCCTCTGGAAAAGCTCCTTGCTCAAGGGAGCAGTTGACTATGTTCAACAGAGGGCCTCGTGACCCCTCCGCCCAAGCTCGAATTTAAATATATATATTTTTGCAACTGGCTTTTCGGAAATAGCAGGACGTCAATTAATTAATGAGTAAGCCAAACTTCCTTTTCCCAATCCAAAAAACTGCCAACTCACCCCTTCCTTTTCGTTCTCCATCAACACTTTCTTCAGAGCCACCTTCTTCCCCGTCTGCCGGTGCTTTGCTTTAAACACCTCCCTGGAGAGAGAGAGAGAGGAAGGAAGGAACGTCACCCGTCTGCGAAGGAGGAGGAGCGCGACAAATCCTCCGGGTGTTTTGGACTCCAGCTCCCACAATTCCTAACAGCTTTGGAGGGCCCGAGTTTGCCCGTTGCCTGAATCCGGAAAACCAAGGCCAGCCAACGGTCAACAGCCAGGCTGTTCCAGAACGCCTGTTGCTGGGAGACCAACAACAATGGAGGAAGGGCCCACTGTTACAGCCGGCCCCTTGGCTTCACCATCCGCTCGGATGTTTTTGAAAAGACGGGATGGGGAAGACGGGATGGGTTTCTACTCCCAACTCAAGAACGATAAGCGTCATGTTGGTGGACAGGAAGAGAGATTTAAAGATGGGCTTAAAGCCAACCTTAAAAACTGTGGCATAGACAACGAGAGAGAACTGGGAAGCACTCTAACTGGAGGTCAGCTGTTACCAGCAGTGCTGCGGAATTTGAAGAAGCACAAAAGGGAGAAATGTGCCAAGAGGAAGGCACGTGAAGCCAACCCCAACTGGGACCGCCTTCCACCTGGCTCCATCCTTCCCTGTTTCCTTCCTTCCCTCCCCCTTTCTCTAGTTCTTCCTTTGTCTCCTTTCTTCCTTCCCTGTTTCCTTCCTTCTTTCACTTTTTATTTCCTTTTCTCCTTTCTTCTTTACCTCTTTCCTGCCTTTCCTTTTTCTTTCCTTTCTACTTTCTCTTCTTCCTTCCTTCGGTACCTCTTTCTTTCCTTTCCTCTTTCTTCCCCTTCTTCTCCTTTCTTCCTTCTCTACCTCTTTCCTTCCTTTGGCTCCTTCCTTCCTTCCCCCTTTCTCTCCTTTCTTCCTTCCCTGTTTCCTTCCTTCTTTCACTTTTTATTTCCTTTTCTCCTTCCTTCCTTCCTTTACCTCTTTCCTGCCTTTCATTTCCTTTTTCTTTCCTTTCTACTTTCTCTTCTTCCTTCCTTCGGTACCTCTTTCTTTCCTTCCCTCTATCTTCCCCTTCTTCTCCTTTCTTCCTTCTCTACCTCTTTCCTTCCTTTGGCTCCATCCTTCCTTCCTTCCCCCTTTCTCTCCTTTCTTCTTTCACTTTTTATTTCCTTTTCTCCTTCCTTCCTTCCTTCTTTACCTCTTTCCTGCCTTTCATTTCCTTTTTCTTTCCTTTCTACTTTCTCTTCTTCCTTCCTTCGGTACCTCTTTCTTTCCTTCCCTCTTTCTTCCCCTTCTTCTCCTTTCTTCCTTCTCTACCTCTTTCCTTCCTTTGGCTCCATCCTTCCTTCCCTCCCCCTTTCTCTAGTTCTTCCTTTGTCTCCTTTCTTCCCTCCCTGTTTCCTTCCTTCTTTCACTTTTTATTTCCTTTTCTCCTTCCTTCCTTCCTTTTTTACCTCTTTCCTGCCTTTCCTTTCCTTTCTACTTCCTTCCTTCGGTACCTCTTTCTTTCCTTCCTTCCCTCTTTCTTCCCCTCTGCCTTCCTCTCCTTTCTTCCTTCTCTACCTCTTTCCTTCCTTTGGCTCTATCCTTCCTTCCCTGTTTCCTTCTTTCCCTCCCCCTTTCTATAGTTCTTCCTTTGTCTCCTTTCTTCCTTCCCTGTGTCCTTCCTTCTTTCACTTTTTTTTCCTTTTCTCCTTCCTTTTCATTTCCTTTTTCTTTCCTTTCTACTTTCTCTTCTTCCTTCCTTCGGTACCTCTTTCTTTCCTTCCCTCTTTCTTCCCCTTCTTCTCCTTTCTTCCTTCTCTATCTCTTTCCTTCCTTTGTCTCCATCCTTCCCTCCTTCCCCCTTTCTCTAGTTCTTCCTTTGTCTCCTTTCTTCCCTTCCTGTTTCCTTCCTTCTTTCACTTTTTATTTCCTTTTCTCCTTCCTTCCTTCTTTACCTCTTTCCTGCCTTTCCTTTCCTTTCTACTTCCTCTCCTTCCTTCCTTCGGTACCTCTTTCTTTCCTTCCTTCCCTCTTCCTTCCCCTCCGCCTTCCTCTCCTTTCTTTCTTCTCTACCTCTTTCCTTCCTTTGGCTCTATCCTTCCTTCCCTGTTTCCTTCCTTCCCTCCCACTTTCTCTAGTTCTTCCTTTGTCTCCTTTCTTCCCTTCCTGTTTCCTTCCTTCTTTCACTTTTTATTTCCTTTTCTCCTTCCTTCCTTCGGTACCTTACTTTCCTTCCTTCCTTTCCTCTTTCTTTCCACCCTTCTCTCTTTCTTTCCTTCCCCTTCCTCCTTTCCTTCCTGTTCTCCCCCAATACAATGGTAGAGTCCCTTCTCACTATTCTATGAGTCTATGTCAGTGTTTCTCAACCTGGGGGTCGGGACCCCCAGGGGGGTCGCGGGAGGGTTTCAGAGGGGTCGCCAAAGACCATCAGAAAATATGCATTTCTGCTGGTCTTAGGAAAACCTTTGGCAGAGAAGGTTGAAGATCTCTCCGCTTTTCCTTCTCTTTCTTTTTGGAAACAGACTGCGAATTCTCCCACCTAAAGCTCTCCTCTGCTGTGATTGGCAGGCCTCCCAACCAAGGGGAAGGCTGATTCTGAGACTCCAAGTGGGGAGAGGAGAGCAGGCATGCTTGGCGCATGGCAGCATGATGCGCATGTGTGGGTAAGGGAGAGTGTGTGAGGTGGGATGGAGGCTCATTCCAGCTAGTTCCTTCAAGGCATGAGGGTTCTGTGTAGGAATGTTGACCCAATTCTATCATTGGTAGGGTGCAAGGGGCTCTTTGACTGTAGATGAACTATAAATCCCAGAAACTACAACTCCCAAATGTCAAGATCTATTTTCCCCAAACTCCACCAGTGTTCACATTTGGGTATATTGAGGATTCGTGTCAAGTGTGGTCCAGATCCATCCTTGTTGAGTCTATAGTGCTCTCTGGATGTAGGTGAACTACAACTCCCAAACTCAAGGTCAATGCCCACCAAACCATTCCAGTGTTTTCCATTGGTCATGGGAATGTTGAGTGCCAAGTTTGTTTCAATTCCATTGTTCATGAGTTCAGAATGCTCTTTGATTGTAGGTGAACTATAAATCCCAGCAACTACAACTTCCAAATGTCAAAATCAACCCCCCCCCCCCCACACACAAATACAGTGATGAAGTAGCAATGAAAATAATGTTATGGTTAGGGGTCACCACAACATGAGGAACTGTATTAAGGGGTCGCAGCATTAGGAAGGTTGAGAAACACTGGTCTATGTAATAACACGCCGTCATGCCAAATAGACCCCATCCCATGATTCACGCTTTGTGGGGCGGGCCACTTCCCTGAAGGATCCCCCCACCCCCCACCCTGCAGACCAGAGAGTGGCAGGGCCGGAACTGAGAAGCCTGTCAGGCCCTGCCCACCGCAGGCCTCCATTGGCTGGCTGCCGATCTCTGGCCTTGATTGACGGGGTGTAAGGAGGGCCTGGTGGGCGGGCAGAGGGAGGGAGAGAGAGAGGAAGAGAGAGAGAGAGGAAGCACCCTCCTTATTTGGAAGGTGGAAGTGACCCCTTTATTATCTTTCTCTTTTCTTCTTCCCTCCCTCTTCGCAGAAGTTGGACTAAGTGGCCCATGGGGTCTCTTCCAACTCCATTAATACTATTATTATTATTATTACTACTACTAATAATAATAATATTGAGGCTGGGTGGCCATCTATTGGGTGTGCTTTGATTGTGCATTTCCTGCAAGGCAGAAGTTTGTCAGCTAGCGGCGGCGATGCGCTAGCGGGAGGCAGCTAGGCAGCACCGCGCATGCGTCGGCCACCTTGGGCACGGGGCAAGCTGGGAAATGTAGTCTCCCAACTATTTCGGGATTTGTAAGTGATTGTCTTTGTTTTCTTCAATTTTTCAGAGTGTTGGTCACACCTAGGACTGTTTGGCGTTGTGTGGCCCAATTTGGTGTGTTTTCGTTCAGTGGGTTTTTTTGTGTTTAGGGTACTAATTACGACACAAGCATTTTTATATATATAGATAAGGGGAGAGAAACTGTGGCTAACATTAAGAAGCATTTGGGAACAAACAAGAAAGGGAGAAAGTAACATTGGTGGAAAGATAGGATATTACAAGAAAGATCCAGTGGAAGGAAAAAAAAGGGTTAGGAAAAATTATGGAAGAATGTTAGAAGACAAGGAATTTGCGTATACAAGAAAAATAGAAAAATATAAGGAACTAGAGCAGAAAGTAATAACAAAATGGTACAGGGCATTCAATTCAATATCTATCTATCTATGTATATAATAAAAGTCAGTGTTTGTGGTGGAGCAGCGGGAGGAATATGTGACAGCGTTTCGATTGGCTGCCACTGTTGGATTATTTGCATAAAGGGCTCTGATTGGCCAGCCTCAGAACTCCAACATTCTACGGCCCCAGACAGAGGGGATTGGCTGCCACTGAAGTGGTATTTGCATAAAGGACTCTGATTGGCCAACCACATTCCAACATTCTAAAGTGACTCAGCGGGAAAAGGAAAGGCCTCAGGCAGTCAGCCACTGCGACCCACAGCAATGACGGATCAGGACCAAATTTGGCAAACAGGGGCCCAATGGCCCACTTCACGACCTGGTGTGGTTTAGGGCAGGAGGGGCCATGAATGATGGGATTTGCAGTACCTTCACATCATTCACTTCCCAAACCACACTGTAGCCCCTATAAATCATAGACCAGGCCCAAAATTGACAGCAAGGCTTTCCTGACTAGGCCTCAGCTCATGGGATAGTGTTAGGCTTCCTCAACTTGATTTTCCTGACTAGGCCTCAGCTCATGGGATACTGTTAGGCTTCCTCAACTTGATTTTCCTGACTAGGCCTCAGCTCATGGGATACTGTTAGGCTTCCTCAACTTGATTTTCCTGACTAGGCCTCAGCTCATGGGATACTGTTAGGCTTCCTCAACTTGATTTTCCTGACTAGGCCTCAGCTCATGGGATACTGTTAGGCTTCCTCAACTTGATTTTCCTGACTAGGCCTCAGCTCATGGGATACTGTTAGGCTTCCTCAACTTGATTTTCCTGACTAGGCCTCAGCTCATGGGATACTGTTAGGCTTCCTCAACTTGATTTTCCTGACTAGGCCTCAGCTCATGGGATACTGTTAGGCTTCCTCAACTTGATTTTCCTGACTAGGCCTCAGCTCATGGGATACTGTTAGGCTTCCTCAACTTGATTTTCCTGACTAGGCCTCAGCTCCTGGGATACTGTTAGGCTTCCTCAACTTGATTTTCCTGACTAGGCCTCAGCTCATGGGATACTGTTAGGCTTCCTCAACTTGATTTTCCTGACTAGGCCTCAGCTCATGGGATACTGTTAGGCTTCCTCAACTTGATTTTCCTGACTAGGCCTCAGCTCATGGGATACTGTTAGGCTTCCTCAACTTGATTTTCCTGACTAGGCCTCAGCTCATGGGATACTGTTAGGCTTCCTCAACTTGATTTTCCTGACTAGGCCTCAGCTCATGGGATACTGTTAGGCTTCCTCAACTTGATTTTCCTGACTAGGCCTCAGCTCATGGGATACTGTTAGGCTTCCTCAACTTGATTTTCCTGACTAGGCCTCAGCTCATGGGATACTGTTAGGCTTCCTCAACTTGATTTTCCTGACTAGGCCTCAGCTCATGGGATACTGTTAGGCTTCCTCAACTTGATTTTCCTGACTAGGCCTCAGCTCATGGGATACTGGGATTGATTTTCCTGACTAGGCCTCAGCTCATGGGATACTGTTAGCTTCCTCAACTCACTAGGCCTCAGCTCATGGGATACTGTTAGGCTTCCTCAACTTGATTTTCCTGACTAGGCCTCAGCTCATGGGATACTGTTAGGCTTCCTCAACTTGATTTTCCTGACTAGGCCTCAGCTCATGGGATACTGTTAGGCTTCCTCAACTTGATTTTCCTGACTAGGCCTCAGCTCATGGGATACTGTTAGGCTTCCTCAACTTGATTTTCCTGACTAGGCCTCAGCTCATGGGATACTGTTAGGCTTCCTCAACTTGATTTTCCTGACTAGGCCTCAGCTCCTGGGATACTGTTAGGCTTCCTCAACCTCAGCTCATGGGATACTGTTAGGCTTCCTTAACTTGATTTTCCTGACTAGGCCTCAGCTCATGGGATATTAGGCTTCCTCTACTTGATTTTCCTGACTAGGCCTCAGCTCATGGGATACTGTTAGGCTTCCTTAACTTGATTTTCCTGACTAGGCCTCAGCTCATGGGATACTGTTAGGCTTCCTCAACTTGATTTTCCTGACTAGGCCTCAGCTCATGGGATACTGTTAGGCTTCCTCAACTTGATTTTCCTGACTAGGCCCCAACAATGACAGAACAAGACCAAACTTGGCACACAGACACCCCAAGGTGCACCCTACATCCTGGTGCATTTTGAGGGAGGATGGACCATGGAGGATGGGACTTGCAGTACTTTAATTCACTTCCTTAGAGCACTGTGGCCCACACCAGTGACGAATCAGGACCAAACTTGGCACACAGAGGCCCAATGGCCCACTTTACACACCTGCTGCGGTTTACGGCAGGATGGCTCACAAATGATGGGATTTGCAGTACCTTCACCCAATTCATTCCCCACAGAACACTGCAGCCCCCACAAATCAGAGACCAGGCCCAAACCTGGCACACAGAGTACCCATGACCGGGTCCCCAAGCTAATAATAATAATAATGGAGTTGGAAGAGACCCCATGGGCCACCCAGTCCAATTTCTGCCATGCAGGGAAAGCACAATCAAAGCATTCCCAGCAGATGGCCACCCAGCCTCAATATTATTAATAATAGTAGTAGTAATATTAAGGGTAGGCTGCTGGGAGTTGTGGGAGTTGGGAGTGCCAAAGCCCTGCTAGGCCCAAGTGGGCCCAGGCCCGCCTTGGAGGGAGGGAGCCTAGGAGGCTGCTCACTCACCCGAAGGTGCCTTGCCCGATCTTGGCCAGCTTCTCGTACTTGGAGACCTCGTCGCAGAAGGGGCACTCCACCGTGTCGTACTGCTTGGCCATGGCGGAGCCGCCCACCCCGGCCTCTTCTGGCTGCCGCCGGCTTCCGTCTGAGGGGCGTGCGGCGCCGCTTCCGCCCGGCCTCGCCTCCATCCGGGATTCCGCTTCCGGGGAAGCTGCTTCCGCTACCGCTGCAATGCACGCTGGGAGTCGTAGTTCAGGGGAAGGGGGCGGGGCTTGCCCAAGAGTCCGGAAGTGGGCGGAGAAATGGGTGGGAAGCATGGCAGCCGCATGTCCTCAGGCCTGGCTGGCTCTCCCAAGTGACAACAACAAGATTGCAGTGATAGAGAGCAATCCTAAGTCTCTCTGGCATTACTTCGCGAACGAAGACTCTTAGGAAGGACTCTTCCCACGCTTTTTACAAGCGCGTTGATGACTCAAAAGGCCAATCTGAGATAGGCAAGTCCGGTTGCAGAAAGCACAGCAGAAAGTCTCCTTGGGTGATGTCGTTTCCACGTTGCGGATCTTTCTGCGTTGTCGTTTCTCTTCGAGACCCGTTCAGCGTGTCTTTCGAAAGAGGCCGCAGCATTGTGGATAGAGCGTCACCAGAGCTGTTTGGGCTGGAAGTCAGCCTGAAGAAAAGGGAAGTCCTCTACCAGCCCGCACCACAGGAAGAACACCATCATCCGGCGTGTCTTCTCGAAAGAGGCCGCAGCATTGTGGATAGTGCGCCTCCATGCCTCCCAATGTGAGGCCAGGGTGGACCGTTGTTGGTGATCAATCTGGCCGAGCCTGAGCTGTTGTTTCAGGGAGTCCTTATGTCTCTTTTTGGGGGCGCCTCTCTTGCGCTGACCCGTGGTGAGTTCACCATAGAGTAGTATCTTCGGGAGGCATCCTAGAGACCTCGTCCCCTGCCCAGCACAGCCGTGTTCTCAGTAGCATGGCCTCAATGGTGGTGACCCCTGCTTGCTCAAGGACAGCGACATTCGTCACATAGTCGGTCCAGTGTACATTTAGGATTGTGCGAAGACAGCGCTGATGAAAGCGTTCGAGGAGTCATAGGTGTTGGCGATAGGTGGCCCATGTTTCAGACCCATAGAGGAGAACAGACAGTACGATCGCTCTGTACACACTGATTTTGGTGCTTTGCCTCAGGTGCTTGTTGCTCAAGACTCTTTTGTGAAGCCTTCCGAATGCACTCTATGCCTTTGCTAATCTGTGATCTATCTCTTTGTCAATCTTTTATGGTTGGGGGTCAATAATTTTATGGTTGGGGGTCACCACAACATGAGGAACTGTATTAAGGGGTCATGGCACTAGGAACGTTGAGAATCACTGCTCTAAACTATCTCGTCCGTGGGCTGCTTTTTGCCGACGATGCTGCTTTTGTCGCCCATTCAGAAGCAGCCCTGCAGCGCCTCACATCCTGCTTTGCATCAGCTGCAGAGCTGTTTGGGCTGGAAGTCGGCCTGAAGGAAACGGAAGTCCTCTACCAGCCCGCACCACAGGAAGAACACCATCATCCTCACGTCAGCATAGGCACATCTGTGCTTAAGTCCGTTCAGCAGTTCACCTCCCTGGGAAGCATCATCTCTTCAGATGTAAAAATTGACAAAGAGATAGATCACAGACTATCAAAGGCATAGAGTGCATTCGGAAGGCTTCACAAAAGAGTCTGGAGCAACAAGCACCTGAGGCAAAGCACCAAAATCAGTGTGTACAGAGCTATCGAACTGTCTATTCTCCACATAAAAACAGAGAGACATAAAAACCACATTGCCATTAAAACCACATTCAACTCGGTCTATAAAAGTGGTCACAAGGGGGGTCTAGTAAAGCAGACTCACTCCAGGTATATTTGAAGGAAAATGGTTTAATAGGTCCTTAATCCAAAGTAGGCAAAGATAGACTGAAGAGTTCGCGCGCGAAGTTCCCTTCAAAAGCCCTCCCTGGCCCGCCCCCCTGCTGTGCCCCTCCTTCCTCAGGGATGACCATCCGGCTCTTCGCATATCAAAGTTCAGGAAAAGGGTCCTGGCACTTCAAAGGGCGGTTCCAGTTCAAAGCCCGCCAGATGCTGTTCTTATCTGATGGCGCGCAAGGCTTGGCCCGTTAGGACAGCAACCGGGCCAAGTGGCGCTGACACCCATTTCCGATTGAAATCAGTCTCCGCTTATTCTGGGAAGGCCTCGTTCCACATCCAAGACTTCACCTGCCTCCTGAAGGACAACTGAGAGGGGGCGGAGCTAACATCGCTTGGGAGGGAGTTCCACAGCCAAGGGGCCACCACAGAGAAGGCCCTGTCTCCCGTCGCCACCAGACGCGCTTACGAAGATGGCGGGATCGAGAGCAGGGCCTCTCCGGAGGATCTTAATGTCCTTGATGATTCATAGGAGAGAATCCATTCGGACAAGTAAACTGGGCCGGAACCGTATAGGGTTTTGTAAATGAGGTCAATGAACCAGGAGTTTGGGATTTTTAAATTTTGTTTTGGGGTTACAGCTCCCGGAATCCCCCATTAAAAGAAAAATAATTTTGGCAAAATCCGCGATGGACCATTGACATCTTACACCCAAAGGAGCATGTGTAGGGAAAGGGCACATTGAAGCATAATGTGCTGTTTTTTTCTCTTCTTCCTTCCTTTATTTTCATACTATTTTTTTAAAAAAAGGATCAAAGCACGCTCAGAGACTTGGGTTGTGCAAGTGCAGAGGAAATGTGAGCAAAACAGAAAGCGAGAAAAGGCGGGGGGAGAGGGTGGGAAAGGAAGGCCGGCTCGGTGCCAAGAGGGCTCGATGAAGGTTGTACGCCTGGTGCGCATCTCTTCTCTTTCGTCGGAACCCAAAACATGGACGCAAGCCAGAAGAGGGGAGGAGGCTTCAAAAGTAAGTGAACACACCATATAGGACAGCCAACGTGGGCTAGGCAAAACTAGGGTTAGGTGGATCTGTAATTGGTTACAACAGTGTTTCCCAACCAGTGTGGCGTGGCACACTAGTGTGCCGTGAGCGATCCTCAGGTGTGCCGCGGGAAATGGGAACCTCCAATCCCCTTTCTTCCCCCTCCTGCTGAACACTTTTCCTTCTCCGC
The DNA here is from genome assembly GCA_030556195.1 of Anolis apletophallus. Lineage (NCBI taxonomy): Eukaryota > Metazoa > Chordata > Lepidosauria > Squamata > Anolidae > Anolis > Anolis apletophallus. Next base: position 2,575,926 of record JARBWK010000018.1, on the reverse strand, counting down.
TCGGGCTCCCTTCTTCCCAGCCTCGCTCTGCTCGCTTTGCCTCGCTTTGCTCTGGGGCGAGTCTGCGCAGTAGCGCCCGCATGGGTCACACCTTCCTCCCTCCCTCCCCCCTCCCCTTCTGAACACGCTCACGCTGCCCCCTCGGATCAAAATGGCAGCAGAAGCGGCAGTGGAGAAGGAAAAGTAAGTGTTGGGCAGGAGGGGGAAGAAAGGGTGCGAAGGGGGAGGGGGAGGAAGAGGTCTCTGTCGAAAGCTGGCATGGGCAAACTTGGACCTTCCGGGTGTTTTGGACTCCCAACTCCCACCATTCCTAGCAGCCTCAGGCTCTTTTCCTTTTTCTCCCTCAGCCACTTAAGCAGGAAAGGGCCTCAGGCTGTTAGGAATGGTGGGAGTTGGAGTCCAAAGCACCCAGAGGGCCAAAGTTTTCCCATGCCTGTTTGAGGGACCTTCAAGTGGTGAGCCTCCTTCCAACATTGTGGTTCTGGGTAGAAAACAAACAACGACATGACATAACATTGTTGGAGTCCACAGTGCTCTCTGGGTGTAGGTGAACTACAACTTCCAAACTCAAAGTCAATTCCCAAGCAAACCCTTTCAGTAGTTTCTGTTGGCAATGAGAGTTCAATATGCCAAGTTTGGTTCAATTCCATTGTTGCAAGAGTTCAGGATGCTCTTTGATTGTGTGTGAACTATAAATCCCAGAAACTGTAACTCCCAAATGTCAAGGTCTATTTTCCCCAAACTCCATCTGTGTTCACATTTGGGCATATTGAGTATCCATGCCAAGTTTGGTCCTGATCCAACATTGAGTCCACAGTGCTCTCTGGATATAGGTGAACTACAACTCCAAAACTCAAGGTCAATGCCCACCAAACTCTTATAGCATTTTCTCTTGGTTATGGGAGTTCTGTGTGGGAAGTTTGTGTCTTTCTGCCTTTCCTGCCAGGATAGCTATGTTGTGTTCATCCAAACAGGCCCAGGTTTCACACTGAGTCTATAAATACATTTAAAAACATATTAACTGTATGTATTACTGTGTTAGAGTGTCATTTTGTGTCATTTTGGTTGGTGGTCTGCCCCAGGATTTTGTCAATGTAAAAAATGTGCCGCAGCTCAAAAAAAAGGTTGGAAAACACTGCTCTAGTGACCCAAATCCCCTTCTTAGAAATGATACCTGGTTTTGCAACGATGATGTCGCTGTGAGCCGAAGAACCAACCCAGTGAGGTTGGGAGGCTTGATGGGCCTCCGTAATGGAAATGGGAGACAGGTTGCATCGGCCCTGCAGTGCTTGCTGCTCACTATCAGTGACCACAGCACTGTCACCTCAATGTCCAGTTGGAAATGGAGTGGCCATCAGGAGGCCCAATTATTAAGGTGCTTTGCCGTACCTTATTTGTGGGAGTGTCCGCGAGATGCAGAGCCATAGAAAGGGAAAGCAACATGGGCCTTAGAGTTGCCCACCACCCACAGGTAGCATCAGCTGGGAAGGGAGGTAAATTCCCTCTGCGTGCAAGGATGAGTAACGGGGGTCCTTTTCCGACTGTGGTGCTTAGCTTTCGAGATGAGGAAGAAGCTTCCGTGCCTTGAGTTGCACTCCACCCCAGAGGAGTGAGGACATACTACTTGGCTATTTTTAGACGGACCACTTCTAAATGTGCATCTAGACCTATAATTTCACATATGCAAACTTCCTGAAATTGTATATCCTCTTTTTGGAGCTGCTGAGTAAGCAGTCAGCCTACAAAATTGTAAATAAAAGCTTTTTCAGCTCAACATTTATTTATTTATTTACTATATTTACTATATATTACACATCATTAATATTAACATATTAATACAGTGTTTTTCAACCTTTTTTGAGCCGCTGCACATTTTTTACACTTCCAAAATCCTGGGGCACACCACCAACCAAAATGACACAAAATGACACTCTAACACAGTCATACATATAGTTAATATGTTTTTAAGTGCATGTATACACTCAGTGTGAAACCTGGGCCTGAACAGGAGAGTTGATACACAGTCACTAGAAAGGCTATCACGTCCAGCCAATGCCAAATGTAGTAATAGTTGGTAAAAATAAACACGTAAACGTAACTGGTCCTCAGGGAAGCCGGCTGGAAAGAGAACAGCCAGACGGAAGCACACTCTGAGGCAGAGAGTTCCACTGCTGAACAGCTCTCACAGTCAGGAAATTCTTCCTAATGTTCACCCTCCTACACAGACATGCTTCCCTGTGATGTTTGCTTTTCTGCCTGCGCTGTTGTGCGCGCTCTCTCTCTCTCTCTCTCTCTCTCTCTCTCTATATATATATATATATATATATACACACACACACACAAATGTAATGTTCATTTGTGGGATTAACATAACTGAAAAACCACTGGACAAATTGCTGCCAAATTTAGCCACAAAACATACTAATACTAACCCAAGGAGGGACCATCAGTCAAAGAATTGATTTTGTCATTTGAGAGTTGTAGTTGCTGGGAGTTATAGTTCACCCGCAATCAAAGAGCATTCTGAACTCCACCAATGATGGAATGGAATCAAACTTCCCACACAGAACTCCCATAACCAAGAGAAAATACTATAAGAGTTTGGTGGGCATTGACCTTGAGTTTTGGAGTTGTCGTTCACCTCCATCCAGAGAACACTGTGGACTCAAACTATGTTATGTTATGTTGTTGTTGTTTTCTATCCAGAATCACGATGTTGGAAGGAGGCTCACCACTTTAAGGTCCCTCAAACAGGCATGGGGAAACTTTGGCCCTCTGGGTGTTTTGGACTCCAACTCCCACCATTCCTAGCAGCCTTCCCCCCCCCAGCCACTTAAGCAGGAAAGGGCCTCAGGCTGTTAGGAATGGTGGGAGTTGAATCTTCGGTGTTGAGTATTTATGTCACAGCGGATAGGCAACAGAAATATAGAAGTTTAATTCCCCATCGGCCCAAAAACTCCAGTCTCTGTTCGTGTGAATAATGAAACTCTCATTCAATTCACAAGGTAAATATATAACTTTGTATTGAATTGTATTTAACAATAACTGGCAAAACATCGAAAAACAACAGCCATCACAGCTACCTTTCTAACCATCCTTTCCTCACAGATATTAAATCCCAACTGTCAAATCCCAACTGTCACTTTGTAACTGACATTCCTCAAGGTTCCATTTAGCAGTCTTGAGACAGCGCCATCTGGTGTCAAACATGTCACACTGCAGGTCATCTCAAACTGCGAAAATATATCTTGTGCTGACTCATGAATTGCTATTCAAAATGCAATAATCTGACATTGAAGTCCAAAACACCTGGAAGGTCTAAGTTTGCCCATGCCAGCTATCGACAGAGACCTCTTCCTCCCCCTCCCCCTTCGCGCCCTTCCTTCCCCCTCCTGCCCAACACTTACTTTTTCTTCTACACTGCTGCTTCTGCCGCCATTTTGATCCGAGGGGGCAGCGTGAGTGTGTTCAGGAGGGGAGGGGGGAGGAAGGCGTGACCCGTGTGGGCGTTACTGCGCAGACTCGGCCCAGAGCAAAGCGGGGCAAAGCGAGCCGAGCGAGGCTGGGAAGAAGGGAGCCCGAGAGGAGAAGAAAAAGTGTTTGGCATGAGGGGGAAGAAAAGGGATTGGAGGTTCCCATTTCCCACGGCACACCTGAGGATCGCTCACAGCACACTAGTGTGCCACGGCACACTGGTTGGAAAACACTGAATCAAGGGATCATCTGCATACCCGTGTTGTGGGAGTTGGGAGTCCAAAACACCTGAAGGGAGGGCCGAGGCTGGCCCAAGCTTGGGATAACATATTAGGCTCCCTGAATTTTTGTGTCTTTATTCCCCAGAGTTCTTCAAAGGGTTTGGGAGCCTCTCCAGCCTTCCTCGGGTCTTTGCTTTCCGCCGCATCTCCGTCCCCCCCGGTGCCCCACAGAGCCACGGAGGAGGACCCTTTTCTCCAAACGGCTTCTTGGCGCCCGCCATTGAAAGCACCCAGGATGACTTGGACACGGTGCCCAAAAGCCCTTTGGCTTACGCCCGCTCGTGTGACATGTACAGCCACATGGGCACCATGCCCAGGACTGGGAAGAAGGCTGGGAAGAAGGCCAAAAGGACAGAGGAAGGAAGGCCTCAAGATGTTTCCCTGGAGCCGCACGAGTCAGCCCCCCCAAAAGAGGGGAAAGAGTTGCATTTGGTGTTGCCCCGCAACGTTGTCCCGAGCCCAGACGGTTCCCAAACTTTGGAGTCCACGCAAACTATTGTAGGACATGCAGAAAAACCAAAGAGGGATATGCATATCACGTGGGATCCTTTGGAAAAATCCGCCATCGAAAATGTGCAGGATGACATGCATGCCGTAACCAGAAGACCACCGTCACCATACGACATATACAGCCACACGGGGACCTTGCCCAGAGCCGAATCTGGGGCCAACGAAGCCAAGGAGGAAGGGACAAGGCCAGAACCAGATTCAGTGCTCTCTGGCGGGACCGCTAACCAGGAATGCTTCCTCGACGCTGGAAGTCCTGGACGTTTCATCAGTTCTGGAGAGAAAGTGGCTGAAGAGAAGGATGTCCCTACGCAGCTAGATGAAAGGTAAGACTCAGTGGTGTAAAGCAGTGTTTTTCAACCTTTTTTGAGCCGCGGCCAGGGGCGGACCAAGCTGTTCCCGGGGGGTACGGGAAAAAATTTTTGCACCCCCCAGTGCGCATGCGCCAATCTGCGCGTGCACTGGCTCCACAGTGCGCCTCCCGCTTTGGCGGCCAGTGCGCATGTGCCAATCTGCGCATGTGCACTGGCTCCAAAGCGGGAGCCAGTACGCATGCGTGGACCTTTTCGTGCATGCGCAAAAAGCTCCGCGCATGCGGAAGCGCGGCCAGAGCGCCCTGGGCTGCCTAACAAAGGTGCGGTGTGGCGGCGGCACCGGCACGGTGGCGCCCCTCCTGGGTGATGGCGCCCCTCCCCGGTGACGTCGCCCTACGCGTCTGCGTTGTCCGCCTAATGGACGAACCGGCCCTGGCCGCGGCACAGTTTTTCATTTACAGAATCCTGGGGCACACCACCAACCAAAATGACACAAAATGACACTCTAACACAGTAATACATATAGTCAATATGTTTTTAAACATATTTAATGCCTTGCCACGCATGCTTGTAAGCGGCCCCGCCCCACCCTCGGCCTAGGGTGCCACGAACAGTTAATCCAGGCCTGGTATATATGTGTGGTTTTGCGCATGCGTTTGGTTTTTGGCTTTTTATGTCTCTTTCAGTGTTCTATGAGTGATGGTCACTCGTTGGCCTGATACGTGTCTTGGTGTCAATTCGTCCAGTGGTTTTTGAGTTATGTTAATCCCACAAATAAACATTACATGTGTGTGCGCGAGTGTGTACACATTCCACTTGCCTCATTCCTACAGATCTCTGAAAATAAAATCAGCCACAGATGCAGAAGAAATGTCAGGAGAGAATGCTGCTGGAACATGGCCAGACAGTCCGAAAAACTCACAGCAACCCAGTGATTCCGGCCTTGAAAGCCTTCCACGAGGAATTAGCTTTTTCCCTGGGGACAATGGGGATTGTTGTTGTTTCTGGGGGAGATGGTGTCAGGGTACAAATAATGTTTGTTGTTGTTGTTGTTGTCAAACATATCTGGACGGCACCAGGTCAGGCAAACTGGACTACCCGCTCGCCCATGTTTCCATAAAAATAACCAGACACGGACTTGCTAACTTGAGAACGACAACAAAACCTGCGGAAACAAAGGGCAAAACTTTTGACAGGAAGTGGAAGAAGTGACAGGAAGTGGAAGAAGTGACTCTGTAATCTGATGACGGAGGTGATGCGCCTTTCTTCTGCCACAGCGAAATACTGCAACCAAACCACCCCACTTTTTCCATGCAAAGACCTGTACAGTATTTCAAAGGCAACAGAGACCAAATATTGCCATTGCGCAACCAAAAGGCTCACGAGCCCAGACAACTGGGACTTCTCTCCGGTGTCCCTTGGGCCGCATATGGTCCATGGGAAGCCCTTTCCTCGCCCCGAGTTTATTTGGACTTCATCACTGCATGTGTGAGTGACTCTGGGCAAACTCAGGACGAATGCTTGCCCTTCAAAATGTAGTATTTTGCTTTACACCAGTATTTCCCGTGGCACACTAGTGCGCCGTGAGTGACCATTAGGTGTGCCGTGGGAAATTGGAAATAGAAGAGAGAGAGAGAGCCCTCCTGTCCTACCGGGAAGCCCTAGCCGGGGCTCGATCCCTTGCCTGAGTCCCGCAAGCACAGCCTCTACTCGCCACTTGCCTTCTTGGGCTTCCTCCTCTCCTCCGCTCCTTCCTCAGCCTCGGAAGGGTTTGAGCCGAAAGGCGGGGACTGCGTCAGGCGGAAAGAGCCGCACGGAGAGAGAGAAGATCCCGGGATGGGACTTCCCCGGGTCCCCCGGCTGCCTGGGGGCGGATCTACACCGTAGCATTCATGCAGTGAGGCACCCCTTGGTCTTCCAGGGCTCAAGGCTGGGGAATCCCGGGATTTGTAGTTTGGGGAGGCTCAGGATGGTGTCAAAGTACCACTCCCGTGATTCCCTCGCACTCAGCTAAGGCGGGTCAAGGGGCGTTCGGGACACGGGGTTGAGGCACCTTTAAGCAGGGGCCGAAAACTAACAGGGTTTGCTCACTTAAGGCAGGCGTGGGCCAACTTGGGCCCTCCCTCCAGGTGTTTTGGCCTACAACTCCCACCATTCTCTCATATATATATATGTATATATATATATATATACAATATATATATATATATATATATATATATGCTGTCTACATTTATTAGCTGTACCCGCCATGCGTTGCTGTGACCAACCTTCCCTCTCTTTCTCTCCTTCCCTCCCTCTTTCCTTCCTTCTCTCTTTTTCTTTCCCTTCTTCTTTCCCTTTTTCTTCCTTCCTTCCTTCCTTCCTTCCTTCCTTCCTTCCTTCCTTCCTTCCTTCCTTATTGATGCATAAGAACACAGAGAGACACTGACAGCTGTCGAGCAAGACCTTCGTGTGTGCCTTTCTGCCATTCCTGCCAGGATATCTACGTTGTGTTCATCGAAACAGGCCCAGGTTTCACTCTGAGTGTATAAATACATTTAAAAACATATTAACTATATGTATCACTGTGTTAGAGTGTCATTTTGTGTCATTTTGGGTTAGTATTAGTATGTTTTGTGTGTGTGTGTCTTTCTGCCATTCGTGCCAGGATATCTATGTTGTGTTCATCGAAACAGGCCCAGGTTTCAGTCTGAGTGTATAAATACATTTAAAAACATATTAACTATATGTATCACTGTGTTAGAGTGTCATTTTGTGTCATTTTGAGTTAGTATTAGTATGTTTTGTGTGCGTGTGTCTTTCTGCCATTCCTGCTAGGATATCTATGTTGTGTTCATCGAAACAGGCCCAGGTTTCACTCTGAGTGTATAAATACATTTAAAAACATATTAACTATATGTATCACTGTGTTAGAGTGTCATTTTGTGTCATTTTGAGTTAGTATTAGTATGTTTTGTGTGCGTGTGTCTTTCTGCCATTCCTGCCAGGATATCTATGTTGTGTTCATCGAAACAGGCCCAGGTTTCACTCTGAGTGTATAAATACATTTAAAAACATATTAACTATACGTATTACTGTGTTAGAGTGTCATTTTGTGTCATTTTGGTTGGTAGTGTGCCCCAGGATTTTGGAAATGTAAGAAATGTGCCGCGGCTCAGAAAAGGTTGAAAAACACTGTACTAAGGCAACCAAGGCTTTCTCGGTTCCATGTCCGGGCCGAAAGCTAGACTGCGCCGGATCCAGGTCCTTTGGAGGCTTGTAAACAGAGACTGGATGGCCATCTGTCGGGGGTGCTTTGATTGTGCTTTTCCTGCATGGAAGAAGGGGTTTGGACTAGATCAGGGCTGTCCAACTTCTACCGGCCCAGGGGCCTGAATTCCGGTCACTGATGACCTGGGGGGCCGAAGGGTCTGCCCCCGCCCCGGCTCCGCCCCGCCCCCGGCTCCAATTTACTTCATAAGAGGCATCCATACAATCAGATATAATCTTTTGCTAAGGGGAAATGCAGGGAGGGAGTACATAAGGGGCATCCATACACAATTACATAATAATAACATAAAGGTTAGCCTACCTTCCCAAACGCGCAGGATCCAGGAGGAGTAGCCGGACCACGAGCAGAGGCGACGACCGACCGAGGCAGCAGCCGAGAAGGTCCAAATCGGGTCTGCGTGGGCCGCAGGGATTAAGTAGCCGAGATTTCGGCAACAGGAGTATCGCGAGACTACGGAAGCCACACGGGATTACGCTCCCAACGCAGGCGTGATCTCGCGTTGAGAGCAAAATCCCGTGTGGCTTCCGTAGTCTTGTGATACTTGCTTTGGGTAATTTTTAAAAATATTATTAAATTTATTTTTTAATTTTGATTTTTATTTAAAAGCTTAGGGGACCGCAGGGAAGGGGCTGGGGGGGGGGGCGTATACGACACACACACACCCCCGGGCCGCCAGTTGGACAGCCCTGGACTAGATGGCCCATTGAGGTCTCTGCTAAGGATGGGACTGTTGCCTCCATCCCTTTCCGTCCGATGGGGTGCGCAGTGTTTGTTTTCTCAGGCGTTCATGTTATGGAAGTAGAGCAGAGCCGCCTGGAGATGCCGGGGCCATGGCAAAAGGCTAGGAATTCCGCTTGGTTTCGCATTCCAGGAAAGGAAGGAAGGAAGGAAGGAAGGGGGGGGGAGGGACCCGGCCTTGGGGAGGAGAGACAGAGACCAAGAGGAGGGACTCCCATGTCCAGCCCAGCCTTTCCCAAGTTCAACAGGCAAAGCATTGAGAGAAAGGGAAAGGAGAGAAGAGAAGGGACTCGAGCAGCGGAGACAGTCATCTCCCCAACAGAAGGGCACAAGAGAGAGATGATGATGATGACAGAGGTGGACGGGAGGTACCACAACTTGGACCATGCCAGGTAAGCTGGGCAAAGCCTCCGCAGAATGAGAGGGAGCCAGGAGAGCATCCGCAAACAGCCTCCGGGACAGTTACCTTTCCCGAGTACAGCTATCCCCATATCCCATGGTGTGGGTGGCGTGGAGCATTGTTTCCCAACTAGTGTGCCGTGAGCGATCATCAGGTGTGCCGTGGGAAATTGGAACCTCCAATACCCTTTCTTCCCCCAAACTTAGACAAACTTGGACCTTCCGGGTGTTTTGGACTCCAACTCCCACCATTCCTAGCAGCCTCAGGCGCTTTTCCTTTCCCCCCTCAGCCACTTAAGCAGGAAAGGGCCTCAGGCTGTTAGGAATGGTGGGAGTTGGAGTCCAAAGCACCCAGAGGGCCGAAGTTTTCCCATGCCTGTTTTAGGGACCTTCAAGTGGTGAGCCTACTTCCAACATTGTGATTCTGGATAGAAAACCAACAACAACATAACATGACATTGTTTGAGTCCACAGTGCTCTCTGGGTCTAGGTGAACTACAACTTCCAAACTCAAGGTTAAGTCCCAAGCAAACCCTTTCAGTACTTTCTGTTGGTAATGAGAGTTCAATATGCCAAGTTTGGTTCAATTCCATTGTTGCAAGAGTTCAGGATGCTCTTTGATTGTGTGTTAACTATTAATCCCAGAAACTGTAACTCCCAAATGTCAAGATTTATTTATCCCAAACTCCATCTGTGTTCACATTTGGGCATATTGAGTATTCATGCCAAGTTTGGTCCTGATCCAACATTGTTTGAGTCCACAGTGCTCTCTGGGTGTAGGTGAACTACAACTTCTAAACTCAAAGTCAATTCCCAAACAAACCCTTTCAGTACTTTCTGTTGGTAATGAGAGTTCAATATGCCAAGTTTGGTTCAATTCCATTGTTGCAAGAGTTCAGGATGCTCTTTGATTGTGTGTTAACTATAAATCCCAGAAACTGTAACTCCCAAATGTTAAGGTCTATTTTCCCCAAACTCCATCTGTGTTCACATTTGGGCATATTGAGTATTCATGCCAAGTTTGGTCCTGATCCAACATTGTTTGAGTCCACAGTGCTCTCTGGATATAGGTGAACTACAACTCCCAAACCCAAGGTCAATGCCCATCAAACTCTTATAGTATTTTCTCTTGGTTATGGGAAGTTTGTGTCTTTCTGCCATTCCTGCCAGGATATCTATGTTGTGTTCATTGAAACAGGCCCAGGTTTCACACTGAGTGTATAAATACATTTAAAAACATATCAACTATATGTATTACTGTGTTAAGAGTGTCATTTTGTGTCATTGGGGTTGGTGGTGTGCCCCAGGATTTTGGAAATGTAAAAAATGTGCCGCGGCTCAAAAAAGGTTGAAAAACACTGATATAGAGCATACAACATATAATTGTCCTTCTTTAAGGGTCCCTTTCAAATCTAGTATACTATATCTCTCTGTGTGTGAATCATATCTATCAATCTGTATCTATGGCTGGATGGCTCTTTGCCAAGAGGGCTTTGATTACGCTTTCTTGCCTTAGTGAAGAGAGTTGGACTGGATGGCCTTAAGTACTTTCTGTTGGTCATGGGGGTTCAGTGTGGGAAGTTTGCCCCAATTCTGTCGTTCGTGGGGTCAGAACATTCTTTGATGTAGGTGAACTATAAATCCCAGTAACTACAACTCCCAAATGTCAAAGTCTATTTCCCTCAAACTCCACCAGTGTTCACAGTTGGGCATATTGAGTATGTGTGCCAGGTTTGGTCCAGATCCATCATTGTTTGACTCCACAGTACTCTCTGGATGTAGGTGAACTACAACTCCCAAACTCAAGGTCAATGCCCACTAAACCCGTCTAGTGTTTTGTGTTGGTCATGGGAGTCCTGTGTGCCAAATTTATTTATTTACTAGCTTGGGGACCCGGCCCTGCCCGGGTTATTTGAGAAAGGCATTGTGTGCCAAGATTGGTCCTTATCAGTTGTTCATTTGGCTCACAGTGGTCTCAAGAAGTGAGTGAAGGTACTTCGAGTCCCATCATCCATGGTCCATCCTCCTCCAAATTACACCAGGATGTAGAGTGGGTCAAGGGGGCTCTGTGTGCCAAGTTTGATCCTGATCAGTCATTGGATGAGGGTTACATTGCTCTCGGGAAGTGAATGAAGATACTTCAAGTCCCATCATCTGTGGTCCACCTTCCCTCAAACTGCACCAGGACATAAAGTGTGCCATGGGGGCTCTGTGTGCAAAGTTTGGTCCTGATCAGTCATTGGATGAGGGTCACAGCGGTCTCAGGAAGTGAGTGAAGGCATTGCAAGTCCCATCATCCATGGTCCATCCTCCTCCAAACTGCACCAGGATGTAAAGTGGGTCATGGGGGCTTCTGTGTGGGAAGTGTGGTCCTGATCCGTCATTGGTGTGGGCCACAGTGCTCTAAGCAAGTGAGTTAAAGTACTGCAAGTCCCGTCATCCATGGTCCATCCTCCCTCAAATTGCACCAGGATGTAGAGTGGATCATGGGGGTTCTGTGTGCCTAGTTTGGTCTTGTTCTCTCACTGTTGAGGGGTCGCAAAGTGTTTTGGCCTTAAACTTTCACCATGCCTGACTGCCTCAGGCCTTTTCCTTACCCCCCTCTGCCACTTTAGAGTGTCGGAATGTTCGTGTTGGCTGGCCAATCAGAGGCATTATGCAAATAATCTCACAGGGGGAGCCAGTCAGAAAGCTGCCACATTTCTGCCCTCCGCACACATACACACACACACACACAAACATTCCGTTTTATTATATATACAGATTTATTTACATCATTTATATTCCGCCCTTCTCACCCCGCAGGGGACTCAGGGCGGATTACAATGTACAGCTACAGGCAAACATTCAATGCCATGGACCCACAACATATATAGACAGACACTCAGAGGCTATTTAACATTCCAGCTTCTGGCCACCAGGAGGAGCTGTCGCGTTTCTTCATTCTTTTGCGTACTTCCTGGAGATTTTGTGGCCTCGTAAATCAGTTAAATTAAATTTTATGGCCTCCCCACAAAGTGGTATCTAAATTTTCCTACTTGACAGATGCAACTGTCTCTCGGGTTGCAAAGGTCGACAACGGGCTACACAATTTGGTCGAGAGCTCACCCCAACCCGGGCAGGCTTCAAACTCATGACCTTCTGGTCAGCAGAGATCTTACGCAGCTGACTCCCAGCCAGCTGCGCCACAGTCGCGGTGCGAATTTTGGTTCAATTCCATCGTTGGTGAAGTTCAGGATGCTCTTTGATTGCAGGTGAACTATAAATCCCAGCAACTACAACTCCCAAATGACAAAAATGAAGCCCCTCATGTGGTCCAATGAATGAAAGTACATCCTGCATATCAGATATTTACATATTTACGATTCATAACAGTATCAAAATGACAGTTATGAATTAGCAATAATAATATTTTAATAATATTTTTAAATATTAAAATAATAATACTTTAATAATATTTTTAAATACTAAAATAATAATACTTTAATAATATTTTAAAGTATTGAAAATAATGTTTTAATAATATTTTAAATATTAAAATAATAATACTTTAATAATATTTTAAGTATTAAAATAATGTTTTAATAATATTTTTAAATATTAAAATAACAATACTTTAATAATATTTTAAATATTAAAATAATAATACTTTAATAATATGTTTAAATATTAAAATAATAATATTGTAATAATATTTTTAAATATTAACATAATAATATTTTAATTCATTTTTAAATATTAAAATAATAATATTTTAATAATATTTTTAAATATTAAAATAATAATACTTTAATAATATTTTTAAATATTAAAATAATAATATTGTAATAATATTTTTAAATATTAACATAATATTTTAATTTATTTTTAAATATTAAAATAATAATATTTTGATAATATTTTTAAATATTAAAATAATAATACTTTAATAATATTTTTAAATATTAAAATAATAATATTGTAATAATATTTTTAAATATTAACATAATAATATTTTAATTTATTTTTAAATATTAAAATAATAATATTTTAATAATATTTTAAAATGTTAAAATAATAATACTTTAATAATATTTTTAAATAGTAAAATAATAATATTTTAATAATATTTTTTTGTGACGGGGTCACCACAACGTGAGGAACTGTTTGAACTGTCATAGCATTAGGAAGGGCGAGAAACACTGTTCCAAAGTACATTTTTGTGACTTTCTAGCCTCTCTTTCCTTTCTGGGTTTCCCCATCTCCTCTTCAAGAAGGGCTTTCTTTGGCCCGGGCTGTTGTGATTGACCAAGGAAGCTTGGCAAACTAGCTTTCTTTCATCTAGAAACCGTTGGAGGGCAGTTGCGGGTTGTGTGTTTTCCGGCCTCACCAACGACCGACTGACTGCCGAGTCAATGTGTGCTGCTGTGTGAGCTTTCAAATTAGGCAACGGCACCAAGTATGAGTCAGAGGGTGAAAGAAAGGCCGGTTGTGATGGGCGAGAGATAGGCGAGAGGGAGCCAAGGCAAAGCAACTAGTGAGCTGGTTTGAGGGTACAGCCTGTGTTGGATGGGGTCACACTCCCCCTGAAGGCGCAGGTCTATGGGAACCAAAGTATTTGAAAGTACTACAAATCCCATAATCTGTGGTCCATGTCCCCCAAACCGTACCAGGACGTAAAGGGGGTGAGGGGGTTATGTGTACCAGGTTTGGTGCGGGTTCACCACCCGCGCTGGTCGCTCTGGCCTGTGAAAGAGGCAGCCAAACAGAACGCTGCCACATATCCTTCCGCATACATACATACACACATACAAACACTGACTTTTATTATATAGATCAGTGTTTTTCAACCTTTTTTGGGCCGCGGCACATTTTTTACATTTACAAAATCCTGGGGCACACCACCAACCAAAATGACACAAAATGACACTCTGACACAGTCATACATATAGTTAATATGTTTTTAAATGTATTTATACACTCAGTGTGAAACCTGGGCCTGTTTCGATGAACACAACATAGATATCCTGGCAGGAATGGCAGAAAGACACAAACTTCCCACACAGAACTCCCATAACCAAGAGAAAAGAGTTTGGTGGGCATTGACCTTGGGTTTTGGAGTTGTAGTTCACCCATATCCAGAGAGCACTGTGGACTGAAACAATGTTGGATCAGGACCAAACTTGGCATGAATACTCAATATGCCCAAATATGAACGCAGTTGGAGTTCAGAGGATATAGACCTTGACATTTGGGAGTTGTCGTTGTGGGATTTATAGTTCCCCTACAATCAAAGAGCATTCGGAACCCCACCAATGATAGAACTGGGCCAAACTTCCCATACAGAACAAGAGGCAAGAGGAGGTCTCTACTTGGGGAAAGGGAGGCGGGGCTTCCCAATGCATGGAGAGGGAGAGGCCAAATAGACAACGGGTGGGGAGGGGGGTGGTTGTAATTTTGTTCCTTAATCGAGGTAGGTTTCGTAGGGTTTTTATACTTCAACAGACTAGACTCCCCCCCCCCAACTCCTGGAGGTTCCAATTTCCCACGGCACACCTGATGATTGCTCACGGCACACTAGTGTGCCCCGGCACACTGGTTGGGAAACACTGCTATAGATAGATAGATAGATTTTAATGTATATGACCTGCATTGAATTTTGGCTGTAAGGCCGGTCTGAGTCCCTCTTTTGAGGCGAGAAGATTGGGATATAAAATTTTAAAATAAATGTAAGTAAATAAATAAACAATCATGCAGCGACATCGGGAAACAACCGGCAAAAGTTTCTGCTTGACCCTTTGCTAATAATAATAATAATAATATTAACAGTGCGCTTGGTGTTTCTCGAACCATTGGCGAGATCTTGGTAGGTGTTCCCGAAAAGCCGTCAGGATTTTCAGCATCTATTGAAGTCATCATCTTGGGCTTTTGGGCTGATTAGAAACAGATGAAATTTCCAAGCCCACCACGGTTTCAGAGAGGGAAAAATTTTAGTCAAGCATTTAAAATCCAAGGTTGCTATTGTTTAATATACGCAGCCCTTCCTCATGTTTTTCTCTGACATCCCTGTAGGTCAAATTGGTGCCATTCCCCAAGACATTTCTCCTAATATTCCTCCTGAATCTAACCTTTGACTCTCCTTTGTAGAGAAAAAAAATGGGGTATAAATAATCTTAAACACAACAACAACAACAACAACAATAACAGCCTCATATCAGTTAAGCCAGTGTTTTTCATCCTTTTTTGAGCCGCGGCACATTTTTTCCATTTCCAAAATCCTGGGGCACACCACCAACCAAAATGACACAAAATGACACTCTGACACAGTCATACATATAGTTAATATGTTTTTAAATGTATTTATACACTCAGTGTGAAACCTGGGCCTGTTTCGATGAACACAACATAGAGACCCTGGCAGGAATGGCAGAAAGACACACACAAAACATACTAATACTAACACAAAATGACACTCTAACACAGAAATACATATAGTTAATATGTTTCTAAATGTATTTATACACTCAGTGTGAGACCTGGGCCTGTTTCGATGAACACAACATAGATATCCTGGCAGGAATGGCAGAAAGACACACACACAAAACATACTAATACTAACAAAATGACAAAAATGACACTCTAACACAGTAATACATATAGTTAATATGTTTGTAAATGTATTTATACACTCAGTGTGAAACCTGGGCCTGTTTCGATGAACACAACATAGATATCCTGGCAGGAATGGCAGAAAGACACAAACTTCCCACACAGAACTCCCATAACCAAGAGAAAATACTATAAGAGTTTGGTGGGCATTGACCTTCGGTTTTGTGGTTCACCTATATCCAGAGAGCAATGTGGACTAAAACAATGTTGGATCAGGACCAAACTTGGCATGAATACTCAATATGCCCAAATGTGAACACAGGTGGAGTTTGGGGAAAATAGACATTTGGGAGTTACAGTTTCTGGGATTTATAGCTAACACACAATCAAAGAGCATCCTGAACTCTTGCAACAATGGAATTGAACCAAACTTGGCTTATTGAACTCTCATTACCAACAGAAAGTACTGAAAGGGTTTGCTTGGGAGTTGACCTTGAGTTTGGAAGTTGTAGTTCACCTACACCCAAAGAGCACTGTGGACTCAACCAATGTCATGTTATGTTTTTTTGTTGTTTGTTTTCTATCCAGAATCACAATGTTGGAAGGAGGCTCACCACTTTCAGGTCCCTAAAACAGGCGTGGGAAAACTTCGGCCCTCTGGGTGCTTTGGACTTCAACTCCCACCATTCCTCACAGCCTGAGGCCCTTTCCTGCTGAAGTGGCTGAGGGGGGGGAAGGGAAAGGGACTGAGGCTGCTAGGAATGGTGGGAGTTGGAGTCCAAAACACCTGAGAGGTCCAAGTTTGCCCATGCCAGCTTTCGACAGAGACCTCTTCCTCCCCCTCCCCCTTCGCGCCCTTTCTTCCCCCTCCTGCCCAACACTGACTTTTTCTTCTCCACTCGGGCTCCCTTCTTCCCGGCCTCGCTCTGCTCGCTTTGCCTCACTTTGCTCACGCTGCTGCTTCTGCCGCCATTTTGATCCGCGGGGGCAGTGTGAGCGTGTTCAGGAGGGGAGGGAGGGAGGGAGGAAGATGTGGGGTGAGTCTGCGCAGTAGCGCCCACACGGGTCAGGAGGGGGAGGAAAGGGTATTGGAGGTCCCAATTGTAGAGAGAAAAAGGGGTATAAATAATCATAAACACAACAACAATAGCCTCATGTCAGTGAAGCGATGGTCACTCCTTGAGTTAGTAGGGGTCACAGCAGTCTTGCGAAGTGAGTGGAGGTACTTCAAGTCCCATCATCCGTGGTCCATCCTCCTCGATACTGCACCAGGGTGTAGAATGAGTCATGGGAGCTCTGTGTCCCAAGTTGGGTCTTGATCAGTTATTGGATGAGATTGGCATCCAATCTACTCACATTGCTCTTTCTTGAAACTGCTAGGTAGGCAGAAGCTGGGATGAAGGCCAGGAGCTCACCCCGACGTAGGCTTCAAACTGTCAACATTTTGGTTGTCAAGATTCACTGCATTTCCTTATGGGTGACTTAAATATTTCCGCACTTTAAAGCGGTACCTGTTTATCTACCCACATTACTCTTTCTTAAAACTGCTAGGTAGGCAGAAGCTGAGATGAAGGCCAGGAGCTCACCCCGACCTGGGCTTCGAACTGTCAACGTTTCGGTTGGCAAGATTCACTGCATTTCCTTATGGGTGCCTTAAACATTTCCGCACTTTAAAGCGGTACCTATTTATCTACTCGCATTGCTCTTTCTTGAAACTGCTAGGTAGGCAGAAGCTGGGATGAAGGCCAGGAGCTCACCCCGACCTGGGCTTCGAACTGTCAACCTTTCGGTTGGCAAGATTCACTGCATTTCCTTATGGGTGCCTTAAATATTTCCGCACTTTAAAGCAGTACCTATTTATCTACTCGCATTGCTCTTTTTTGAAGCTGCTAGGTAGGCAGAAGCTGGGATGAAGGCCAGGAGCTCACCCCGACCTGGGCTTTGAACTGTCAACCTTTCGGTTGGCAAGATTCACTGCATTTCCTTATGGGTGCCTTAAATATTTCCGCACTTTAAAGCAGTACCTATTTATCTACTCGCATTGCTCTTTTTGAAGCTGCTAGGTAGGCAGAAGCTGGGATGAAGGCCAGAGCTCACCCTGACCTGGGCTTCGAACTGTCAATGTTTCGGATGGCAAGATTCACTGCATTTCCTTATGGGTGACTTAAATATTTCCGCACTTCAAAGCAGTACCTATTTATCTACTCGCATTGCTCTTTCTTGAAACTGCTAGGTAGGCAGAAGCTGGGATGAAGGCCAGGAGCTCACCCCGACCTGGGCTTAGAACTGTCAACCTTTCGGTTGGCAAGATTCACTGCATTTCCTTATGGGTGCCTTAAATATTTCCGCACTTTAAAGCAGTACCTATTTATCTACTCGCATTGCTCAATATTTGAAGCTGCTAGGTAGGCAGAAGCTGGGATGAAGGCCAGGAGCTCACCCCGACCTGGGCTTTGAACTGTCAACCTTCGGTTGGCAAGATTCACTGCATTTCCTTATGGGTGCCTTAAATATTTCCGCACTTTAAAGCAGTACCTATGTATCTACTCGCATTGCTCGTTCCTGAAGCTGCTAGGTAGGCAGAAGCTGGGATGAAGGCCAGGAGCTCACCCCGACCTGGGCTTTGAACTGTCAACCTTTCGGTTGGCAAGATTCACTGCATTTCCTTATGGGTGCCTTAAATATTTCCGCACTTTAAAGCAGTACCTATTTATCTACTCGCATTGCTCTTTTTTGAAGCTGCTAGGTAGGCAGAAGCTGGGATGAAGGCCAGGAGCTCACCCTGACCTGGGTTTCGAACTGTCAATGTTTCGGATGGCAAGATTCACTGCATTTCCTTATGGGTGACTTAAATATTTCCGCACTTCAAAGCAGTACCTATTTATTTACTCGCATTGCTCTTTTTTGAAGCTGCTAGGTAGGCAGAAGCTGGGATGAAGGCCAGGAGCTCACCCTGACCTGGGTTGCGGGTCTGTTCTTTCTGCAATCAAGGCCGCGCTAGCCTTTCTCCCAGGGACTTTGACCGGCTGCAAGGAAGGAATGGCATTGTTGACTCCCATTCAAGAATTCCCCCAGCCATTCATTCGCAAGCTTCCCTGCGTAGCCGGCGCACACTGCTGCAAGCCGGCCTGGTCTCAGGATGAAATCACAGCCAGAGACATCTGCTTGTAGTTAGCCAGCCGGCGGCAAGGCAGAGAGGGGTTATTTATAGCCCTGGCCTCCTTCCCTTGTGGGGAGTGTTGGGGGGACACGCCATGGCAAAGGGTTTGCAAGGGAGGCCCAGGCGCTCGCAAGGCCCTCTCACATTCCTTTCCTCAGTTGCTCCCATGCTCCCCGTTTCCTGCCCAGGGCCCCTTGCCCCGTCTCTGGAATTTTTCTCACACTCCCATCCAAGCGCCAGCGACCGCTGCCTTCCCACCGCTCTCCAGATGTCCTGCGAAGCACATTTCCCTCTCCAAAGCCCCCAAAGACTCTTCACATCACTATCATCGTCTCCAAGTACGATTGCCTTCCAAGCGTAGGGTCTTGGTGGTGGGTTCGGAGGTGACCGTAGAGCAGTGTTTCCCAACCTTTTTTGAGCCGCGGCACATTTTTTACATTTACCAAATCCCGGGGCACACCGCCAACCAAAATGACACAAAACGACACTCTAACACAGTCATACATATAGTTAATATGTTTTTAAATGTATTTACACACTCCGTGTGAAACCTGGGCCTGTTTCGATGGACACAACATAGAAATCCTGGCAGGAATGGCAGAAAGACACAAACTTCCCACACAGAACTCCCATAACCAAGAGAAATGCTGTAAGAGTTTGATGGGCATTGACCTTGAGTTTGGAAGTTGTAGTTCACCTACACCCAGAGAGCACTGTGGACTCAAACAATGTCATGTTATGTTGTTGTTTGTTTTCTATCCAGAATCACAATGTTGGAAGGAGGCTCACCACTTTAAGGTCCCTCAAACAGGCATGGGAAAACCTCGGCCCTCTGGGTGCTTTGGACTCCAACTCCCCCCATTCCTAACAGCCTGAGGCCCTTTCCTGCTTAAGTGGCTGGGGGGGGGGGGGAGGACAAGGGCCCGAGGCTGCTAGGAATGGTGGGAGTTGGAGCCCAAAACACCTGGAAGGTCCAAGTTTGGGGGAAGAAAGGCTATTGGAGGTTCCAATTTCCCACGGCACACCTGATGATCGCTCACGGCACACTAGTGTGCCCCGGCACACTGGTTGGGAAACACTGCCATAGAGGCCTATTCTTGAGCCGCATCATGTTCTTTCGCAGTGAGGACATTGGTTTCCAGGTGGAAGGCGCTCCTTCCTCTTGGCTTGGCACTCCTTCTTCCTCTTGGCACATTTCTCCTTTTCCCTCTCCATTCGTGCCTCTTAGAATTCTACAGCATTCTTGGTCACAGCTGACCTCCAGTTAGACACTCAAGGGCCAGGGCCAGGGCCGGATTACCCATAGGGTCAACGAGGCCATGGCCTAGGGGCGCGAGCCGAAGGGGGCGCAGATCACGGCCCAAATTTTTTAAAAATGTTATAAAATAATTTTTGAAATCGTGCCGCGATTGGCTCCTGCCGCCTGGTACCCAAAAGGAAGGAAGGCAGGAGGGACGAATGAAGGGGGGGGGCTCCCTCCTCGGTGCCCTGCAGACAATACAGCCGGGAGCCAGCCCCCATGTGACCCGGCGGAGGGCGCACCATGTGACCAGGGCTCCACATGAGGCAGCAGCAGCATGAGGAGGAAGAGGAGGAGCATGCCCCACGGCTGCGAGGTTGGCGCCACCCACATCCAGCCAGCCCCGCGGCCTCGAAAGCGGCTTTGTGGCCTCGCGCTGGGTGGGCGGAGGGCAGCGGCTGCAGAGAGTCGGGGCCTTCCTCCGAGGAGGCCTCTCCCTTCAGCCCATGCTGGTCGCGATTGGCTCCTGAGGCGGAGGAAGGCCCGACTCTCTGCAGCCGCTGCCCCCCCGCGAGGCCGCAGAGCCACCTTCGAGGCCGCGGGGGCTGCCAGGATGTGCAACAGCACCGGCCTCTCAGCCATGGGGCATGCTGGGACACGTAGTTCTTTAAGATCGCTGGGCGGCAGGAGCGCGGGTGTGGTGCGGAAGGGCCCCTCTCCCCTCCGGTTGTTCCCGCCGTGGGGAGGAGCCTCTGTGGTGAGTGTATGGATGTCGGGGGAGAAGAGGAGGAAGGGCTGAGGGGAGTGGGGGTGTGGGGATAGGCCTCTCTAATGCGGCGGCATTGAGGCGGGGGGGCGTAATTCCAAACTGTTGCATAGGGCAGTGTTTCCCAACCAGTGTGCCGAGGCACACTAGTGTGCCATGAGCGATCATCAGGTGTGCCGTGGGAAATTGGAACCTCCAGGAAGTAGGGGGGAAGAGTCTAGTGTGTTGAAGTATAAAACCCGTAAAAAGTCTACCTTGATAAAGGCACAAACACCACCCCCCTCCCCACCCGTTGTCTACTTGGTCTCTCCCGTTCCATGCATTCGGAAGGCCCGCCTCCCTTTCCCAAGTAGAGACTCCTGCCTCCTGGGGGCTCTGTGTGGGAAGTTTGGCCCAGTTCTATCATTGGTGGGGTTCAGAATGCTCTTTGATTGTAGGGGAACTATAAATCCCAGCAACTACAACTCCCAAATGTCAAGGTCTATTTCCCCTGAACTCCATCTGCATTCATATTTGGGCATATTGAGTATTCATGCCAAGTTTGGTCCTGATCCCACATTGTTTGAGTCCACAGTGCTCTCTGGATATAGGTGAACTACAACTCCAAAACCCAAGGTCAATGCCCACCAAACTCTTATAGCATTTTCTCTTGGTTATGGGAGTTCTGTGTGGGAAGTTTGTGTCTTTCTGCCATTCCTGCCAGGATACCCATGTTGTGTCCATCGAAACAGGCCCAGGTTTCACACTGAGTGTATAAATACACTTAAAAACATACTAACTATACGTATTAGTGTGTTAGGGTGTCATTTTGTGTCATTTTGTTTGGTGGTGCGCCCCAGGATTTTGCAAATGTAAAAAGTGTGCCGTGGATCAAAAAAGGTTGGGAAACACTGGCCTAGGGTGCAAAAAGGTGTTGATCCGGGCCTGGCCAGGGCTTCCCAGTAAGGTTGCCACCTGTCCTGTATTGTATGGAACGCCCCGTATTTTAGCTCTGAATTTAATGTCCCATATTTTCAGCTCCTGCCCGGTATTGACAGGAAGCCATGGCTCCATTGCGTCCTAGTCTCCAGGGCAGCAGAAAACAAGCCTGCTCCCTCCGCCCTATGATTTCTTCTCACATATTTATACATGGCTAGCATGTCTCCACTCAGTCTTCTCTTCTTCAGGGTAAACATGCCCAGCTCTTGAAGCCGCTCCTCATAGGGCTTGTTCTCCAGACCCTTGATCGTTTCAGTTGCCCTCCTCTGGACACATTCCAGCTTGTCAATATATGACAAGGGGCGCCATCAGGCCCGGATTAACACCTTTTGGCGCCCTAGGCCACACTTTGGAATTACGCCCCCTCTACTACCGGCACTGAAAATTGTTGTTTGAGAAGGGAGGCTGGGGCCGAAGCCGCGCCTGCCTTTCCTTCCTTCCTCACCCGGGTGCTTGGGGGCCGTGGCGGGGTGGCCATCTGCCGGGGCTGATTAGGATCCCCGTGCCCCAGGGAGGGAGAGTAGTAGGGAGAGGCCTGGGGGGCCTTCCTGCCTTCGGGGGGGGGCTTCCCTGGGGCCTTTGTGCTTCAACTCCCGCCATTCCCAAGGGCGGGCCACGAATTAACTTTGGTCCGTGAATTGCGCCCCCCTCGGCTTGCCCCCCTAAGCCATGGCCTAGGTTGGCCTTATGGGTAATCCGGGCCTGTTGGGAAGGACAACATTCTAGGGCAGGCATGGGCAAACGTCACCTCTCCAGGTGTTTTGGACTTCAACTCCCACAATTCCTAGCAGCCAGAAGGGCGCCAGTCTGGGGGAAGCTCCTGCGAACATGACAGTTCCCCGCAACAAGCCTTGTTCTCGGTTTCCCTGTGACTCACGGCCTGCACTTGCTCTTCCCAGCTTCCACCTGGGAAAACGGGAGGAAACGAAGAGCACATGGGTTCGTACGCAGCTGCTTCCTCTCTCATTTCCCTGTCCCTTTCAGACCGCCCGTCTGTTTCCCCGAAATGTTCCCAAACAGCAGGGACGCAGGGGAACATCTTGCGGGGCGGAAGCGATCCTTCAGCAGAGCGGGCCCAAAATAGCTGGCAGGAGCCTGGGGTCAGGAACCAGACGCGGCCTCCGCCCTCGACTCGCCATCCTCTGCACCTTGAGTTTCTCTTCAGAGAAGCCCATTTCCACCAAAAGTGGTAAACATGAGGAGGAACACCCTCAATCCCCCAAATCTCTCTCTCTCTCTCGGCATTACTTCGCGAACGAAGATTCTTAGGAAGGACTCATCCCACGCTTTTTACAAGCGCCTTGATGACTAAAAAGGCCAATCTGAGATAGGCAAGTTCGGTTGCAGAAAGCACAGCAGAAAGTCTCCTTGGGTGATGCTGCTTCCAAGTTGCGGTTCTTTTTGCGTTGTCGTTTCTCTTTGGCGTGTCTTCTCGAAAGAGGCCGCAGCCTTGTAGATAGTGCGTCTCCCGATGAGAGCCCAGGGTGGACCATTGTTGGTGGTCAGTCTGGCCGAGCCTGAGGTGTTGTTTCAGGGAGTCCTTATATCTCTTTTTGGGGGCGCCTCTCTTGCGCTGGCACGTGGTGAGTTCACCATAGAGTAGTATCTTTGGGAGGTGGTGGTCCTCCATCCTAGAGATGTGCCCTGCCCAGCGCAGCTGTGTTCTCAATAGCATGGCCTCAACGCTGGTGACCCCTGCTTGCTCAAGGACAGCAACATCTGTCACATAGTCGGTCCAGTGTCTATTTAGGATTGTGCGAAGACAGCGCTGATGAAAGCGTTTGAGGAGTCTTAGGTGTTGGTGATAGGTGACCCATGTTTCAGACCCATAGAGGAGAACAGACAGTATGATAGCTCTGTACACACTGATTTTGGTGCTTTGCCTCAGGTGCTTGTTGCTCCAGACTCTTTTGTGAAGCCTTCCGAATGCACTCTATGCCTTTGCTAATCTGTGATCTCTCTCTTTGTCAATCTTGGCGTCTGAAGAGATTATGCTTCCCAGGGAGGTGAACTGCTGAGCGGACTTAAGCACTGACGTGGGGATGATGGTGTTCTTCCTGTGGTGCGGGCTGGTAGAGGACTTCCCTTTTCTTCAGGCTGACTTCCAGCCCAAACAGCTCTGCAGCTGTTCCAAAGCAGGACGTGAGGCGCTGCAGGGCTGCTTCTGAATGGGCGACAAGGGCAGCATCGTCGGCAAAAAGCAGCTCCCAAATAATATGAGGGCTAACCACCCAGTCATAAGGACTAGGAACATGCCTTTAAAAATAAGATGGCAGACACTATTCTAATCTAAAACAAGCATGGGTTTACGTCGGACTTCCCTCCAGGTGTTTTGGACTCCAACTCCCAGAATTCCTAACAGCCTCAGGCCCTTTCCTTTCCCCCCTCAGCCGCTGATGGTTTTAGAAATTGTGGGAGTTGAAGTCCAAAACAGCTGGGGGGGAGCAAAGTTGGCCCATGCCTGCTGTACACAAAATCTGCATCATAACTCTCCAATACTTCTTATGTTGGACAGTAAACAAAGAGCACCCCACAGCAACAGGGGAATTCCAGACAGCAAACAATCAAGTGCCAGTTAACACCTCCGAAGCAAAGGATGCCTCCAAGCAAAACAGCACTGGTTGGCTCTGAAGCTACTCAATGCTAATCAAGCTTGCTAATTGCAACATTCACACGTGCTTCAAAGAGACATGAGCAGAGGCGGCCCAAAGTAATTTTAAATGGTAGGCGGAGTTTCCAGCCGGTGCGGTGCGAACCTGCGGATCTGGCGCTGTCGGCGGATGCCTACTCCACCAAGTGCGTTAATCCACGCCTGGTCATGAGTTTTTTCTCCCTTCCTGGTCATTATTTCATAGATAGATAGATAGATAGATAGATAGATAGATAGATAGATAGATAGATAGATAGACAGACAGACAGACAGACAGACAGACAGACAGACAGACAGACACCAGGCCCGGATTCACACCTTTTTGCGCCCTCGGCCATACTTTGGAATTACGCCCTCTTTTGCGCGCTGCCATTTGGACCCTGGCCTCAAAGGGAGTGACGCCGCTCGGGCCCCCCCTGGCGTTGCTCGGTCCGCCCCAGGGGTGACGTTGCTCGGGCCCCGCCCCTGGAGGGAGTGACGTCGCTCGGGCCCGGCCCAGGAGGGCGTCGCTCGGTCCCCGCCCCAGAGGGCGTCGCTCGTCCCCGGCCCCGAGGAGTGACATCACGCTGGGCCGCCCCTGGAGGGAGTGGCGTTGCTCTGGCCCCCGCGGAGGGAGGACGCGTTGGGCCTCGGCCTCGGAGGGAGTGCCATCGGCCCCCCCGGCCCCGGAGGGATGGCGTCGCTCGGGCCTGGCCCCGGAGGAAGTGACATCACAGGCCCGCCCGAGGAGATGCCGTCCTCAGGCCTCGGCCTCGGAGGGAGTGCCGTCGCTCGGCCCCCGGCCCCGGAGGGAGTGCCGTCGCTCGGGCCCCGCCCCTGGAGGGAGTGACGTTGCTCGGGCCCCATCGGAGGGAGTGGCGTCGGGCCCGGCCCGCTGGAGGGATGACGTTGCTCGGGCCCCGGCCCGGAGGGAGTGGCGTTTCTCGGGCCGGAGGGAGTGGCGTGGCTCGGGGCCTCGCCCCCTGGAGGAGTGATGTCGCTCGGGCCCCAGCCTCGGAGGAGTGCCGTCGCTCGGGCCCTGCCCCTGGAGGAGTGGCGTTGCTCGGGCCCCGCCCCTGGAGGAGTGACATTGCTCGGGGCCGCCCCTGGAGGAGATGGCGTTGCTCGGGCCTCGGCCGCGGAGGGAGTGACGTTTCTCGGGCCCCGGAGGGAGTGAGGTCGCTCGGGCCCCGCCCCTGGAGGGAGTGACGTTGCTCGGGCCCCGCCCCTGGAGGGAGTGACGTTGCTCGGGCCTCGGCCCCGGAGGGAGTGACGTCTCTCGGGCCCCGGAGGGAGTGACGTCGCTCGGGCCTCGCCCCTGGAGGGAGTGACGTCGCTCGGGCCCTGCCCCTGGAGGAAGTGACATCACTTGGGCCCCGCCCCCGGAGGGAGTGCCGTCGCTCGGGCCCCGGCCTCGGAGGGAGTGCCGTCGCTCGGGACCCAGACCCGGAGGAAGGGACATCACTTGGGCCCCGCCCCCGGAGGGAGTAACGTTGCTCGGGCCCCGGCCCCGGAGGGAGTGACGTCGCTCGGACCCCGGCCCCGGAGGAAGTGACATCACTTGGGCCCCGCCCGCGGAGGGAGTGACGTTGCTCGGGCCCCGCCCCCGGAGGGAGTGGCGTTTCTCGGGCCCCGGAGGGGGTGGCGTCGCTCGGCCCCCAGCCCGGAGGAAGTGACATCACGGGCCCCGCCCGGGGGTGGCGTTGCTCTGGCCGCCCACGGAGGGAGTGGCGTTGCCCAGGCCCCGGCCTCGGAGGAGGAGTGCCATCGCTCGGGCCCGGCCCTGGAGGAGTGGGCGTCGCTCGGGCCCGGCCCGGAGGAAGTGACACATCACTTGGGCCCCCCCGGAGATAGCGTCGCTCGGGCGGCGCGGAGGAAGTGACATCACTTGCCCGGGCGATGCCGTCGCTCGGCCCCGGAGGGAGTGGCGTTGCTCGGGCCCTGCCCCGGAGGAGTGGCGTTACTCGGGCCGCCCCTGGAGGTAGCGTTGCTCGGGCCCCGGGGACGCGCGGAGGGAGTGGCGTTTCTCGGCCCGGAGGAAGTGATGTCGCTCGGGCCCGCCCCCTGGAGGAGTGACGTTGCTCGGCCCGGCCCGAGGGAGTGACGTTTCTCGGGCCCCG
Source organism: Anolis apletophallus (assembly GCA_030556195.1). Classification (NCBI taxonomy): domain Eukaryota; kingdom Metazoa; phylum Chordata; class Lepidosauria; order Squamata; family Anolidae; genus Anolis; species Anolis apletophallus. The sequence continues at coordinate 2,549,458 of JARBWK010000018.1, read as the reverse complement.
GAGGGAGTGACGTCGCTCGGGCCTCGCCCCTGGAGGGAGTGACGTCGCTCGGGCCCCAGCCTCGGAGGGAGTGCCGTCGCTCGGGCCCTGCCCCTGGAGGAAGTGACATCACTTGGGCCCTGCCCCCGGAGGGAGTGCCGTCGCTCGGGCCCCGGCCTCGGAGGGAGTGCCGTCGCTCGGGACCCAGACCGGAGGAAGGGACATCACAGGCCCGCCCCAGGAGGGAGGGCGTTGCTCGGGCGGCGGAGGAGGCGTCGCTCGGGCCCGGCCCGGAGAGTGACATCACTTGGGCCCCGCCCGCGGAGGAGTGGCGTTGCTCGGGCCCCGCCCCTGGAGGTGATGCGTTGCTCGGGCCCGGCCCCGGAGGGAGTGACGTCGCTCGGCCCCCGGAGGAAGTGACGTCACTTGGGCCCCGCCTGCGGAGGGAGTGACGTTGCTCGGGCCCCGCCCCTGGAGGGAGTGATGTTGATCGAGCCCCGCCCCTGGAGGGAGTGACATCGCTCGGGCTCCGCTCCTGGAGGGAGTGACGTCGCTTGGGCCCCGCCCCCGGAGGGCGTGACGTCACTCAGGCCCCGGAGGGAGTAACATCGCTTGGGCCCCGCCCCCGGAGGGAGTGACGTTGCTTGGGCCCCGCCCCCGGAGGGAGTGACATCGCTTGGGCCCCGCCCCCGGAGGGAGTGACGTCGCTCGGGCCCCGCCCCCGGTTCAATTCCATTGTTGCAAGAGTTCAGGATGCTCGTTGATTGTGTGTTAACTATAAATCCCAGAAACTGTAACTCCCAAATGTCAAAGTCTATTTCCCCAAACTCCATCTGTGTTCACATTTGGGCATATTGAGTATTCATGCCAAGTTTGGTCCAGATCCAACAATGTTTGAGTCCACGGTGCTCTCTGGATATAGGGGAACTACAACTCCAAAACCCAAGGTCAATGCCCACCAAACTCTTACAGTATTTTCTCTTGGTTATGGGAGTTCTGTTTGGGAAGTGTGTGTCTTTCTGCCTTTCCTGCCAGGATATCTATGTTGTGTTCATCGAAACAGGTCCAGGCTTCACACGGAGTGTATAAATACATTTAAAAACAGATTAACTATATGTATTACTGTGTTAGAGTGTCATTTGTTGTCATTTTGGCCCCAGGATTTTGGAAATGTCAAAAATGTGCTGCAGTTCAAAAGAGGTTGAAAAACACTGTTCTAGAAACATTATCTCCTGATGTTTTGCCTGTATCTACGGCAGGCAGCCTCAGAGGTTGTGTGGTCAGTTGGAAACTAGGCAAGTGGGGTTAATATATCTGTCAAGAGACTGTCCAGAGTCCCATAGCCAGCATGGCCACCACAGTGGCCTGGGGATCCTGGCAGTTGTTGTCCCCAAAAGGAACCTTCGCTGGCCTGGTTTCTCGGCCCCGTCTGCAATGTCACACTGAGAGGACCCGTGAGTCACGCAGGGCCCTGGGTAGCAATTACCCTGCGCCACCCTCTCATCTCTTTTGTGTATACAAGTGAAACAAGCCTCCGCTTTGGATTCAAAATAGGAGCCACTTGGGAAGCAGCGGGAAGGAAGCCAAGGGAGCCAAAGGTCACCGGGTCAAAACACTGGGCAAGGGTATGGCGCCATCTCTCACCGATGGCCCATCATTCCTCCCTTCCTCGGAGGTTTGTTCAGAGATCTGTTGGAAATGAGGCAAGGGAATTCTGCAGGAGGCGGAAACTGGATTTAAAGTGGCTAACTTACTTACTTAGGCGATCCCTCATTGTCCAAGTAAGATTGTCCGCCAAGTTTGGTGACCTTGCGGTGGGTCCGTAAGTGACTGTGGAGCCCTATTCTTGACCTGCGTGTTCTCCTGCAGGGAGGGCATCGGTTTCCAGGTGGAAGGCCTTAGGCCAGGGGTCAGGAACCTATGGCTCGGGACCCAAGTGTGGCTCTTTTCATGATTGCATCTGGCTCTCCAGAGCAGCCTGGCTCTTCCTTCCTTCATCTTCCTTCCTTCCTTCCTTCTTTCCTTCTTTCCTCCCTCTTCACCATTTCCTTCTCTCCTTCCTTTTCCCTCTCTCTCTCCCCTTCCTCCTTTCCTTCATTCTCCCTCTTCCTTTCTTTCTCCCCCTTCACCCTTTCCTTCTCTCCTTCCTTTTCCCTCCCTCTCCCCCTTCCTTTCCTCCATTAACACTCTTCCTTCCTTCCTCTTCCTTCCTTTCTTTCTCCCTCTTCATCCTTCTCCTTCTCTCCTTCCTTTCCCCTCCCTCCCTCTTCCTTCCTTTCTTTCTTTCTTTCTTCCACTTCACCCTTCCCTTCTCCTTCTCTCCTTCCTTTTCCCTCTATCCCTCCTTCCTTCCTTCCTCCATTCTCCCTCTTCCTTCCTTTCTTTCTCCTCTTCACTCTTTCCTTCTCTCCTTCCTTTCCCCCCTCTCCCCTTCTTTTCTCCATTCCCCCTCCCCTCTTCCTTCCTCTTCTTTTCCCTCGAGTCTTCCTTTCCTTCTCCTTCCTTTCTTTTCACTTCCCTCTCTCTTCCCTTCTTTCTTTTCTTCTTTTCCCTTCATTATTTTACTTTTTCCTCACCCCCTTTCCTTTCCTCCCTTCCCATTTCCTTCTTTCTTTTCCCCTCCTTGTCTCTCTCCTGCTTTTCTTTTCTTCCTTTTCCATAGTTTGTTCTTCTATTCTTTCTTCCTCTCCCCTCCCTCTTTTATTTCCTCTGTCTGTATGTCTTTCTTTCTTTCCCCCTTCCTTCCTTCCTTCCACCTTCTCTTCCTTCCCAGAGTCCTGAGCGTGCCTTTTGCAGAGCCAGGTCTGAAGTGTCCCCTCATTCTGCCGGGGGAATTCTTTTGTCATCGTATATACGTATAGACTCACATTTAGTTGAATTCAGTCTTAAAATATATAACATATATAATACTAGCTGTACCCGGCAGGCGTTGCTGTGCCTTATTTAGGAGATGCGAGAAAGTCTGAGTATGTCAGGGTTGGAAATGATGGTACTTATAGTCTTGGTGGGGCCCTGGCTGTGTCGTTGTGGGCTGTTGTGGTGGGTGGGATGTTGAAGTCCTGGGGAGTTGTCGGTGTGTGGTGTTGCTGGCGTTCTGCAGAGCTTGTGGATATACAATGTGTTTTGTCTTTCCGTCTGCTGTGTTGATGTAGAGGTTCTGTGGTTTCCCAACTCTGGAGCACGCTACGTAGAGTTGTCCGTGGGAGAAGCATTCTGTGTCAAGGTCTATGCCACAGATGTGTAGTGTTTGTCCTTGAGCCTTGTTGATGGTGATGGCAAAAGCTAGTGTAGTGCAGTGTCTTTCTGTTCTGGCGTTTGTTCTGCCCTTTTTTGTGTGATGTATGTAGCGTTGCGAGTGTGTCGTCCGATGCTGTTCTTTTTAGGAGGCATGGCTTGTCTTTTGGGTCAGCTTATGCCTGTGTGGAAGGAAGGAATGGCATACAAATGGGTTGAGCAGTAGACGCAAGATTGTGTCTTATGTGCGTATTGTGTTGTGTGTAGGTATTACTTTTTTGGTGAGTTAGTGGGTGTGTGGTGGCATTGTGGGTGGTAGTATGTTGTGGAATGCTTGTGTGGGTGGGGTGTTTTGGGTGTTTGTGTGTGTTTGTAGAGTATAAGTGCAGTGTTGTGTTGTGGTTGGAGTATAGGTGGAGTTGGTTTTTGTGGTGGTGGTAGATGTTGTGTGTGCAGGGTCCCATAAGGTTCGGGGGATGGGTTGTGATAGGAAGTTGTGTTGTGTTGTGTGGGTAGTAATTGCTGGAGTATTGTGCCTGGGACGTGTGTGTATTTGGAGGTGTGTGTGGTGGTGAAGTGGTGTTTGTTGTGTATTTTTTTGGGGTTGTGTTGCAGGGTTTTTTGTGGGTTTTGCAAGTTTGTGTTATTCTGGGGGTATGTGTTTGTCAGTGGTGCCCGTGTCCCTGGTGCCCTATTTGTCTCCCTCCTAGATCTTGGCCTTGACAGTTTAACCCTCAAACACCAACTGACTAAACTCAAATCACTCAGCACTCTATCCTAGCCTTGACTGGCTCGGCTCAGCGTTACTATGGTTACTCAGCCTCCCTGCATTTTGTGTGGGCCGATGTTGGCCAATGGGTTTCGCTGGCTGCCGCAGAGGATGCTGGGAAATGTAGTTTTTTATCGTTGTTTTGGGGGCCTTCTAGGTTGGGGGGGGGAAGTTTCTTTGCTAAAAACCTTCCTTGCCTGAGGCCTATTTGTGTTGGCAAGTTTGGTGTCTCTGCCTTGGAAGGTTTCTCTGTCTCTGTAAGTCGTTCGATGACGGGTCCTCCTTTATATAATAGATGGCTCTCACTGAAATACATTTCAAAATATTTAGATTTCATGGCTCTCTGAGTCAAAAAGGTTCCCGGCCCCTGCCTTAGGCGGTCCCAGTCGTGTTTTGATTGTATCTTCCTGCCTGGCAAAATGAGTTTGGACTGGGCATCCTTTGGAGTCCCTTTTGCCTCGAGAGTTCTAGGATTCCAAGTCCAAGGATGCCATTTCTCAGGCCGATTTTATTCTCAACCCGTCGCGCCGTGCACTGCGTTCCGGACTTGTTGTTCTCCTGGGATTCTTTTGAGCCTTAATTCTTTTCCAATCCTCTTAGAAACATTAAGAGTCTCTCCAGTTTCCAGTTGGAAGGCGATCCCGGTCGAAGTTGGCTTGAAGCGCCTTCCTCTTGGGACGTTTCTTTCTTTTGCCCTCCATTCGTGCGTCTTTGAATTCTACAGCACTGCTGGTTACAGCTGGCCTCCAGTTAGAGTGTTCAAGAAACAGGGCTTCCCATTTCTCGGAGTCTATGCCACAGTTTTTAAGGCTGGCTTTGAGCCCATCTTAAAATCTCTTTTCCTGTCCTCCAACGTCCGCCTGTCTTCCCAAGAGATTTGCAGGATTTTTCAGAGACAACGCTGGTGGAATCGTTCCAGGAATCGCGTATGACATCTGTAGATACTATAGCCCACGTTTGGCAGGCATATAGCAGGGTTGGAAGGACTATCTATCAATCAATCAATCAATCTATCTATCTATCTATCTAGATCAGTGTTTTTCAACTTTTTTTGAGCCGCGGCACATTTTTTCCATTTACCAAATCCTGGGGCACACCACCAACCAAAATGACACAAAATGACACTCTAACACAGTCATACATATAGTTAATATGTCTTTAAATGTATTTATACACTCAGTGTGGAACCCAGGCCTGTTTTGATGAACACAACATAGATATCCTGGCAGGAATGGCAGAAAGACACACACGAAGGCCTTGCTCAACAGCTGGAAGTTATAGTTCACCTGCAATCAAAGACCATTCTGAACTCCACCAATGATGGAATGGAATCAAACTTCCCACACATAACTCCCATGACTAAGAGAAAATACTATAAGCCTTTGGTGGGTATTGACCTTGAGTTTTGGAGTTGTAGTTCACCTATATCCAGAGAGCACTGTGGACTGAAACAATGTTGGATCAGGACCAAACTTGGCATGAATACTCAATATGCTTAAATGTGAACACAGGCTATTGGAGGTTCCCATTTCCCACGGCACACCTGATGATGGCTCACGGCACACTGGTGTGCCATGGCACACTGGTTGGGAAACACTGATCTAGATCACACTAGCCAGCCATGCTGGCCCAATGGTGCACTTTGGAACTGTGGAACTCCCTGTTGCAGGCCAATCCAGGGGGTCCTCTGGGGGGCTGACTTCAGTTTTGGCTTTCGGTCTGCTGAGATTAAATAGCTAATCAAAAACACACTGGGAAGGCTATAGTAACAAAGCTATACACAAAACAGAAGGATCTACTGGATGTTAAGGGTGGTAGAAACCCAATATGGAGAAATTATCTAATTCGAAGTAGCTGGTAAACTGAGAGTATCAGGTAGATGAATTACATTCTGTTCTTTCTGTTTTATTTTACAGGCACCAAGATGGACTCGGATCCGGCAGTGAATACGTAAAGGTAGGGAACCAGATGGTGGCATTAATCAGATCTTAAGGCTTCCCTTCAGTGGAACTCTGCACTCAGTCTGGAGAAATCCCCTTTCCTAAAGCTTAAAAACACTGGGGTTTTTAAGCGGCACATTTTTGACATTTACCAAATCCTGGGGCACACCACCAACCAAAATGACACAAAATGACACTCTAACACAGTCACACATATAGTCAATATGTTTTTGAATGTATTTTTACACTCAGTGTGAAACTCAGTGAGGGCCTGTTTCGATGAACACAACATAAATATCCTGGCAGGAATGGCAGAAAGACACACACACACAAAACATACTAATACTAACCCAAAATGACACAAAATGGCACTCTAACACAGTAATACATATAGTTAATATGTTTTTAAATGTATTTGTACACTCAGTGTGAAACCTGGGCCTGTTTCGATGAACACAACATAGAGATCCTGGCAGGAATGGCAGAAAGACACACACGAAGGTCTTGTTCAACAGCTGTCAGTCTCTCTCTGAGTTCTTATACATCAGGAAGGAAGGAAGGAAGGAAGGAAGGAAGGAAGGAAGGAAGGAAGGAAGGAAGGAAGGAAGGAAGGAAAAATGGAACCAAAAAGCAAAGAAAGGGAGGAAAGAAACCGGTAGAGAAGGAAGAAAGAAAAAGGGAAAGAAGAAGGAAAAGAAAAAGAGGGAAGGAAGGAAAGAGGGAGGGAAGGAGAGAAAGAGGGAGGGAAGGTTGGCCACAGTAACGCGTGGCGGGTATAGCTAATAAATTTATACAGCTAATATATATAGCTGTATATATATAGGGGCGGCGGGACTTCCCTCTGCCTCTGCTTCGCTCGCGTCGGCCCCGCGCGAGCGACGAACGGGCGGGGGGGAAGCTACGTCAGACACGCTAGAGGCGGCGAGGCTTCCCTCCGCCTGTTTGTCGCTCGCATCGGCCCCGCTCCTCCTTCCTTCACTGAAGGAGGAAGGAGCAGCGCCCGCGCGAGTGACAAACAAGCGGGGGGAAGTCCCGCCCCTAGGGCGTCTGACGTGGCTTCCCTCCGCCTCTTCCTCCTTGCTCGCGTTGGCCCCGCCCCTCCTTCCTTCACTGGTCAGGCACAAAAACAAATGCCCAAAGATCGAACTTTTTTTTAAAAAAATTTAATTTTGGGGGGTCCGGACCTGCCGCCCCCCCCCCCCCCCATGGCTGCCGCCCTAGGCCATGGCCTAGGGTGGCCTTATGGGTAATCCGGGCCTGCGTCCCTGTGAATGTTGCACTCCTCAGTGGCAACAGGTCCCTGCTCCTGCTCTCTGCCTTTCTCGTTGCCACACGGAAAGGAGTGCGAAGGTGAGAGGGACGGGACCACGTCCTCCAATCCAGCACACATCCCGCACTGACCCTCCCTCCCAGCCACAATATTAACATTCCAGAGGATTCATGAGAGACCCGAGGCGCTGCCGGCTCAAACTAAAAGGTTTATCCCACTGTTGCCGCTCTTGTTTGGAGGTTCACTGCAGGTCAGTTTGGTCCCTGAGAAACGGTGTGTCCTGAAAGCACCTTTCGATCCCAAAACAGAGGCCCATTGCCATTCCAAAGCAGGAGGCTCCGTCTTTCCTTTCCTGCAGATCTGATGCTTTCAAACAAAACAAACAAACAAAACACAAAGTTTGAAAACTTGGTGTTCTATTAAATGCCCTTTGTCCAGTACCTCAGTGTTTCCCAACCAGTGTGCCGTGAGCGATCATCAGGTGTGCCGTGGGAAATTGGACCCTCCAAGACCCTTTCTTCCCCCTCCTGCCCAACACTTTTCCTTCTCCACTCGGGCTCCCTTGTGGGAAGTTTGATTCCATTCCTACCACCCTTAACATCCAGTAGATCCTTCTGTTTTGTGTATAGCTTTGTTACTAAGCCCCCCAGAGGACCCCCTGCTTCCAAGTTGGATTGGCCTGCAACAGCGAGTTCCACAGTTCCAAAATGCACCATTGGGCCAGCATGGCTGGGTAGCGTGATCTAGATCAGTGTTTCCCAACCAGTGTGCCGTGGCACACCAGTGTGCCGTGAGCGATCATCAGGTGTGCCGTGGGAAATGGGAACCTCCAATAGCCTTTCTTCCCCCTCCTGCCAAACACTTTCTCTTCTCCACTCGGGCTCCCTTCTTCCCAGTCTCGCTCTGCTAGCTTTGCCTCATTGTTTGAGTCCATAGTGCTCTCTGGGTGTAGGTGAACTACAATTTCCAAACTCAAGGTCAATTCCCAAGCAAACCCCAGTACTTTCTGTTGGTAATGAGAGTTCAATAGGCCAAGTTTGGTTCAATTCCATTGTTGCAAGAGTTCAGGATGCTCTTTGATTGTCTGTTAACTATAAATCCCAGAAACTGTAACTCCCAAATGTCAAGGTCTTTTTTCCCCAAACTCCATCTGTGTTCACATTTGGGCATATTGAGTATTCATGCCCAGTTTGGTCCTGATCCAACATTCTTTGAGTCCACAGTGCTCTCTGGATATAGGTGAACTACAACTCCAAAACCCAAGGTCAATGCCCACCAAACTCTTATAGTATTTTCTCTTGGTGTTGGGAGTTCTGTGTGGGAAATTTGTGTGGGAAATTTCCTGCCAGGAAATCTATGTTGTGTTCATTGAAACAGGTCCAGATTTCACACGGAGTGTATAAATACATTTAAAAACATATTAACTATATGTATGACTGTGTTAGAGTGTCATTTTGTGTCATTTTGGTTGGTGGTGTGCCCCAGGATTTGGTCAATGTAAAAAATGTGCCGCAGCTCAAAAAAGGTTGAAAAACACTGATATAAGGTGTCGGAAAGGAGGTGGGTTTGGAAGGAGGAAGGGGGGGTCCTTGCATTATCATATTCTATGGCTCTCACTGGAATACATTCCCAAATATTTTGCTTTCATGGCTCTCTGAGTCAAAAAGGTTCCCGACCCCTGAGGTGGGCCGTCGTCGGGAAGGGCGCTGTTTTCCTTTGGGGAGAAAGCAAGAGGAGAAAGCCACATGGACTTGCGTGATGTGACATGCACACATGCAAGACGACAGGCAGATTCCCCTCCTGACTGTTTCTCATCAAGGGGCCTGTCGCTCTGTTTGCGTTCAGCCTCCTCGGTTTTCTGGGGCAGAAGTGTCAGCTTCCAGCGCCTTCCTCGCCCGCCTCCCCTGCTCTCTCCCGGGACTCTAATCATACGCCAAGGCCTGTCTCTGTCATGCTTGAGAACCAGGGTGGAAGGGAGGGAGTTTCAAACAAAGGGAAAGAAGGACAAAGAAGAGGAAGAAGGAGAAGAAGAAGAAGAGCGCATGAGGGAGGGGAGGGGCCAAGGCTCCTCCGCAACATGGGTTTTGAGTCCACGGAGCACATTTCTGGTTCGGATGTGCATCTAGGTGTAAGCATGCAAGAAAGAACACAAGAAGGGTCTGTTGTTGTTTATTTGTTCAGTCACTTCTGACCTCTGACCTCCTGGACCAGCCCACGCCAGAGCTCCCTGTCGGCCAAGGTCAAGCCAGTCCCTTCAAGGATACTTCCCGATGTGAGGCCAGGGTGGACCATTGTTGGTGATCAATCTGGCCGAGCCTGAGGTGTTGTTTCAGGGAGTCCTCATATCTCTTTCTGGGGGCGCCTCTCTTGCGCTGACACGTGGCAAGTTCACCATAGAGCAGTGTCTTTGGGAGGCGGTGGTCCTCCATGCTAGAATATGTGCCCTGCCCAGCGCAGCTGTGTTCTCAATAGCATGGCCTCAACGCTGGTGACCCCTGCTTGCTCAAGGACAGCAACATTCGTCACATAGTCGGTCCAGTGTATATTTAGGATTGTGCAAAGACAGCGCTGATGGAAGCGTTTAAGGAGTTGTAGGTGTTGGCGATAGGTGACCCATGTTTCAGACCCAGAGAGGAGAATAGACAGTACGATAAATCTGTACACACTGATTTTGGTGCTTTGCCTCAGGTGCTTGTTGCTTCAGACTCTTTTGTGAAGCCCTCCAAATGCACTCTATGCCTTTGCTAATCTGTGATCTATCTCTTTGTCAATCTTGGCGTCTGAAGAGATGATGCTTCCCAGGGAGGTGAACTGCTGAACGGACTTAAGCACAGATGTGCCTATGCTGACGTGGGGATGATGGTGTTCTTCCTGTGGTGCGGGCTGGTAGAGGACTTCCCTTTTCTTCAGGCTGACTTCCAGCCCAAACAGCTCTGGTGACGCTCTATCCACAATGCTGTGGCCTCTTTCGAGAAGACACGCTGAACGGGTCTCGAAGAGAAACGACAACGCAGAAAGAACCTCAACCTGGAAACATCATCACCCAAGGAGTCTTTCTGCTGTGCTTTCTGCAACCGAACTTGCCTATCTCAGATTGGCCTTTTTAGTCATCAACGCGCTTGTAAAAAGCGTGGGATGAGTCCTTCCTAAGAGTCTTTGTTCACGAAGTAATGCCAGAGAGATACTAGCTGTCCCCTGCCACACGTTGCTCTGGCCCAGTCTGTGTATATGTGTTTTGTGTGTATGTATATGTGTATATGTGCGTATATATCTGTATACCTTTATAAAGCGGAATGTTTGTATGTATGTATGTGTGCGGAGGGTGGGAGGGCGGATATGTGGCCGCCACTTTCACAGGCCACAGCTACCAGCGCGGGTGATGGACCTGCACCAAACTTGGTACACATAACCCCCCTAACCTCCTTTACATCCTGGTGCGGTTCGGGGGACATGACCCACGGATTATGGGATTTGTAGTACTTTCAAACACTTTGGTTCCCACAGACCACAGAGGCCACCAGTGGTCTGTGGGATACAGACCACACTTAGCACACACAGCCCCCATGACCCACTCTACATCCTGGTGCAGTTTGGAGGAGGGTGGACCATGGATGATGGGACTTGAAGTACCTCTACTCACTTCCCAAGTCCGCTGCAACCCTCATCCAATCACTGATCGAGACCAAACTTGGCATACTTAACCCCTATGACTGCCTTCACATCCTGGTGAGGTTTGGGGGAGGACTGACAATGGATGATGGGATTTGTAGTACTTTCACACCCCTCTGTTCCCACAGACAACTGTGGCCCCCAAGAAACACTGATAAAGACCACACTTGGCACACAGATCCCCAGTGACCCACTCTACATACTACTGAAGTTTGGAGGGGGCCAGAACATGGATGATGGGACTTGCAGTACCTTCCCTCATTTTCCAAGACTGCTACAAACCTAATCCTATGACTGATCAATACGAAACCTGCAACACAGAGCCCCCATGACCCACTCTACATCCTGGTGCAGATCGGAGGAGGGTGGACCATGGATGATGGGACGTGAAGTACCTCTAATCACTTCCCAAGTCCGCTGCGACCCTCATCCAATTACTGATCGAGACCACACTTGGTACACATAACCCCCATGACTGCCTTCATGTCCTGGTGAGGTTTGGGGGAGGACTGACAATGGATGATGGGATTTGTAGTACTTTCACGCCCTCTGTTCCCACAGACAACTGCGGCCCCCAACAAACACCGAGAAAGACCACACTTGGCACACAGAGCCCCAGTGACCCACTCTACATCCTACTGAACTTTGGAGGGGGCAGAACATGGATGATGGGACTTGCAGTACCTTCCCTCACTTTCCAAGCCTGCTACAAACCTAATCCAATGACTGATCAACACCAAACCTGGCACACAGAGCCCTCATGACCCACTCTACATCCTGGTGCTGTTTTGTGTGAGACGGACCACAGATGATGGGACTTGAAGTACCTTCACTCACTTCCTAAAAACAATTCAACCCTCATCCATTCACCAATACAGACCAAACTTAGCACACAGAGCCCCCATGACCCAATCTACATCCTACTCCACTTTGGGGGAGGGTGGACCAGAGATGATGGGACGTCCACTACCTTCAGTAATTTCATGATACCACTGCAACTCCCAATAATGATGGATCAAGACCAAACTTGCCACACAGAGCCCCCATGACCCACTCTACATCCTGATGCACTTCTCAAATGACCCGGGCACCGCCGGGTCCCCAAGCTTATATATATGTGTGTGTGTGTGTGTGTGTGTGTGTGTGTGTGTGTGTGTTTGCATGTATTTTTGTATTTGGGCTGGAAGTCAGCCTGAAGAAAACGGAAGTCCTCTACCAGCCCGCACCACAGGAAGAACACCGTCATCCCCACGTCAGCACAGGCACATCTGTGCTTAAGCCCGTTCAGTCCATTGTAATGTATTTTTGCTTTCTGACTTTCTAAGTCTATTATGCTGTGTTTTTCAGTGTTTTTATGCGTGATGGTCACTCGTTGTCCTGAGAGGTGTCTTGTGTCCAAATTTGGTGTCAATTCACACCGTGGTTTTTGAGTTACGTTAATCCCACAAACAAACATTACCTTTTTTAGTTATATAGATACAGATATATTAAAGGGTCCCCGGTGCCATCCATCCTTCTCTGCTGCTGCCTCCAGGAGGATGGAGCCAGGCCGGAGAGCGCATGCGTGCTCTCTCTCTCCCTTGGGGTCCTCCTGGCTAAGCCCCACCCCTGGTCCAAAGGATGAGGTAATTGTGGGCAGGGCCTGGAGGGGGAGAAGTTAAACCCCCTTCTTCTCCTCTCCTGCCTGCACTCCTGCCTTCCTTTCTTGGCCAGGATGACGGAGCGCTGCAGCCTCTGGAGCGCCTTGTCGGCGGCCGCCTGCTGCTTCTACCGGGGCTCCTTCATGCAGGTGCAGGTGAGGCTCACCTGGGAGGGGCTCCATCCCTTCCTTCGCCTTCTGATGGTGGGGGAAAGGGCTCTGGAGGCTTTGTGTGGGAGGAAAGGGGCACCCCACCCCTTTGGCACATCTACCTACTCATCTGGGAGCCGGTTTCGGGTCAGGTTTGGGTCAGGTGGGAGTTGGAGCTCAAAACACCTGCATGGAGGACCCAAGGTGGCCCTTGCCTCCCGTAGAGAGACATAGAAAGAGAGAGATAGCCCTTCGTACCAGGAATGGTGGGAGTTGGAGTCCAAAACACCTGGAAGTAGGCCCCAAGGTGGCCCTTGCCTCCCATAGAGAGAGACGGAGAGATTGAGAGAGCTCGGGCATGGTCAAACTTCGGCCTTCCAGGTGTTTTAGACTTCCACGTGACTGCATAGAGTGCAGTTACCTTCCTGCCAAAGCGATATATCTATATATCTATGTATATGTGTATATGTGTGTGGGTGTGTATATATATATATATACAGTATATATACACGCACACACACTTACACACACACACACACTAGCTGAACCTGGCCACGCACTGCTGTGGCTTTTTCTCTTTCCTGTGTCCCAGTCTATATATATATATGTGTTTTGTGTGTATGTATATATATGGATTTGTGTCTATGTGTACGTGTGTGTGTGTGTGTGTACTTATGTATATGTGTACAGTATTTGTACAGTATATGCGTGTATATGTGTGTACTTATGTATATGTGTGTTTTTGTATATGCGTGTATATGTGTAGATGTGTGTAAGTACAGATGTGTGTATGTATGTGTGCATGTGTATATTTCAGTGTATGTGTGCATGTCTATATGTACATACGTGTGTGCATGTGGCGAAGACCAACAGTAACATCCCTTCCTGCCTTTTATACTTCCTTTCTTCCCTCTCCCCCTCATCCCTCAGCTTTTCTCTTCTCTCTGTCCTCCTGCCTCTTTTCCCTCCCTTCCTTCTTTCCTTTCCCTCCTTCCTGCCATCCCTCCCCTTTCTTGCTCCTCTTGTCTTCCTTCCTCCATTCCCTTCCTACCTTTCCCCCCCTTCCTTTTGCTAGTCCCTTCACCAGCTTCACCAGCCTGTTATTACCTATCTTTTTGTATTGCCTGTTAAACTTACCTGTCTGTTTTGCATAACGCCTCTGATTGGCCAGCACCACCAACATTCAGACACTCTAAACTGCCAGAGGGGGGTGGCTCCCAGCCTCTACATTCTAACTGAGGGAGTATTTGCATAATGCCTCTAATTGGCCAGCACCACCAACATTCCGACACTCTAAACTGCCAGAGAGGGGTGGCATGGGGAATCATGGGAGTTGTAGTCCAATTTGTTTTGTATTTTTGGTTGTGTTGTTGCATTTTTTAATTCTTATTTGGGGGTGGTAAACATACCTCATGGGTTTTTGTGTGTATGTGGGCTGATTTGGTGTGTCTGCCTTGTCTGGTTTTGCTGTCTATAGGCTACTTAGGATGACAGCTCTCTTTTTATATATATAGATGTATTTATATCTCTATATCTATCCATAATCTCTATATATCTATGTATCTATCTCTATATCTATCCGTAATCTCTATATATCTATGTATATATCTCTATATCTATCCGTATCACTATATTTTTGCCTCTGTATCTCCATATATCTATGTATCTGTATCTCTATATATCTATCTATGTACGATCAAGTGTCTGGGGAACAAGTCCTATGAGGAGCGGCTTAAAGAGCTGTGCATGTTTAGCCTGCGGAAGAGAAGGCTGAGAGGAGATATGTATAGATATGTGAGAGGAAGTCACAGGGAGGGAGGAGCAAGCTTGTTTTCTGCTGTCTTGGAGACCAGGATGCAATGAATCCTGGAGATTCCATCTAAACATGAGGAAGAACTTCCTGACTGTGAGAGCTGTTCGGCAGTGGAACTCTCTGCACCGTAGTGTGGTGGCGGCTCCTTCTTTGGAAGCTTTTAAGCAGATGGCCATCTGTCAGGGGTGCTTTGAATGCGATTTTCCTGCTTCTTGGCAGAATGGGCTTGGACTGGATAGCCTACCAGTTCTCTTTCAACTCTATGATTATAGAATCATAGAGTTGGAAGAAAACTGGTAGGCTATCCATTGTATGTTGTTGCCTGGAGGCATCCTTTGTTTGGAAGGTGTTAATTGGGAGGGCCCAAGTTGGCCATGCCTTCGTCCTCTTGGAAGTAAAGGGATCCTCTGCATACCCACGTTGTGGGAGCTGGAGTCCAAAACACCTGGAGGGAGGAACAAAGTTGGCCCGTGTCATTTCGGAGTTATAGTTGGCCTACAATCAAAGAGCATTCTAAACTCCACCAACGATGGAGTTGGACCAATCTTGGCACTCAGAACTTCCATGACCAACAGAAAATACTGGAAGGGTTTGCTGGGCATTGACCTTGAGTTTGGGAGTTGTAGTTGCTGAGATTTGTAGTTCGCCTACAATCAAAGAGCATTCTGAACTCCAGCAACAATGGAGTTGGACCAATCTTGGCACTCAGAACTCCCATGACCAACAGAAAATACTGGAAGGGTTTGCTGGGCATTGACCTTGAGTTTGGGAGTTGTAGTTGCTGAGATTTGTAGTTCGCCTACAGTCAAAGAGCATTCTGAACTCCAGCAACAATGGAGTTGGACCAATCTTGGCACTCAGAACTCCCATGACCAACAGAAAATACTGGAAGGGTTTGCTGGGCATTGACCTTGAGTTTGGGAGTTGTAGTTCACCTACTTCCAGAGAGCACTGTGGACTCAAACAACGAAGGATCCGGACCAAACTTGGCATGAATGTTCCATATGTCCAACTCCCATAACATGGGTAAGTGTCCAATTCCAAGAGGACAAAGGCATGGCCAACTTGGGCTCTCCCTCCAGGTGTTTTGGACTCCTACCGGCTGTTAGGAATTGTGGGAGTTGGAGTCCAAAACACTTGGAGGGAGGGCCCAAGTAGGCCCATGCCTGCTCTAATCCGCTCTCCAATTCGCCGCCCCCTCTTTTGCATGACTGTCACGTGTTCGTCACATTGTCCCTCCTGCTTTTTGCCTTGTGCTGAAGATCCCACAGAGCTTGGCACAGTTAGGCCTCGGTAAGCAAGGAAGGAAGGCCGGGGCCGAATGCCAAAGCATGCAAGGAATGGAGGATTGGCACCCAAGCCACGGCTTAAGGGCTCAGGCATCGAGGACCCTCTGAATTGGGGCTCTGTTGGGAAAAATTAAGTGCCGTGGCTTATGTAATGGTTAGAATAAGTGGCATTGTTTTTGCAGTGGTTGGGTCGCCCTGAGTTTTTCGGGCTGCGTAGACATGTTCCAGTTGTATCTATATATATAAAATCCTTCATATGGTGGTTCCTGTCTTATAGACAAAGAAACCACACAAGGCAGACACACAAAAACAGCCCACATACCCAGAAAACCCTACGAGGTATGTTTACCAAAACACACACACACACCCCGGCCCAAAAAAGAGCCAACGGCCACAAATCCAAAAAAAAAACCATTAGGGACTACAACTCCCATGATCCCCCACACCACCCCCCTGGCAGTTTAGAGTGTCGGAATGTTGGTGGTGACCAATAGGGCATTATGCAAGGACTCCTTCAGTTAGAATGGGGCTGGGAGCTGAGGCAATTTAGAGCAAGGAATGTTGGTGGTGGTAGAAAGGAATGAAGGACAGGAATGGGAGGAAAGGAGGATACAGAAAGGAATGGCAGGAAGGAGGGAAAGGGAAGGAAGGAAGGAAGGAAGGAGGGGGAGAAGGAAAGGAAGGATAGAAGGAAGAATGGATGGAAGGAAGGAGGGGAAAGGAAGGAAAAAGGAAAGATAGCTGGAAGGACGGGAGGGGAAGGAAGGAAAGGATAGAAGGATGGAGGGAAGGAAGGAAGGAAGGAAAGAGGGGAGAAGAAAGGAAGGAAAAAGGAAGGATAGCAGGAAGGACGGGAGGGGAAAGGAAGGAAAGGATAGAAGGATGGAAGTGAAGGAAGGAAGGAAGGAAAGAGGGGAGAAGAAAGGAAGGAAAAAGGAAGGATAGCAGGAAGGAGGGGAGGGGAAAGGAAGGAAAGGATAGAAGGATGGAGGGAAGGAAGGAAGGAAAGAGGGGAGAAGAAAGGAAGGAAAAAGGAAGGATAGCAGGAAGGACGGGAGGGGAAAGGAAGGAAAGGATAGAAGGATGGAGTGAAGGAAGGAAAGAGGGGAGAAGAAAGGAAGGAAAAAGGAAGGATAGCAGGAAGGACGGGAGGGGAAAGGAAGGAAAGGATAGAAGGATGGAGGGAAGGAAAGAAAGAGGGAAGAAGAAAGGAAGGGAAAAGGAAGGATAGCAGGAAGGACGGGAGGGGAAAGGAAGGAAAGGATAGAAGGATGGAGGGAAGGAAGGAAGGAAAGAGGGAGAAGAAAGGAAGGAAAAAGGAAGGATAGCAGGAAGGACGGGAGGGGAAAGGAAGGAAAGGATAGAAGGATGGAGGGAAGGAAGGAAGGAAAGAGGGGAGAAGAAAGGAACACAGAAACACATACACACACACATATATACATGCACAGAAATATACAAATATACACATACACACATACATAAACACACCTGTACTTACACACATCAACACATATACACGCACATACATATACAAACACACATTTACACACATTTACACACATACACATATACACATATACATAACTACACACACAGTCCCCAAGTTTTAAAAATCCCACAGCAACGCGTGGCCGGGTCAGCTATTGAGTCCCAGGCTGTGATCATGGAGAGGCGAAGATGCTTCTCAGCAGGGCAGGGAATGGGATTGAAGTGCAAAGGGAGCTGTCCAGAGTGCTGAATCCTTACCCACAAAGGCAAAGCTCAGCAGCTTTGGATGGATGCTTGCTTACTCTTTCCTTGCAACCCTCCTGTCAAATCTGTCAAGGGAATACAGCCTTGCAAACAAGATGCCGGTGCGGGATAAGCCTGTCATGGCAAATCCATTGATGGCCAAGACACTTTTTACATTTGCAAAATCCTGGGACACACCATCAACCAAAGCAACACAAAACGACACTCTAACACAGTCATACATATAGTTAATATGTTTTTAAATGTATTTATACACTCAGCGTGAAACCTGGGCCTGTTTCGATGAACACAACATAGATATGACTTCCTCTCACATATTTATACATGGCTATCATGCCTTCTCTCTTCTTCAGGCTAAACATGCCCAGCTCTTCAAGCCGCTCCTCATAGAGCTTGTTCTCCAGACCTTTGTGAAGTTTCACCTTGAGTGAAACTTGCTTCCAGTTAACTACGGATGTTAACCTGTGAGTGGGCTGCTAGGAAGGGGGAGAGTGCCAATTTCCCACGGCACACCTGATGATTGCTCATGGCACACTGGTTGGGAAACACTGCTTTGAGGTATAGGTGTGGTACCCCATCCTTTGAGATATAGGTGTGGTACCCCATCCTTTGAGATATAGGTGTGGCACCCCATCCTTTGAGATATAGGTGTGGCACCCCATCCTTTGAGATATAGGTATGACACCCCATCTTTTGAGATATAGGTGTGGTACCCCATCCTTTGAGATATAGGTGTGACACCCCATCTTTTGAGATATAGGTGTGGTACCCCATCCTTTGAGATATAGGTGTGACACCCCATCTTTTGAGATATCTTTTTAGTTATAGGTGTGGTACCCCATCCTTTGAGATATAGGTATGACACTCCATCCTTTGAGATATAGGTGTGGCACCCCATCCTTTGAGATATAGGTGTGGTACCCCATCTTTTGAGATATAGGTGTGACACCCCATCCTTTGAGATACAGGTGTGGTACCCCATCCTTTGAGATATAGGTGTGGCACCCCATCTTTTGAGATATAGGTGTGACACCCCATCTTTTGAGATATAGGTGTGGCACCCCATCCTTTGAGATATAGGTGTGGTACCCCATCCTTTGAGATACAGGTGTGGCACCCCATCCTTTGAGATATAGGTGTGGCACCCCATCCTTTGAGATACAGGTGTGGCACCCCATCCTTTGAGATATAGGTGTGGCACCCCATCTTTTGAGATATAGGTGTGGCACCCCATCCTTTGAGATATAGGTGTGGCACCCCATCCTTTGAGATATAGGTGTGGTACCCCATCCTTTGAGATACAGGTGTGGCACCCCATCTTTTGAGATATAGGTGTGACACCCCATCCTTTGAGATATAGGTGTGGTACCCCATCCTTTGAGATATAGGTGTGGCACCCCATCTTTTGAGATATAGGTGTGACACCCCATCTTTTGAGATATAGGTGTGGCACCCCATCCTTTGAGATATAGGTGTGGTACCCCATCCTTTGAGATATAGGTGTGGCACCCCATCCTTTGAGATATAGGTGTGGTGAGATACAGGTGTGGCACCCCATCCTTTGAGATACAGGTGTGGCACCCCATCTTTTGAGATATAGGTGTGGCACCCCATCTTTTGAGATACCACCATCTTTTGAGATATAGGTGTGGCACCCCATCCATCACTTTTGAGATATAGGTGTGGTACCCCATCTTTTGAGATATAGGTGTGGCACCCCATCTTTTGAGATATAGGTGTGGCACCCCATCTTTTGAGATATAGGTGTGACGCCCCATCTTTTGAGATATAGGTCTTTTGAGATATAGGTACGGCACCCCATCTTTTGAGATATAGGTGTGGCACCCCATCCTTTGAGATACAGGTGTGGCACCCCATCCTTTGAGATATAGGTGTGGTACCCCATCCTTTGAGATATAGGTGTGGCACCCCATCCTTTGAGATACAGGTGTGGTACCCCATCCTTTGAGATACAGGTGTGGTACCCCATCTTTTGAGATATAGGTGTGGCACCCCATCTTTTGAGATATAGGTGTGGCACCCCATCCTTTGAGATATAGGTGTGGCACCCCATCCTTTGAGATATAGGTGTGGAACCCCATCCCCCATCCTTGAGATACAGGTGTGGCACCCCATCCTTTTTGAGATATAGGTGTGGCACCCCATCTTTTGAGATATAGGTGTGGCACACCCCATCCTTTGAGATATAGGTGTGGTACCCCATCCTTTGAGAGATATAGGTGTGACACCCCATCCTTTGAGATATAGGTGTGGTACCCCATCCTTTGAGATACAGGTGTGGCACCCCATCTTTTGAGATACAGGTGTGGCACCCCATCTTTTGAGATATAGGTGTGGCACCCCATCCTTTGAGATATAGGTGTGGTACCCCATCCTTTGAGATATAGGTGTGGTACCCCATCCTTTGAGATACAGGTGTGGCACCCCATCCTTTGAGATATAGGTGTGGCACCCCATCCTTTGAGATATAGGTGTGGCACCCCATCCTTTGAGATATAGGTGTGGTACCCCATCCTTTGAGATATAGGTGTGGCACCCCATCCTTTGAGATATAGGTGTGGTACCCCATCCTTTGAGATATAGGTGTGGCACCCCATCCTTTGAGATATAGGTGTGGTACCCCATCCTTTGAGATACAGGTGTGGCACCCCATCCTTTGAGATATAGGTGTGGTACCCCATCTTTTGACCCCATCTTTTGAGATATAGGTGTGACACCCCATCCTTTGAGATACAGGTGTGGTACCCCATCCTTTGAGATACAGGTGTGGCACCCCATCTTTTGAGATATAGGTGTGACACCCCATCTTTTGAGATATAGGTACGGCACCCCATCCTTTGAGATATAGGTGTGGTACCCCATCCTTTGAGATACAGGTGTGGTACCCCATCCTTTGAGATACAGGTGTGGCACCCCATCTTTTGAGATATAGGTGTGACACCCCATCTTTTGAGATATAGGTACGGCACCCCATCCTTTGAGATATAGGTGTGGTACCCCATCCTTTGAGATATAGGTGTGGCACCCTCTCTTGTCCCTGTCTTGTCCCTTTGGATCACCCTCCGCCTTGATATCTGTGCTGAACCCGCCGGCATGTGCCATGTGCTGCGAATGACCGGCCGGCCGGGGTTCTTCCAGCTGACAGCAGCCTTCTTCCTTCTCCCCACCAATGGTAGTGCAGCCGGTGCTTGAAGCAATGACATCATTGCCAGCCAATGGGAGCCCAGCAGAGGGATGCAGCATTGGGAGTGAGATAAGCGATGGATGCTTGGATGCATGCATAGGCGGATGTATATTGAGCCGGTGCTCTCACACCCACACAGCCCTCCTCTGCCTGCGCCAAAGGGGTGATGCGCCTCTGCACTCTGCAACTTTGTCCTGGTCACCTTTTGGCCAATGCTCCCCTTGCCCATATTATTATTATTATTATTATTATTATTATTAGCCACCAGATGCTGGAGATGGAAAAATATGGGAATCCTTTACCTCTGTTTATGTATTGTCTGCCATTGTTAATTGAATAATGGCACTGAATGTTTGCCATAGATGTGTACTGCAATCCAGAGCTGCAAGAGCAATCGGAGCCTCTTCCTCAATGGGGCATGCTTTTCAATATTGACATATAGCTCTTGTTGTGTCTGGTCCCAACTCCTCGTTTCGGTTTTCCAAGGACCCACAGATGGTATGTGGGCCTGTATGTATGAATGGGAGGAGAGATCTTCTCATATGCCTCAACCAGGGCCAGGGGCAGATTTAACGGTAAATTAAGTGCCTGCTTAGGGTGCCACGTGGTCAGGGGGGCATCTGGCCGCCAGGTTCCCCACATGCGCCATTGCTGCGGAGGGACTCCAGCTGGACCGAGATGCCAATTGGCCGAAATGAGGCTGAAAAGGAGGAACTTTTTGCAGCCGGGGCAGAGCCTCCCGCCTCCGGCTGCAAAAAGTTCCTCCTTTTCAGCCTCTCTTAAGGTGATTGGGGCCTCGGTCCAGCTGGAGTCCCTCCGCAGCAATGGCGCATGCGCGGAACTAGCTGGCCCCGCGTATGCGCACCCGGCACACATGCACAGAACTAGCTGGCTCTGCGCATGCGCACCCGGCACACATGCATAGAACTAGCTGGCTCCGTGCATGCGCACCCGGCACACATGCACAGAACTAGCTGGCTCCATGCATGCACACCTGACACACATGTACAGAACTAGGTGGCTCCGCGCATGCGCACCCAGTGCACATGTGCAGAACTAGCTGGCCCTGTGCATGCACACCTGGCGCACATGCACAGAACTGCACATGTGCTGAGCTAGCTGGCTCCGCGCATGTGCACCCAGTGCACATGTGCAGAACTAGCTGGCCCTGTGCATGCGCACCCCCTGCACATGCGCAGAACTAGCTGGCTCTGTGCATGCACACCTGGCGCACATGCACAGAACTAGCTGGCCCCACACATGCGCACCCGGCGCACATGCACAGAACTAGCTGGCTCCACGCATGCGCACCTGGTGCACATGCACAGAACTAGCTGGCCCCACACATGCGCGCCCAGCGCACATGCGCACCCGGCGCACATGCACAGAACTAGCTGGCTCCACGCATGCACACCTGGTGCACATGCACAGAACTAGCTGGCCCCGCGCATGCGCACCCGGCGCACATGCGCAGAACTAGCTGGCTCTGCGCATGCATGCCCAGCACGCATGTGCACCCACCACGAGGCCAGAAAGCGAGGGGGCACCAAAATAATGTTCGCTTACCATTTTAAATTACCTTAATCCAGCCCTGACCAGGGCACTGTCTTGGTTAAGGTTGAAGGTGACGAGACCAGTACCCATGTTCCTCAATGCACACAAAATGTGTGGCATGTCCCCCATTCAGGAGGCAGTGGTAGCAGTGGCTGTGATGTCTGTTGTCGTAGAGATGGCTTTTGTGCCTTGGCCTTTGCCCGGCCAAGGTCACCTTTCCTCCCGTCCCGTATTGTTTATTCTCCGCAGGGGTCCCTTGCAGAGGCGGAGGAGAGGGGTGGGGGTGAGGGAGCGAAACAGCAGACACCACAGGCACATGGAAGAGACCCACATCCCTCCTGACCTCCTCTCTGGAGTACCCATTAGCATCAATCCCATGTGGCAAAATGGGCTCCAAAACCCATTGATTCGTGTAGCCTTGTGCAACAGGGGTTTCTCCTACCTTTCTTGAATATGGCTCAGGTTGGAACCGGAGACTTTTTGCATGCTTTGCTCCTGATTTATTGTGTCCGAAGCAAATTGAGATGACAGTTTTTATTTATTTACTAGCTGTACCCGGCACGCGTTGCTGTGCCCTTTTTAGGAGATGCGAGAAAGTCCAATCATCCACGGTGTGCCCTCCTCTAAACTGCAGTTGGGTGGAGTGTGGGTCATGGGGCGCATGGTGTGCCAAGTTGGGTCTTTATCGGTCTTGGTTCTGGGCTGCAGTGGTCTGTGGGGAATGATGGGTTTTGAAGTACTACAAATCCCATTTTCCATGGTGGTACTTCAAGTCCCATCATGCATGGTCGGGGCTCTGTGTGCCAAGGTAGGTTACACAATGTCCCATGAGCTGAGGCCTAGTTAGGAACAGCAAGTTAATGAAGCCTTACTGTCAATTCAGGCCATACACAATGTCCAATGAGCTGAGGCCTAGTCGGGAGAATCAAGTTAATGAAGCCTTACTGTCAATTTAGAGCGTTAACAGCTTCCCAGTAATTGAGGGCTAGTTAGGGAAATCAAGTTAATGAAGCTAATGAAGTTAATCAAGTTAATTTTGGGCGTGGTCTGTGATTTTTCGGTTGGAAGTGTTTTGGGTGTTTGTGTTGGGGATTGGCAGTTTATTATGGATTGGTATTTTCATGTTGGCTGGCTAGTGCAGCAGTTATGCAAATCCGGCCTTATTGGCAGCCAATCATGTTGTTCAGAATGTAGAGGCTGGGTGAGTCTTTGGCTGCCCCGGAGGATGCTGGTAAATGTAGTTTTATTTTTACTCGTTGTTTTGGGGGCCTTTTAGGTTTTGGGGGGGAAAGTTTCTTTGCTGCAAACGTACCTTGCTTGAGGCCTATTTCTGTTGGCAAGTATTGTGTATCTGCGTTGTATGGTTTCTTTGTTTGAGGTATACATCACATGACGTGAACCCATTTATATAATAGATTTATTTATTGATTTATTTATTTACATCATTGATATTCCACCCTTCTCACCCCGCAGGGGACTCAGGGCAGATTACAATGGACATATACAGGCAAACATTCAATGCCCTTTGACATACAAACATGTAAGACAAGACAAGAGGCAATTTACCATTTCAGCTTCTGGCCACCAGGGGGAGCTCTCACACTCTTTCACTTCTTTTACACACTTCCTGGAGTTTTATGGCCTCGTAAATTAGTTAAATTAGCCTCCCCACAACCTAAATACCTAAATAATGTATTAAAAATCGCAAACAAAGTTTAAAACTTGACATGATGCAAAATGTCATAGCTACTATCTCTCTGGCATTACTTCGCAAACGAAGATGCTTAGGAAGGACTCATCTCACTTTTTTTTACAAGCGCGTTGATGACTAAAAAGGCCAATCTGAGATAGGCAAGTTCGGTTGCAGAAAGCTCAGCAGAAAGTCTCCTTGGGTGATGTTGTTTCCAAGTTGCGGTTCTTACTGCGTTGTTGTTTCTCTTCGAGACTCGTTCGGCGTGTCTTCTCGAAAGAGGACGCAGCATTGTGGAGAGTGCGTCTCCATGCCTCCCAATGTGAGGCCAAGGTGGACCATTGTTGGTAATCAATCTGGCCGAGCCTGAGGTGTTGTTTCAGGGAGTCCTTATATCTCTTTTTTTGCAGCCCCTCTCTTGCGCTGACCCGTGGTGAGTTCACCATAGAGTAGTATCTTTGGGAGGCGGTGGTCCTCCATCCTAGAGACGTGCCCTGCCCAGCGCAGCTATGTTCTCAATAGCATGGCCTCAATGCTGGTGACCCCTGCTTGCTCAAGGACGGCAACATTACTCACATAGTCGGTCCAGTGTATATTTAGGATTGTGCGAAGACAGCGCTGATGAAAGCGTTCGAGGAGTCGTAGGTGTTGGCGATAGGTGACACATGTTTCAGACCCATAGAGGAGAATAGTACAATAGCTCTGTACACACTGATTTTGGTGCTTTGCCTCAGGTGCTTTTTGCTCCGGACTGTTTTGTGAAGCCTTCCGAATGCACTCTATGCCTTTGCTCGTCTGTGATCTATCTCTTTATCAATCTTGGCGTCTGAAGAGATGATGCTTCCCAGGGAGGTGAACTGCTGAACGGACTTAAGCACAGATGTGCCT
Source organism: Anolis apletophallus (assembly GCA_030556195.1). Classification (NCBI taxonomy): domain Eukaryota; kingdom Metazoa; phylum Chordata; class Lepidosauria; order Squamata; family Anolidae; genus Anolis; species Anolis apletophallus. The sequence goes on along the minus strand of JARBWK010000018.1, from coordinate 2,524,617 downwards.
ATGCTGATGTGGGGATGATGGTGTTCTTCCTGTGGTGCGGGCTGGTAGAGGACTTCCGTGTTCTTCAGGCTGACTTCCAGCCCAAACAGCTCTGCAGCTGTAGCAAAGCAGGATGTGGGCGCTGCGGGGCTGCTTCTGAATGGGCGACAAGGACAGCATCGTTGGCAAAAAGCAGCTCACGGACTAGAGAGTTTGAGAAGGGCGATATTTGAGACGGGGTGAATTATGTAAATAAATAAATAAATGTGGCCCAACCAAGGCAGAATAGAGCATGGGAGCATGACTTCCCCGGATCATTCTAGACTCTTGTCCACATGCTCCTTGTGGATTTCAGCGGCTTTTCTGTGTAGTCCGACGTGATGGTTGTCAGAGTGCTTCAGCATTTCTGTGTTCTCAGATAGTAATCGCCTGTGTCCAGGTTGGCGCATCAAGTGCTGTGCCATGGCTGAATCAGTCTGGTGCGCCTTTCTTGCTGGACTTGCTGAAAGAAGGCTAGACTGATCGATGGGCCTTGGAGAGATGGCGCTGCGCCCAGTCCCAGCAGTCCTTCGCTTCTCTCTGCCGCATTCGCACAGCACATTGCCTGCTGCTGTGTCTGACTCAGTGTGCCTGCCTGAGATGCCCTTCTCTCCCAAAGGGGCCGGGGAAATGAAGGGGGTGGGCCTGTGTGCTTAAGGCTCAGGTGCAGGAAGGGATGTTTGCCCCCCCCTGCCCATCCCCACTCATCTCAATGCAACCCCCCCCCCCCCTGTTTCAACCTGTCATCATTATTCATTGCACCAGCCAGCTTGACAGGCCGCATCAGCAAGGGTTTGTTTAACCCTTTGGCGGAAGGAAGACGTTTCTGCCTCAATCTGGCAATCTGCAAGGAAAGGGTGGCTCTAATAATAATAATAATAATAATAATAATAATAATAATCTTTATTTATACCCCGCCACCATCTCCCTGATGGGGACTCGGGGCGGCTCACATGAGGCCAAGCCCAAACAACAAATTACAATAAAATAAAATCAAAACATCAACAATAAAAATTAATAAAGTAATCTGTATCTCTATCTCTATATATAATAAAGCAGAATGTTTGTATGTATGTATGTATGTGGCAGCGTTCTGATTGGCTGCCACTTTCACAGGCCACAGCGACCAGCGCGGGTGATGGACCAGCACCAAACTTAGGACACATAACCCCCCTGACCCCCTTTACGTCCTGGTGTGTTTTGGGGGAGATGGGCCACGGATTATGGGATTTGTAGTACATTCACACACTTTGGTTCCCACTGACCACTGCGGCCACCTAAAAGGACTGATACAGACCACACTTGGCACACAGAGCCCCATTACCCACTCTACATCCTGGTGCAGTTTGAAGGAGGGTGGACCATGGATGATGGGACTTGAAGTACCTCACTCATTTCCCAAGTCCGCTGCAACCCTCATCCAATGATCAAGACCAAACTTGACACAGAGCCCCCATCACCCACTCTACATCCTTCGGCAGTTTGCAGGAGGGTGGACCCCCATGACTGCCTTCATTCCCTGAGACCACTGCTCCACTCATCCAATGACGTCAAGACCAAACTTGTGAGGTTTTATGGGAGTTTGAGGACTGACAATGGATGATGGGATTTGTAGTACTTTTAAACACCCTTGTTCCCACAGACCACTGCGGCCACCTAACAAACACCGATAAGACCACACTTGGCACACAGAGCCCCATTACCCACTCTACGTCCTGGTGCAGTTTGAAGGAGGGTGGACCATGGGTGATGGGACTTCCAGTACCTTCAGTAATGTCATGATACCACTGCAACTCCCAATCATGAATGATCAACCCTCAAACGTTACTGACAGAGACCACACTGACCCATAACCCCCATGACATCCTGGTGAGGTTTGGGGAGGACTGACCATGGATGATGGGACTTGTAGTACCTTCAGTAATGTTCCCACAGACCACTGCAGCCCCAATCAACAATGATCAAGTCCAAACGTGGCACACAGAGCCCCAGTGACCCACTCTATGTCCTACTGCAATTTGGGGGACGGTGGACCATGGATGATGGGACTTCCAGTACCTTCAGTAATGTCATGATACCACTGCAACTCCCAATCATGAATGATCAAGTCCAAACGTGGCAGACAGAGCCTCCATGACCCACTCTACATCCTACTGCACTTCTCAAATAACCCGGGAAGCGGCGGGTCCCCAAGCTAGTATATAATAAAAGAGAATGTTTGTATGTTTGTATATGACAGTTTTCTGATTGGTCTTTCGGGCTGCAAAGGTCGACAGCAGGCTACACTTAAAGGTCGAGCACCCACCTCGACCCGGGCAGGCCTCGAACTCATGACCTACTGGTCAGAGAGATCTTATGCAGCTGACACTTAGCCAGCTGCGCCACATTCCCGGTGCTTAAATTTAACTGATTTATGAGCTGTAGCCCAATTTGTTGTTGAAAGCTTTCATGGCCAGAGTCACTGGGTTGCCGTGGGTTTTCCGGGCTGTATGGCCATGTTGCAGAAGCATTCTCTCCTGATGTTACGCCCACATCTATTGCAGGCATCCTCAGACCCCTCAACTTCTGAGGATGCCCGCCTCAGAAGTTGCGGGCAAAATGTCAGGCAAAATGTGGGCAAAATGTCAGGCGAGAATGCTTCTGCAGCATGGCCATACGGCCCGAAAAACCCACAGCAACCCCGTAGCCCAGTTTCAAGACCATTGCATCACGCTTCCTCTTCTCTCCTGCTAAGCCACCCGTCCCGCTTTTCCTGCGGCAATTAGGAAGACATTAAGTCAGATTGGCACCAGCTGCACGGGGCACCAGGCCTCTCCTGGGGAGCTGGGGGTGCTTTGGGACTCTTCCTTGCAGAGGGGGCTGCCTCTGATGCCATCCCCTCCCCCCCCCTCTCTCCACAGTTCTCCAAGGAGAAGTACATCCTCGACTCGTCACCAGAGAAGCTTCACAAAGAGCTGGAAGAAGAGCTGAAGCTCAGCAGCACGGACCTCCGGAGCCACGCCTGGTACCACGGGCGCATCCCGCGAGAGGTGAGGCGCCACTGGGCAAACCTTTGGCCCTCCAGTGCTTCAGAGGGGCAATGGGGTGGGATGGGCAAAGAAGGGAGAGATATTGGTCGACCTCTGCTAAGAGGATGGTGAGGAGACTCCACCCAGAATGGGAGAAAGGGGACTCGTGTAGGACCATTCCGGACAGCAGGCAAAGCGGTCATTTATGTATAGTATTTATACTCTGCCCTTCTCACCCAGGCCCGGATTATCCATTAGGCCAGCAAGACTGGGGCCTATGTGCATAAGCCGAGGGGGGCGCCAGATCAAGGCCAAAAAAAAAATGGCGATGACTCACGCCAAGTTGTCCCAGCCTTCCATGCGGCGCCCCTTTCACGCAACGCAGCTGCCGCTGCCTGTGGGACAACTCGCTGTGTCCTCAGAAGGAGGGAGGGAGGAGCAGTGCAGCCCGAGCGACGTCACTCCCTCAGGGGGTGGGGCCCGAGTGACGTCACACCCTCTGGGGGCGGGGCCTGAATGATGTCACTCCCTCTGGGGGCGGGGCCCGAGCGACGTCACTCCCTCCGGGGCAGGGCCCGAGAGACGTCACACCCTCCGGGGGCAGGGGCCTGAGCGACGTCACTCCTCTGGGGCGGGGCCCGAGCGACGTCAATCCCTCCGGGGGCGGGGCCCGAGCGACATCACTCCTCCGGGGCGGGGCCCGAGCGACGTCACTCCCTCCAGGGGCGGGGCCCGAGTGATGTCACACCCTCCGGGGGTGGGGCCTGAGTGATGTCACACCCTCCGGGGGCAGGGCCTGGCGGGGCCTCCGGGGGCAGGGCCTGATGTCACACCCTCCGGGGGCAGGGCCTGAGCGACGTCACTCCTCTGGGGCGGGGCCCGAGCGACGTCAATCCCTCCGGGGGCGGGGCCCGAGCGACATCACTCCTCCGGGGGCGGGGCCCAAGCGACGTCACTCCTCTGGGGCGGGGCCCGAGCGACGTCACTCCCTCCAGGGGCGGGGCCCGAGTGATGTCACACCCTCCGGGGGTGGGGCCTGGCGACGCCACTCCTCTGGGGCGGGGCCCGAGCGAGAGACATCCTCCGGGCGGGGCCAACGACATCACTCCTCCGGGGGCGGGGCCCAAGCGACATCACTCCTCTGGGGGCAGGGCCCAAGCGACGTCACTCCTCTGGGGTGGGGCCCGAGCGGCGTCACTCCCTCCGGGGGCGGGGCTAGAGCGACGTCACTCCCTCCAGGGACGGGGCAGGGCCCGAGTGGCGTAATTCCAAATTGTGACCTAGGGCGCAAAAAGGTTAGGGTTAGGGTTAGGGGCCTGTTCTCACCCCAAAGGGGACTCAGGGCAGATGACAGAACACATTCAATGCCATTATACACTGACAAAATAGACAACTGTACGTAGTAGATTGAGGTACACGGGTTCCCTCACTTATTGCGGGTGTTCCGAGTGGGTGGAGTGTCCCTACAGCTTACCTGTCTGAATGTATTCTCCCCTATGAACCATCAAGAGTGTTAAGATCGTCTGGAGAGGCCCTTGCTCTCAGTCCCACCACCTTCGCAGGGGCCTCCTCCTCCTCATCGCCTCAACTGCTCCCCGCCTTGGAGGCCCCTTCCTCGCCAGTCTGGGTGCCCAGGCCTGGTGCCCAGTTTGGCATGGAAGGAGCGGGGACCAGCGGAGGCGGAGAGAAGGAGGAGGCTGCCCGCAAGGCCCGCTTCGGCAGCAGAATCCTCCTCCTCGCCCCTCCGCTGCTCCCCACCTCAACGGTCCGTTCGTCACCAAGGCTGGGCACCCAAGGGGCCTTTGAGGCAAGGGAGGGGCTTTCCGCCCACTCGGCCATGCCCGGATTACCCATAAGGCGAACGAGGCCATGGCCTAGGGGCACAAGCCCAGGGGGGGGGTGCAGTTCACGGACCAAAAAAAACCCTGGTCTGCGCCCCTCTTTCCCCCTTTCTCATGCCCCTCCTCGCTCCTTCTCCCGGCAAAGTCTCTGCTCCGTCCCCCAGTCTCGCTCCCAGTCTCGCTCTCTCGCGCACGCTCTCTCTCTCTTGCTCTCTCTCATGCGCTTTCTCGCTCACTCTCTCTCTCACTCTCTCTCTCACTCGCGCGCGCTCTCTCTCTGGCATGCTCACACTCTCTCTTGCTCTCTCGTGTGCTTTCTCTCTTGTGCGCGCTCTCTCTCACGCGCTCTCTTGCGCGTGCTCTCACGCTCTCTCTCACTCATGCGTGTTCTCTCTCTCTCTTGCTCTCTCTCTCACTTATGCGCTCTCTCTCTCGCATGCGCACGCTCTCTCTCTCTTGCTCTCTCTCATGTGCTTTCTCTCTTGTGCGCGCTCTCTTACGCGTGCTCTCACGCTCTCTCTCTCGCTCTCTCGCTCTCTCTCACTCATGCGCTCTCTCTCACATGTGCACGCTCTCTCTTGCTCTCTCTCGTGTGCTTTCTCTCTTGTGCGCGCTTTCTTGCGCGCTCTCTTGCGCGTGCTCTCACGCTCTCTCTCTCTCGCTCTCTCTTGCTGTCTCTCGTGTTCTTTCTCTCTCGTGCGCTCTCTCTCTCTCTCTCTTGCATGTGCTCTCGCGCACGCTCTCTCGCGCTCTCTTGCTTGCTCACTCTCTCACTCTCACTCTCTCTCTCTCCTGCGCACCTTTGGAGAGAGTTTGCACCCGCTGCGCTCTCCCCAAGCCTCCCGACTCCCGAGGAGACCTTCAGAGCACAGCGGAGCTTTCCGGAGTGGGAATGGGGACCTTGGAGGTGGCGGGAGGTTGGCTTAAAGGGGGTGTAATTCCAAAGTGTGCCCTAGGGCGCAAAAAGTGTTAATCCGGGCCTGCACTCGGCAGTGGCCACCTCCTCCTCGCCGCCTGCACTGCTCTCCGCCTTGGAGGCCCCGTGGGCGCCCAGCCTGGTGAGGAAGGAACAGGGAGCAGCTATACAGTGTTCCCTTGCTGCTCCCCGCGAAACAGCGAGTCTGCAATAAGGGAATCGTGAAGTAGCGAGGGAACACTGTATATAGGCCTTCCCATCTTTGGCATCTTGGAGGTTTGTGCTCAGTTCTGGCCACAGGGGGCGCTGTCACTCCATCTTCCCTGCCAAAGAGGTTTATTCGTAAATTTCCTCCTTGATCGAATCTCCCATATTTATCCCGCATTTCCTTATGGGTGCCTTTAATACCTCCCCGCTTTAAAGCGGTACCTATTTTTCCACTCACATTGCTGTTTTCGAAACTGCTACATAGTTAATCAGCTGGTTAATCACCAGAACACTGCTGACCAGAAGGTGGCAAGTTTGGATTGAGCACCCAACTGTTAAGCCTAGCTTAATGTGCACCTAAGCAGTTCAAAAACAGCTGAGCTGTGAGTAGAGAAATTAGAAACTACGACACCATAACAATGCCGGTGATCACAGAACAAGGAGGGAATAGATCAAAAGGGCTCGGCGTCATAGTGGATGAAGCAACACCACCCCCTTGTGGCCAGAATTGAGCATAACCTCCAGGCGCCGAAGTTGGAAAATGCCGAATTGCCTCTATATGTCTTGTATGTCTAAAAACGACATTGAATGCTTGCTGTGTATGTGTGCATTGTGATCCGCCCTGAGTCCTCTTCGCATGCCCAGATTATCCATAAGGCCACCCTAGGCCATGGCCTAGGGCGGCAGCCATGGAGGGGCGGCAGGTCCGGACCCCCCAAAAAATTTTAAAAAATAATTTTAAAAAAGTTTGATCTTCGGGCGCTTCTGCGCCTGCGCGCCATCCACGCCCACCCCGCGCCCCCTCCCCTTTTCTGCACTCCTCCTTGGTGCCCCCCCACACCTCCCGGCTCCGTGCGCCCCGGAGGCGGGGCTTCCCTTCTTCCTCTTCCGCGACGCCGGGCGCATGGCAAGGAGGAGGAGGAAGCCAGGCGCATGGCGAGCAGGAGGAAGAAGCAAGGAATGGCTCGCCATACGCTCGGCTTCCTCCTCCTCCACGACGCCAGGCGCCCGGCGAGGAGGAGGAGGAGGAAGCCAGGCGCATGGCGAGCAGGAGGAAGAAGCTTCCGGGGACGAGCGAGCCCTTCCTTCCTTCTCCTCTTCGCCATGCGCCCAGCTTCCTCCTCCGCGACACCGGGCGCGTGGCAAGGAGTCAAGGAAGCCGGGCGCGTGGCGAGGAGGAGGAGGAAGGGAAGGCTCACCCCCGGGGCGCGCAGAAGAAGAAGGAGGCGCACAAAGCCGCGAGGAGGTGGGGGTTGCGGTAGACCTTCAAAGCATAATTTCTCTTTTTTCCCCCCCTTCACCTACCTGGACCTCTCAGGTTTCCGAGAGTCTAGTACAGAGAAACGGGGACTTTTTGATACGCGACTCGCTGACCAGCCTGGGGGACTGCGTGCTGACGTGCCGCTGGCGGAACGAGCCCCTCCACTTCAAAATCAACAAGGTGATGGTCAAGTCCAGCGAAGGCCGCACTCACATCCAGTACCTCTTCGAGCAGGAAAGCTTCGACAACGTCCCGGCTTTGGTGCGCTTCTACGTGGGCAACCGCAAGCCCGTCTCGGAGCAGAGCGGGGCCATCTTCTACTGCCCCATCAACCGCACCTTCCCCCTGCGCTACCTGGAAGCCAGCTACGGACTTGCCAATGGGAAGCACAGCGGCTCACACGGCCACAACAACCAGAAAGGGGGGCACATCAAGCGGAGGAGCATCACCATGACCGACGGGCTGACGGCTGACAAGATCATCAGGGGCGAGGGCTGCCCTACCAGGTAATCGGAGCTCGACTGCGGACCAGGGACTTTGGATCTCTTGGATTCAAAAAGGAACTTTGAGGTCTTAGAACTGGTTTGTAAGAAGACAGATACAGTGTGCCTCCGCTTTTTCGCGGTTCGCCTATTGCAAACTCGCTGTTTCGTGGGTTTTCCTCCCCTCCTGGGAGCTGTGGGGGAGGGAGGATGGAGAGGAGGGGAGAGCCTCGGCTTGGCCCTCTTTTCGGTGGTGGCTTTGTCCTTGGAGAGGGGGACCCTCTTCTCGGAGGACCCTGGTAATGAGAGTTCAATATGCCAAGTTTGGTTCAATTCCATTGTTGCAAGAGTTCATGATGCTCTTTGATTGTGTGTTAACTATAAATCCCAGAAACTGTAACTTCCAATTGTCAAGGTCTATTTCCCCTGAACTCCATCTGTATTCACATTTGGGCATATTGAGTATTCATGCCAAGTTTGGTCCTGATCCAACATTGTTTGAGTCCACAGTGCTCTCTGGATATAGGTGAACTACAACTCCAAAACCCAAGGTCAATGCCCACCAAACTCTTATAGTATTTTCTCTTGGTTATGTGAGCACCATGCTTTTGAAGTTACTTGAGCCAAAAACCCTTCTCTTCTTTGCGCAGTGTGTCCTTGCCACATCACCGGGACATCATCCGGAACTGTGCGGTCAGCGTGGACCAGATTCAAGACCTCCATTCCTCAATGTCTCCCATCTCTGAGACCCCGGCTTACAGCACTGGTAGGAAGGGTCATTCTACGGATTAAGACACTTAATAATAATAATAATAATAATAATAACAATAATAATAATGTTCTCCCTCACTTATCACAGAACTTTAGCAGCACTGTAGAAGCAAAGCACCAGTGCCACCTAGTGTTCACCACCAGAACTTTAGCAGCACTGTAGAAGCAAAGCACCAGCGCCACCTAGTGCTCACCACCAGAACTTTAGCAACACTGTAGAAGCAAAGCACCAGCGCCACCTAGTTTTCACTGCCAGAACTTTAGCAACACTGTAGAAGCAAAGCACCAGCGCCACCTAGTTTTCACCACCAGAACTTTAGCAACACTGTAGAAGCAAGCACCTAGTTTTCACAGAACTTTAGCAGCACTGTAGTGCCACCTAGTGTTCACCACCAGAACTTTAGCAACACTGTAGAAGCAAAGCACCAGTGCCACCTAGTGTTCACCAGAACTTTAGCAGCACTTTAGCAACACTGTTTAGCAACACTGTCGAAGCAAAGCACCAGCGCCACCTAGTGCTCACCACCAGAACTTTAGCAGCACTGTAGAAGCAAACTTTAGCACCAGCGCACCACCTAGTGCTCACCACCAGAACTTTAGCAGCACTGTAGAAGCAAAGCACCAGCGCCACCTAGTGCTCACCACCAGAACTTTAGCAACACTGTAGAAGCAAAGCACCAGCGCCACCTAGTGTTCACCACCAGAACTTTAGCAACACTGTAGAAGCAAAGCACCAGCGCCACCTAGTGTTCACCACCAGAACTTTAGCAGCACTGTAGAAGCAAAGCACCAGCGTGTTCCACCAGAACTTTAGCAACACTGTGAAGCAAAGCACCAGCCCACCTAGTGTTCAACCAGAACTTTAGCAACACTGTAGAAGCAAAGCACCAGCGCCACCTAGTGCTCACCACCAGAACTTTAGAACTTTAGCAACACTGTAGAAGCAAAGCACCAGCGCCACCTAGTGTTCACCACCAGAACTTTAGCAACACTGTAGAAGCAAAGCACCAGCGCCCCCTAGTGTTCACCACCAGAACTTTAGCAACACTGTAGAAGCAAAGCACCAGCGCCACCTAGTGTTCACCACCAGAACTTTAGCAGCACTGTAGAAGCAAAGCACCAGCGCCACCTAGTGTTCACCACCAGAACTTTAGCAACACTGTAGAAGCACCAGCGCCACCTAAACCAGAACACCACTGCAAAGCACCACCTAGTGTTCACCACCAGAACTTTAGCAACACTGTAGAAGCAACACCAGCGCCACCTGTGTTCACCACCAGAACTTGAGCAGCACTGTAGAAGCAAAGCACCAGCGCCACCTAGTGTTCACCACCAGAACTGTAGCAGCACTGTAGAAGCAAAGCACCAGCGCCACCTAGTGTTCACCACCAGAACTTTAGCAGCACTGTAGAAGCAAAGCACCAGCGCCACCTAGTGCTCACCACCAGAACTTTAGCAACACTGTAGAAGCAAAGCACCAGCGCCACCTAGTGTTCACCACCAGAACTTTAGCAGCACTGTAGAAGCAAAGCACCAGCGCCACCTAGTGTTCACCACCAGAACTTTAGCAACACTGTAGAAGCAAAGCACCAGCGCCACCTAGTGTTCACCACCAGAACTTTAGCAGAACTGTAGAAGCAAAGCACCAGCGCCACCTAGTGTTCACCACCAGAACTTTAGCAACACTGTAGACCTAGTGTTCAAAGCACCACTGCGCCCACCTAGTGTTCACCACCAGAACTTTAGCAACACTGTAGAAGCAAAGCACCAGCGCCACCTAGTGCTCACCACCAGAACTTTAGCAACACTGTAGAAGCAAAGCACCAGCGCCACCTAGTGTTCACCACCAGAACTTTAGCAACACTGCAGAAGCAAAGCACCAGCGCCACCTCGTGTTCACCACCAGAACTTTAGCAACCCTGTCGAAGCAAAGCACCAGCGCCCCTAGTGTTCACCACCAGAACTTTAGCAACACTGTAGAAGCAAAGCATCAGCGCCACCTAGTGTTCACCACCAGAACTTTAGCAACACTGTAGAAGCAAAGCACCAGCGCCACCTAGTGTTCACCACCAGAACTTTAGCAACACTGTAGAAGCAAAGCATCAGCGCCACCTAGTGTTCACCACCAGAACTTTAGCAACACTGTAGAAGCAAAGCACCAGCGCCACCTAGTGTTCACCACCAGAAGTTTAGCAACACTGTAGAAGCAAAGCATCAGCGCCACCTAGTGTTCACCACCAGAACTTTAGCAACACTGTAGAAGCAAAGCACCAGCGCCACCTAGTGTTCACCACCAGAACTTTAGCAACACTGTAGAAGCAAAGCACCAGCGCCACCTAGTGTTCACCACCAGAACTTTAGCAACACTGTAGAAGCAAAGCATCAGCGCCACCTAGTGTTCACCACCAGAACTTTAGCAACACTGTAGAAGCAAAGCACCAGCGCCACCTAGTGTTCACCACCAGAACTTTAGCAACACTGTAGAAGCAAAGCACCAGCGCCACCTAGTGTTCACCACCAGAACTTTAGCAGCACTGTAGAAGCAAAGCATCAGCGCCACCTAGTGTTCACCACCAGAACTTTAGCAACACTGTAGAAGCAAAGCACCAGCGCCACCTAGTGTTCACCACCAGAACTTTAGCAACACTGTAGAAGCAAAGCACCAGCGCCACCTAGTGTTCACCACCAGAACTTGAGCAACACTGTAGAAGCAAAGCATCAGCGCCACCTAGTGTTCACCACCAGAACTTTAGCAACACTGTAGAAGCAAAGCACCAGCGCCACCTAGTGTTCACCACCAGAACTTTAGCAGCACTGTAGAAGCAAAGCATCAGCGCCACCTAGTGTTCACCACCAGAACTTTAACAACACTGTAGAAGCAAAGCACCAGCGCCACCTAGTGTTCACCACCAGAACTTTAGCAACACTGTAGAAGCAAAGCACCAGCGCCACCTAGTGTTCACCACCAGAACTTTAGCAACACTGTAGAAGCAAAGCTCCAGCGCCACCTAGTGTTCACCACCAGAACTTTAGCAACACTGTAGAAGCAAAGCACCAGTGCCACCTAGTGTTCACCACCAGAACTTTAGCAACACTGTAGAAGCAAAGCACCAGCGCCACCTAGTTTCACCACCAGAACTTTAGCAACACTGTAGAAGCAAGGCACCAGCACCATCTAGTGTTCACCACCAGAATGTTAGTTTTGTAAGTACTTTAGAACCATTTAGAACCGTGATTGGACATGCCTAATAATAATAATAATAGTAATAGTAATAATTCCAGTGCTTTAAATTCCCCAATGGAAAATGGACAGATGCTCAGTCTTCATAATAAGAGAGGGAAAGACAGATATCCTTTCATGTAGGAATTGTAGTTGAAGTCCAAAACACCTGGAGGGAGGGCCCAAGTCGACTCATGCCTGCAGAAGACACACCAAACAGCTAGTAGTAGGCACAATTCACTTTGCTGCCCATGACTAGTCTTTATGATAGCAAAGTCTTCTCTGTTTCGCTTTGCAGTCTCTCGGCTAAAACCCAATGGAGGCCAGGTCACCCCAGGTTCCCCCGTCACCAGGCGTTCCAGTGAGCCGCAGCTGTGCCAAGGGAACGGGAGCAAAGCCGACCCTTCCGACAGCAGCCGCTCCACCCCGTCCCACGGCTACTCCCGGGCATCCCCCTCTCCCTCGGGCGGCAGCTACAGCGACCCGGACACAGGACATTACTGCCAGCTTCACCCTCCTTCCCCGGTTCAATGGGACCGGCCGCCAGGGGAAGGCAAGGCGCCGTCGGCCAAGGGCTACGTGGAACGGCTCAAGGGGGACGAGACCCAGCGGGGCCTTGGACTGAACGGCTCCGAGGCGGGACCCCGGAGGAGGCCAGAGCAGGACGCTGTGGGCTCGGCAGTCCCTGTCGTGGAACGGACCTCTTCCTTCAACCCCGCGGTGTTCCACTCCCTCCTCATCCCCCTGGAAAACAAGCCCTTGGAAATGGCCGTCCTGAAGAAAGTGAAGGAGCTCCTGGCCGAAGTGGATGCCAAAACGCTTGCCAAACATATCACCCAAGTGGATTGCCTGGTATGAAAAAAATAGGGGCACCTGGGGGGGAGGGAACGGTTGAGGGTTACCACGCTCGGAATCTCTCCCAAACCAAGTCACGTTGTTGCATGCCTTACTGCTGGATAAGCTTGGCGGAAGCAGAGCCTGAAATGTCTCCCCCGAACCCGTGACAGCCGCCTCTCATATCCCGCCATTATTCAAACCCAGGTTCATGGGAGCTGGTGCTTATCATTGGAAACATCAGCCTGGCCTTTTGCATGAGCTACAACACAAGAACCACAAAGGTAGCAAACGAGCTATCATAGGCAATATCATATCAAAATATATTTAAATAGGCAAAATGAGGCTCACAATAAGAGAACCACATCAAAGGAGCATGACAATATACAAAGTAATAGCATACAGTTCATACAGTAAATACAGTCAATAATAGACATTCATCAGGGGTGTAGACCAGTGTTTTTCAACCTTTTTTGAGCCGCGGCACATTTTTTACCTTTAAAAAATCCTGGGGCACACCACCAACCAAAATGACACAAAATGACACTCTAACACAGTAATACATATAGTTAATATGTTTCTAAATGTATTTATACACTCAATGTGAAACCTGGGCCTGTTTCGATGAACACAACATAGATCTCCTGGCAGGAATGGCAGACAGACACAAACTTCCCACACAGAACTCCCAACACCAAGAGAAAATGCTATAAGAGTTTGGTGGGTATTGACCTTGGGTTTTGGAGTTGTAGTTCACCTATATCCAGAGAGCACTGTGGACTCAAACAATGTTGGATCAGGACCAAACTTGGCATGAATACTCAATATGCCCCAATATGAACGCAGATGGAGTTCAGGGGAAATAGACCTTGACATTTGAGAGTTGTATTTGCTGGGATTTATAGTTCCCCTACAATCAAAGAGCATTCTGAATCCCACCAATGCTTGGGAATTGATCTTGAGTTTGGAAGTTGTAGTTCACCTACACTCAGAGAGCACTGTGGATGCAAACAATGTTATGTTACATGTTCAGCAGGAGGGGGAAGAAAGGGGATTGGAGGTTCCAATTTCCCACGGCACAGCTGATGATCGCTCACGGCACACTAGTGTGCCACGGCACACTGGTTGGGAAACACTGGTGTAGACAGTTCAAATAGCCGATGAAATCAATAGTCAGTCCAAAACAATCAAGATAAGGTCAAGGGCTACAAGGACGCTGTGAGGGTCCGTCTTAATCAAATAATATCTGAGTAGGCTAAAGGCGGGAACCCTAATTGAGGAGGAAAATTCCTGGGGCGATAGGCCCCAAATAAAGCCCGTAATCGGGTGGCGAAACGAATGTTACTTCCGGGGTCTTGCTCAAGACGCCAAGCGTGTAGCTGGTCTGTGGCGCGGGCGCCGCCCAATGGCGTGCCGCTAGGGATGTCGGTAGTTGTAGTTCGCTGTAGTTTCCTATGAGCAAGGACGCCCAGGCCCAGCTGATGCGAGCGGCGCGAAGGGGAACTCAAGCCCCTGCACAGCAGTCATCCAGGGGACGTTCTGTGCGGGGAACAAACCTGAGCTTGTATGAGCTTTGCATGAGCTGCCAACCTCATCCTCTTCCGCCTCTTGGTGTTGTGGGATATCTCCGGAAGCTGGCCAGGATCAGCTAAATGCAATACATTATGCAAGGGGGGGGGGGGAGGTATAAGGTGGGTTGACTCTGTATATGTTTCCGAGCAGACACTGCTGTTATTAAATTGGGGCAAACGTTCTTTATCTTGCTGGGACTCATTTCCATTAAATCAGTGTTTCCCAACCACTGTTTCGCGGCACACTAGTGTGCCATGAGCGATCACCTGGTGTGCCGTGGAAAAATTCTCTCTTGCTGCTGCTGTTTGTGGGGGGAGGGGGAGGGGGAGGAGTAAGGGCCGAGACGCCACCTCCTTCGGCCGTTTCCCCAGCCAGCCAGTCTCCAATCGAGGGAGGGCGGGGAACGGAAGCAGAAGTGCGCTTGTCTGGGCGCATGCGCACTAGGTCCCGGGGGTGGCAGACGCATTCACCTTCCTCCTTGGTTGGTGAAGGAAGCAAGGGAGCCAGATGCTTCCGGAGGTGCCCCGGCTCGGCCCTGCTGCGTCCCAGGTGAGGCCCTGAGGCGCCCTTCCTCTCAGCCCGGTCCCCCCGAAGCCCCTCAGGGAGGAAGGGCCCCAAAGGGGAGAAGGGGTCTTCCTTCGTGGGGGGAAAGGGCCGGGGCCTGGCAGGAGGGTCCTCGGAGGAAGGAAAGGCAGGCAGGATTCCATGAGGGACTCCCTCGCCAGCCTTCCTCAGCCTTCCTAAAGTCATTGTTGCAAGAGTTCAGGATGCTCTTTGTTTGTGTGTTGGCTATACATCCCAGAAACTGTAACTCCCAAATGTCAAGGTCTATTTTCCCCAAACTCCATCTGTGTTCACATTTGGGCATATTGAGTATTCATGCCAAGTTTGGTCCTGATCCAACATTGTTTCAGTCCACAGTGCTCTCTGGATAGAGGTGAACTACAGCTCCAAAACCAAGGTCAATGCCCACCAAACTCTTATAGCATTTTCTCTTGGTTATGGGAGTTCTGTGTGGGAAGTTTGATTCCATTCCATCATTGGTGGAGTTCAGAATGCTCTTTGATTGCAGGTGAACTATAACTCCCAGCTTTTCTCTTGGTTATGGGAGTTCTGTGTGGGAAGTTTGTGTCTTTCTGCCATTCCTGCCAGGATATCTATGTTGTGTTCATCAAAACAGGCCCAGGTTTCACACTGAGTGTATAAATACATTTAAAAACATATTAACTATATGTATCACTGTGTTAGAGTGTCATTTTGTGTCATTTTGGTTGGTGGTGTGCCCCAGGATTTTGTACATGTGCCGCGGCTCAAAAAAGGTTGAAAAACACTGCATTAAATACCCCCCCCCCCCCGAGTCTCTGTATGCGAAAACAGTCATCATAAGATGAGCTCCATCGGAAGAGCGAGATTCAACCACGTTCTTTGTTGCAGGTTGCTAGGATACTGGGCGTTTCCACGGAGACACAGAGACTCATGGGCGTGAGCTCTGGGATGGAGCTGCTCACCCTGCCCCATGGGCACCAACTTCGGCTGGATTTGTTGGAAAGGTAAGGGGCAAGGGGCGGAACAAGGATTAGGAAGTCTTCTCCAGCACCGTGCTTGGGGCAGGTCGTGATTGGCTGTCTTGAAATGGCAAAGTTCCTAGAGGACGGCGCACTCCTCAGCTCCCCTTCCCACTTTCCTCCCTCGCCTCTCATAGGTTCCATACGATGACCATCATGATCGCGGTGGACATCTTGGGCTGCACCGGCAGCATGGAGGAGAGGGCGTCCCTGCTCCACAAGACCATCCAGCTGGCCGCGGAGCTGAAGAGTACCATGGGCAACATGTTCAGTTTTGCGGCTGTGATGAACGCACTGGAAATGACCCAGGTAGGACCTCGAAATGGGCTGGTCTGCTCTCTCCCCCACAAACTGCATTCTTGTACATTGAATGACCACTGGAAGGCAGGACAGTGTTCTCTCACTTATCATGGGTGTTACGTTCTAGGACTACCTGCAATAAGGGAAAATCCGCAACGTAGGGATGATTGATATCTATATATATAAAATCCTTCATGTCGTCCTGACAGGCTTATAGACAAAGAAACCACACAAGGCAGACACACAAAAACAGCCCACATACCCAGAAAACCCTAAGAGGTATGTTTACCACCACCCCCCAATTCAAACAAAACGGTTAAAAACAATAAAAACCAATTGGGCTACAATTCCCATGATGCCTCACCTTACCGCTGCACTGCGCATGCGCAGAAACACTTCCCCCCGCGTGCAAACCCCTTGTGTCCCCCCCAACCACCGGCACAGAGTAAACAGTAAGAAGGGCCGCCATCTTCCCAAAGGCTGGCAGCTCCATTGCTGCCTCGGCCAAGACTCCCTGCGTCCTGCGCCGGACCGGTAAGCTGGCCAGCGGAGGAATGGGGCTGGCACTGCCGCTGGCTGCAGAAGGCCCAAAAGAAAGAGTGAGACCCAGTGTGTTAGGCGAAGCCGGGGCCTCAGTTTGTGTGGCGGCCCGGCCTCTAGAGGCCTCCATGCCAGCAAATGAGTCCCCAGCTTTGGTGAAGACGGTGGGTCTCCCTTCTCCTTTTGGGTCTTCCGCAGCCTGCGGTGGTGCCGCCATCTTCCCGAAGGCCCAAGGCCGGCAGCGCGATTGCTGCCTCGGCCAAGACTCCCTGCAGAAGACCCAAAAGGAGAAGGGAGACCCGCCGTCTTCGTCAAAGCCGGGCACTCAATTGCTCCAGAGTCTTTTGTGAAGCCTTCCGAACGCACTCTATGCCTTTGCTAATCTGTGATCTCTCTCTTTGTCAGTCTTGGCGTCTGAAGAGATGATGCTTCCCAGGGAGGTGAACTGCTGAACGGACTTAAGCACAGATGTGCCTATGCTGACGTGGGGGTGGGGGTGTTCTTCCTGTGGTGCGGGCTGGTAGAGGACTTCCCTTTTCTTCAGGCTGACTTCCAGCCCAAACAGCTCTGCAGCTGTTGCAAAGCAGGACGTGAGGCGCTGCAGGGCTGCTTCTGAATGGGCGGCAAGAGCAGCATCGACAGCAAAAAGCAGCTCACGGAGTAGATAGTGTCACGACTCCCACAGATGGCAAGACAACACCAAGCTAGATACAGTTATATACAGTTTATTTTTAACACATCATAGCCTCAATCCGGCGTTCCAAAAAACCCACACCCAAAACCGAAAGCAAAATAGATGAGACGTCCGTCTTCAAACGAAACTTGAGCTGTATCTCGGCTTGTAGTCTGTGATGCGAAGACCCGTCCAGAGAAGGAAAGAAGGAGTGCTTCACATTCCAGGAGCTGAGTATGCAAACAAACACATGAAAACCCCCGCAACCCACAGCAAACTCCCCTTCACCCTCTATACAATACCAGACACTCACAGCAACACAGGAAATGTTCAAACAGGACGCGGCAGACACTAAACATAAAAGCACACATTAAAGTCCCAACCCCCCAACATGCAACAATGTCAGCTAGAGCTGCCATAACAGCTCCCCCAGAACCCAGCATGAACACAGCCCAAATACTCACAGCTTGCTGGGAATCAAGAACCAGGACACGAACCCACAAAATTACAAGATACAGGAACCAGCAACCCACAGCAACACCTTGGCCGACCGCAGATTCCCAAATCCCCAAGCCTTACTGTTATACCCTTACAAATCAGAGTCATCAGACTCCACACCCAAATCTGCCCTAGTGCCCTCAGCTGCAGCCCTGGGTGTTTTCCTCCAATTGTCCCATCTTTGCTCTGCAGTTAAAGCGCCCCAGTCCAATTCCACATTCCCACTAGGCCAACTATTATCACTGGAAAAACCAAAAAATGAACTTTTGCTGGACTCAGCATTTAACACATTCCTGACATCTTGCACCAGTGCTGAGTCCAGCTCAGTATCACTGTCTTCTGAGGGTAACTCCACGTCAAACCCCTCAAAGGTCTCATCACTGGTAGGCTCCCTAAGTATTTGTCGGACCTTCCTCCTATGTTCTGCCTCTTCCAAATGCTCATCACTTGCAGCCCTCTTTCTCCCAGCTGCAGGAGGCCCGCCCAAACCTCCCTCTTCCAAGGACATATCTGACAAACTCTCCTCTTCCCAATTACTACCTGTAGCAACTACAGGCTCAGGTTGCTCAACCACAACAGATAGTTTAGAGTCTTAGTGCGAGCCCTCAGGCGGCTTAAGTTGAACAAGCTGCCATCAGTACGATAGCGTATATATATGCCTTCTTCTTCTTCGAGGTCTGCCGTAGCCCTTTGGAGCCTCATGCTGAAGGAGATTGTAAATAGGGTTGGTGCAAGAACACAACCTTGTTTCACTCCGTTAGTTATGAGAAAGGGCTCTGAGAGAGCATCGCCGTATCTGACTTGACTGCGCTGGCCCTCATGTAACAGGGTTATCATTTGGAATTAATAAATAAATGCGCAGCCCTCGTTGGCTCATCCCACTTTCCCCTTAAATCCCAGATCTCGCGCCTGGAGCAGACATGGATGGTGCTCCGCCAGCGCCATACGGAGGGAGCCATCCTCTATGAGAAGAAACTGAAGCCTTTCCTGAAGAGCTTGAACGAAGGCAATGGTGAGTCTTGCAGCCGGCCCAATGCACGGGAATTCATCTAAATCCCTCCCCACCTTTACTTGTCTTAGTGTTTCCTTCAGAATTAAACGATTGAATTTTAATTTATTCAATCTGTAGTCTTTAATGCGGAATTAAAAAGGACTACGGGTATATCAGGTGGCCCAGTGCCTCTACATTTGGCGCCCGAACAGGGACTCGATAAATGCTTTGTTTCCTCTTTCCAGAAGGCCCCCCCTTGTCCAATACGACCTTCCCCCACATTGTGCCTCTCATCACGCTCCTGGAACGCGACACGGCTCTTCCGGAGAATCCCGAGCCATGGGAAAACATGGACAACAGCGTGGAGGTGGTCATGGCTCACCTGGAAGCCGCTCGGATGGTGGCCCATCACGGTGGACTGTACCACACCAACGCGGAAGTGAAGCTGCAGGGTAAGGAAAGGCGGCCATTGGGAACACAACCGGGCACAAAGCTTGTGCATCCCATCAGACGAGTACCCACAGTGTGTTAAGAGTTGGAGATGTATAGCAGATGTATAGCTGCTAAGCGCTGCTCGGGGTGGTGCTTAGCAGCTAAGGTATAGCAGCAGCAGGATTGGCGCCGCGGCGGCAGCCAATGGGGATGCGCCATGGGCCGTCGCTGCCGTCGCTGCGCTGGCTGCTCCTGCTGCTGCTAAGGTATAGCAGCAGCAGGACTGGTGCGGTGGCGGCAGCCAATGGGGGTTGCCCGGGGTGGCGGTTAGCAGCTAAGCACCGCCTCGGGCGCCCCCATTGGCTGCCGTCGCCGCACTGGCTCCTCCTGCTGCTGCTATACCTTAGCAGCAGCAGGACTGGTGCCGCGGCGGCAACCACTGGGGATACGCCCGGGGTGGCGGTTAGCTGCTAAGCACTGCCCTCTGCTGGCGCCCCCCAATGGGGATACTGGCGGTTAGCAGCTCGCCCGCACTGGCTCCTCCTGCTGCTGCTAAGGTATAGCAGCAGCAGGACTGGCGCAGCGGCGGCAGCCAATGGGGATGCGCTCGGGGTGGCGGTTAGCAGCTAAGTACTGCCTCGGGCGCCCCCATTGGCTGCCGTCGCCGCGCTGGCTCCTCCTGCTGCTGCTAAGGTATAGCAGCAGCAGGACTGGTGCCATGGCGGAAGCCAATGGGGCTGCGCCTGGGGCGGCGCTTAGCAGCTAAGCACCGTCTCGGGCGCCCCCATTGGCTGCTGTAATTCCAAACTGGCCTAGGGCGCCAAAAGGTGTTGATCCGGGCCTGGCTGAACGACAGTGGGCGGCGGATCTGAGGATTGATTTCCTTTGCTCTTTTACCCGTCGCAGGTTTCCAGCCGCAACCCGAGCTCCTGGAGGTCTTCCACACCGAGTTCCAGCTCCGCCTTCTGTGGGGCAGCCGAGGGGCCGAGAGCAGCCAGAGCGAGCGCTATGAGCGGTTCCACAAGGTCCTCACGGCCTTGTCCCACAAACTGGAACCCTCCGTGCGCTCCAGCGAACTGTAACCCTGTTGTGCAAGCTGCAGAGCGAGACCGGCGAGGGAAGTGCGAGGCCGAAGAAACCAACCTGGGCCTTTGGGTCCGGATTGTGACTCGGGCAGACAAAGAAGGAACCTCCCAGGTTGCAAAAGAATGAAGCAGCCGAGTTGGAATATGGCCAGAATACTTAGCATGAGATACTGACAATCAACATGATACTGTGGAAAATGGATCACCTTTCCTCCTCAGGTGGGAAAGGAGATCCCACCTGAGCAGGAGGAAGAACGTCCTGACTGTAAGAAGAGCTGTTCAGCAGTGGAACTCTCTGCCTCAGAGTCTGGCGAAGGCTCCTTCCTTGGAGGCTTGATGGCCATCTGTCGGGGATGCAGGGGTGGATTAACACACTCGGCAGAGTAGGCACCCGCAGAGAGCGCCAGATCCGCAGGGGCGCACTCCCACTGGCTGGAAACTCCGCCTCTGTGCCGGCTGGAAACTCTGCCTCCGTGTGTGCTGTGTTTCCAGCAGCGCAGAGGCAGAGTTAGCAGCCGGCGTGAAAGCTGCTGGGAGCTCCAAAGCCAGAGGGGAGGGGCGGGGCTTGGCACGGCCTGGCTCCGCCTCCCTCTGGTTTCCGCTCTACCAGCAGCTTCTACAGGCTTGAGGATGGCAGTGCCAAGCCAGCCTTGTGCTAACTATGTCACCACTGGCTTGGCATTGCCATCCTCAAGCCTGGAGAAGCTGCTGGGAGCTCCAAAGCCAGAGGGGAGGGGGCGGGGCTTGGCATGTTCTGGCTCCGCCCCCCTCTGGCTTCCGCTCTACCAGCAGCTTCTCCAGGCTTGAGGGTGGCTGTGCCAAGCCAGTGGTGGCATAGCTAGCACAAGGCTGGCTTGGCATTGCCATCCTTAAGCCTGAAGAAGCCAAGAGCCTCAACGCATGCTGGGAACTCCGCCTCCACACCTGCTCCAGGTTGGGTTTTTTTTTTTAAGGGGGGGGGGGCGCCAAAATAATTTTCGCCTACCATTTAAAATTACATTGGGCCGCCTCTGCGGGGATGCTTTGCTTGTTCTTTTCCTGCATGGACGAAGCTGGTTGGGCTAGACGGCCCAGGTGGCCTCTTCCAACTCTGATTCTATGATGTTGCGGGATTTGCAGCTCCGTGAAGAGATATATAGTTAAAAATCATGCCCTCCCCAAACTGCTGCAAGCTGGATAGCAAGTGTCCCAGAAGCAAGAAGAAAAAACACAGCGGCATCTATTGACAGCAAACACAGGTGCTTCGGCCCGTCTATCAGCAGAGTCCAGCTGCCACTGTTGAGTAAACTCACAGATTCAGGCTTCAAACTAAATATCTGGAGGCTTTAATATATAGAAATGTACAAAAAGGATACGCAGATCCTTGTACTTGCAAAACAATCAGAGTTATCAAAAAATCACGTACAGAACATAGGCAGATACTCAAACTGGCAGGATCCATCTTGCTCTCTCCTGTGTGACTCAGTTCGAGTATCTCGACAAATTGCTATAGAGCAGGTGCCCACGCTTTTTCACGCGAGCTACTTATAATAAAATCAAGTCAGAAAGATCTACCTACCTCCTCAAGGCTGGAGGGGCGGGGCTTGGCACTGGTTGGCTCCGCCCCCTCTGGCTTCCGCTCTACCAGCAGCTTCTCCAGGCTTGAGTATGGCAGTGCCAAGCCAGCCTTGTGCTAGCTATGGCACCACTGGCTTGGCATTGCCATCCTCAAGCCTGGAGAAGCTGCTGGTAGAGCGGAAGCCAGAGGGGGGGCGGAGCCAGGCTGCGCCACGCCCCACCCCCCCCCAGCAGCCGACACTCCCAGCAGCTTCTCAGGCTTGAGGATGGCAGGGCCAAGCCAGTGGTGACATAGCTAGCACAAGGCTGGCTTGGCACTGCCATCCTCAAGGCTGGAGCAGCTGCTGCTAGAGCTGAGGCCAGAGGGGGCGGAGCCAGGCTGCGCCAAGCCCCACCCCCTCCCTCGGCTTCGGCACTCCCAGCAGCTGCTCCAGCCTTGAGGAGGGCAGGGCCAAGCCAGCCTTGTGCTAGCTATGCCACCACTGGCTTGGCACTGCCATCATCAAGCCTGGAGAAGCTGCTGGTAGAGTGGAAGCCAGAGGGGCGCAGCCAGGCCACACCAAGCCCCCCCCTCCCCAGCTTCGGCTCTCCCAGCAGCTGCTCCAGCCTTGGGAGGGCAGGGCCAAGCCAGCCTTGTGCTAGCTATGCCACCACTGGCTTGGCCC
The DNA here is from genome assembly GCA_030556195.1 of Anolis apletophallus. NCBI lineage: Eukaryota > Metazoa > Chordata > Lepidosauria > Squamata > Anolidae > Anolis > Anolis apletophallus. The sequence continues at coordinate 2,502,181 of JARBWK010000018.1, read as the reverse complement.
TGCCCTCCTCAAGGCTGGAGGCAGCTGCTGCTAGCAGCTGCTGCTGAAGCCAGAGGGGGCGGAGGCTGAGCCAAGCCCCACCCCTCCCCAGCTTCGGCACTCCCAGCAGCTGCTCCAGCCTTGAAGAGGGCAGGGCCAAGCCAGCCTTGTGCTAGCTATGCCACCACTGGCAGGCCCTGCCCTCCCAGCATTGCTGGAGCAGCTGCTGCTAGAGCTGAAGCCAGAGGGGGGCGGAGCCAGGCTGCGCCAAGCCCCACCCCCTCCCTGGCTTCGGAACTCCCAGCAGCTGCTCCAGCCTTGAGGAGGGCAGGGCCAAGCCACCCTTGTGCCCTTGAGGAGGGCAGGGCCAAACCAGCATTGTGGAGCAGCTGCTGCTAAAGCTGAAGCCAGAGGGGGGGCGGAGCCAGGCCGCACCAAGCCCCGCCCCTCCCCCTGCTTCACCCTGCTTCTCATCCTGAAGCAAACATGGACGATGCTTAGCGCGGGAGGCGCGCACGGAAGGTAGATCATTCTCACTTGGGTTTATTATAAGTAGCTCGCATGCTGAAAAAGTGTGGGCACCCCGCTCTACAGCAATCCTTTTTGTGTTGTCGAGATACTCAATCCCTTTTTTGTTGTCGAGATACTCAAACTGAGTTACACAGGAGAGAGCAAGATGGATTCTTTCACCCGCCTTATATAAGGCCCAGATTACCCATAAGGCCAACCTAGGCCATGGCCTAGGGGCGCAAGCCGAAGGGAGCCCAAGGTGACATCACTTCCTCCCGCCTCCACCACCAGGCCCGCCTTCCTTGTTTGTTCCGTCGCCTCCCAGGGTGACGTCACTTCCCTCCCTGGGAGGCGGGGAGTGGGCGGGGCCAGGAGTCAGTCCTCCGAGCTCGCCTCCTGGCCCCGCCTCCCGCCTTGTGACACCCATCGATCAAAGCTGAAGAGCGTCAGCCGGCCAATCGGGGACCTTCCCTCCCTCCCGGGCAGGCGTGGCTCCGCGGACTCGGCCAATAGGAAGGCGAGGGCCTGCTTGGAGGCAGAAGTCCACGGAGGGGGGTTCTCCCTGAGCCACGGATTGCAACCGAGGGGGAAGAGCAGGAGCGGCCCTGACGGAGACGGAGACGGGTGGGTGTCTCTCTATCTCCATCGCATGTTGCAGAAACTTCGGCCCTCCAGGTGTTTTGGACTCCAGCTCCCACAGTTCCTACCAGCCTTCTCCCCCTTTGCATTTGGAAAATGCGTACCTGGTCTTCCCAAAGTTTTCATTTCATTTGGTTCCGACTGACCCTCCTTCAGGTTAGGCACTTCTTCTGCTTGTAAATAAAACTCTTCAGGCCAAAAGTGTGCATGTGTGTGTGTATATATAGATATGTATATGAATGAATGTGTATATACACACGTGGACTCAAAAGGGAATCGTTTACTTAAATAACGACCTCTTTACCATCTTCTTTCACTTTTCTTTTTTGTAAATTGATGTACATAAACCATGGAGTGTCTTCTTCTCTTGATTACGGCGTACAATAAAATACTTTTATGCTTTTCTCCTTCGAAAGTATTATTATTATTATTATTATATTTATTTATATACCCTGCTTTATTTTTTTCCCTTCGAGCCTCCGGTGGCGCAGTGGGTTAAACCGCTGAGCTGCTGAACTTGCTGACCGAAAGGTTGATGGTTCAAATCTGGGTAGCGGGGGTGAGCTCCTGCTGTTAGCCCCAGCTTCTGCCAACCTAGCAGTTCGAAAACATGCAAATGTGAGTAGATCAATAGGTACCGCTACGGCGGGAAGGTAACAGCGTTCCATGCAGTCATGCTGGCCACATGACCTTGGAGGCGTCTATGGACAACGCCAGCTCTTCGGCTTATCTCTCTGGCAGGAGACTCAAAGCGACAACGTATCTGTTACTAGCCTTCCCCTGCCATGCATTGCTGTGGCCCAGTCTGTGTATATGTGTTTTCTGTGTGTATATATGTGTGTGTATGTGTGTGTTTGTGGTTTTGCGCATGCGTTGTAATGTAAATTTTGGGGGGGGCTTTTTAAGTCCCTTCTGCGTTTTCCAAAGTTTTTATGACTGATGGTCACTCGCTGGCCTGAGAGGCGTCTTGTGTCCAAATTTGGTATCAATTCGCCCAGTGGTTTTTGAGTTATGTCAATCCCACAAAGGAACATTACATTTTTACTTATATATTTTATTTATTTATTTTATTATTTATTTTATTTTATTTATTTATTTAATTATATTTTATTTATTTATTATTTAATTATTTTATTTATTTATTTATTTCTATTTATTTAATTATATTTTATTTATTTATTATTTTTATTCTTTTATTTAATTAATTTTTAAATTAATTTTTCATTTATATATATATTATTTTTTATATTTTATTTATTTATATTTTATTTATTTTATTTATAGCTTTTTATTTTAACTTTCCCTCTGGCCACGCCCCCTCATCAAACAGCCTCTCCGGCCACGCCCCCTTTCAAACAACCCAGGTCCTGTCTATTTCCCAAGCCGCCCTTCAGGCCACGCCCATTTCTAAACATCCGCCTGGCTACGCCCCTTTATAGCACCCTACAAACCACGCCTCCTTAAAACATCTCCCGGTCACGCTCCTTTCTAACACCTCAGGCCACGCCTCTCTCAAACATCCCCTCAGGCCACGCCCCTTCTAAGCACTCCTTCAAGCCACGCCCCCTTCTTAAACATCCTCTCAAGCCCCGCCCCTTCCATTGCCAGAACTTGGCTAGAATTTCTGAAGCGAGCATTGATTCGCGCGGGGCACGCTGGGAGCGCGCACCTCTGCCTCCCTCTCTCTCTCTCTCTCAGGCCTTCGCGCCCAAGCCGAGCGCCTTCATGGCGGGGGGCGTGGCTTCCCTCGCGCGGCCTCTTCTGCGGCTTCTGCCTCTGCTGGGGCTGGTGGGTTCGAGCGCCCCCTGGGGGCTGAGCGACTGGTACTGCAGCTTCTCCGCTTCCTGCGAGTGCGACTTCCGGCCGGACCTCAGCGGTGAGTGAATCTCTTGAGGAGGAGGGGCGAGGCGTGGCCTAAAGGGGAGGCGTGGCCTAACCCTTGAAGGCCGCGAGTTCGAGTCGGTTCTTTCAGGGGAGACTTGGCCTAAGGAGCCATGTTGTATTTATAAAATATAAATAAATAAATTCAATATAAATAAATAAATAAACAATTAAATAAATAATTAAATTACTAAAATATAAATAAATAAAATATAAATAAATAAAACAATTAAATAAATAATTAATTTAATTAAATTAATAAAATATAAATAAATAATATATATATATATATAAATAAATAATTAAACTAATAAAATATAAGTAAATAAATAGAAATAAATAAAAAAACAATTAAATTAATAAAATAAATAAATATATAAATAAATAAATAGAAATAAAAACCAATTAAATAAATATAAATAAATAAATAAATAACAATTAAATACATAAATACATAAATAAAATATAAATAAATAAAATATAAATAAATAAAATATAAATAATAAAAGCAATTAAATAAACAATTAAATAAATAATTAAATTACTAAAATAAAATATAAATAAATAAAACAATTAAATAAATTAATTAATAAATTAATAAAATATAAGTAAATAATATAAATAAATAAATAAACTAATAAAATATAAGTAAATAAATAGAAATAAATAAAATAGAAATAAATAAAAAAACAATTAAATTAATAAAATAATTAAATAAATAGAAATAAAAACCAATTAAATAAATATAAATAAATAAATAAATGAATAACAATTAAATACATAAATACATAAATAAATTAATAAAATATAAATAAATAAACTATAAATAAATAAAATATAAATAAATAAAATATAAATAAATAAAATATAAATAATAAAAGCAATTAAATAAACAATTAAATAAATAATTAAATTAATAAAATAAATAAATAAAAACAATTAAATAAATAAAATAGAAATAAATAAAATAGAAATAAATAAAAACAATTAAATTAATAAAATAGAAATAAATAAAATAGAAATAAATAAAAACAATTAAATTAATAAAAAATAACTAATTAAATATAAATAAAAAAACAATTACATTAATTAAATAATTAAATAAAATAGAAATAATTAAATTAAATAAATAAAATATAATATAAAAATAAATAAATAAACTCTGTGGAGAGGTGGCTGCCAAGGGAGTGGAAATGTTACACCATTCAGCTGTATTTCCAGCCTTGGAGAGGGATTGGCTGGTGACTTCTGGAAGAGCATTTTGGTTTCCTCAATGTTCAATGACAGGCTGAGCTTCTCGTCTGCTTCTGCGAAGGTGTTTAGAGTGGCTTGTCGGTCTTCTTCTGAATGCGCATAGATGACGTTGTCATCGGCATATTGGATTTCTATAACAGGTGTTGTAACCTTGGTTTGGACTTTCAAACTCAAAACTGTGGCAGAGGGCCTTCTCTGTGGTGGCCCCCCGACTCTGGAACTCGCTCCCCAAGGGTATTAGACAAGCGCCCTCATTGGCAGTCCTTAGGAGGAGCCTGAAACCGTGGCTATTCCAATGTGCCTTCCCTGAATAAAGTATACAACGCCCTGCCCTATTCCCTGCAAGACGTCCTCAAATGCACTTTAATTACCTGTTGCGTTAATTTGATATATGTATTAAAAATCATTTTTATTTAAATAAATAATAACTAGCTTGGGGACCCGGCGGTGCCTGGGTTATTTGAGGAAGGCATTGTGTGCCAAGGTGGGCTCCTATTAGATGTTTATGTGGCTTGAAGTGGTCTCAGGAACTTAGTGAAGGTACTGCAAGTCCCATTGGCCATGGTCCATCCCCCTCCAAACAGCAACAGGATGTAGAGTGGGTCATGGGGGCTGTGTGTGTCACATTTGGTCTTGATCATTCTCTGGATGAGGGTTGCAGTTGTCTCGGAAGGTGAGTGAAGGTATTGAAGCAGAATACTCGGAGTCCCAAAACTCCCAAATGTTTACCTTTTTACCTCAGGCGGCGTAAACGTGCGGGCACAGGAATGAGGAAAGACGTAACAACCGGCTGCGGCAATGAAGTCAAAGGTTTATTGATTACATCAGCTGACGGGGTCTGCCTAGCATAAGGCTGCAAATGGCAGAGCCCCGATCATTTCCAGCACACAGGTTTTATACTATCAATGGCTGCAGAGCCCCAAGTCCCTCCCATCTTCACCATCATTATTGGCTGGCCTGTATGAACCCCACCTTATTATCCAATTAAACAAAGCATCCTAGCATCTCATTCCTATTTGCTAAAAGGCATGGCGTACGTTTGTATTAATTCTGATTCTCAGGCTACGCTATCTGCTCTGGTGTTTTCAGGTTGTTACAAATCTATGCAACTCCTCCCTAGCATTCACGGAGAAGCCTCTAATTGCCATGCGCACTATCTATTCATTCAAGAACATTGTACACAAAAGCACGTTGCTAGCATTCGGCCTGTCAGGGCCGCCCTTATCTAAAAGGCACTTGATGTTCTTGTGCCTTTCTACTAATCATATTAGCTTATTCCCGTCATTTTTACTTGGCAAACTACTCCAGTATTCTGAAGCCTATACTGAGCAGCACTCCTCCTGACAGTACCTCTATTCTGAAGCCTCAACTCTGCTTTATTCCTAACTTTTTTCTTGTGAACGATTCTGGCCAATGAATCGATTACACAGCATGCTTTTACCACTCAAGATGTACTCTAAACTATCTGCCAATCACGTTTTTCACCCATTTTCACATTTTTGACTGCCTTGACTGACTTTTTTTTTCACTGCAAAGGTGCAATATTTCAACAATGCAGAACAGAAAATCATGATGATTAACATTACTAATGACTTTAACCATTTCACATTAAATCAATTCCATTAATGAGATGATTTTCTCCCCCATCTCCTATTACATAATAAGTGCTTTTAACCTTCTACTTGAAACATATGGCGTTGTTAGTATAGGGAAACTATGAGATCATGAACTGAGCCTTGTCTATACTGTCTTTGGCATACGTGTTATTGCATGTCGTATCATTCCAGTCCCTTTGTGTCTGAGCAGTGTGAGGTATGTGTATGGTCTCCATTCTATCTTTCTCATTAGTACTTGGCCCCACTCCCCCTCAATGATAATGCTTTTAGTGCTTTCCTGTCTCTCGGTGGGCCACACAGCGTCTTGTCCACGCAGGTCACTTGCACCCGTAGCGATCAACTTCGTGGCCTGGTTGACCCTTTTCCAGGGCCTCGCTTACTGATTTTAAGTCCCTGTCCATCCTCCGGATCGATCTCCACTCTCTCAAACAGCTTACACTCTCTTTTTACTCTCGTGCAACTAATCCACGGCTTTATCCCTCCGACTTTCACGGCAGGGGCGTGGCCAGCAGGACGACACGGGCCCTCTCCATCTCGACTGCTTACGGCTCCTCCACAATTACGTTTTCTGGTGAAAAAGCAATGAAGAAGGGTAGGGTGGTGCAATTCTACAGGGTATTGGTTCAATTCTTCAAGGTGTTTTTCCTAGCAGCTAAACTTGTTCTAAGATTTGCTGATTTCTTAAACAGACTGTCTGACGCCATTCCATTCATAGTCCTTCATGTTTAATGGGGTTTCCCATAAAGTCTTTCAAAAGGGGGACAGCCCTGTCTTCTGGTGCAGTGTGCACCATTTCAATCTTGTCTCTTGACAAATCTTTGCCAAACTGTTTTTCAATGTCCTGTTAACCCTTTCCTGTGCGAGCAGATGCTTGCTTCAAACGGCGCAACAATCTATCCAAACATTCTTGGACCCCTGTCACTCGTGGCGTTCTCACGGGATTTTATCTCCTTCTTCCTGACCTTCCCTTTCTTGCTTGTACTTTCTCTGTCACAAATACACTGGCCATATCTGCTCAAATCTATTAACTGTCCCGTTTAAATTATTTCCTATACGGCCAAGCATCATATATTTACATAAAAAATCAATTCTGACATCAATTGTTGGGTTCTTATGGACTTCAGTTATTTAAAACAGCTTTATTTTCGAATTGGTCTTGCCTGCCAAGTTCTCTGGACAGGGTGTTCTGCGTTATCTATTCTGGCGCAAGATGTGCTTTCATTGTTTTCTCTTGTACTGAATATTCTACTTTCGGTTTTAAACTTTGCATGCTCTCTTTGGTACAGTTAATTTAAGAGTCTTTCCAAAGGAAAAAGATCTTGGCTGTTTTGAGATGAAAAATTGCATTCAGGCTTTCTTTCCTTCATTTCTGTTCTAAATGGTACAGGCTGTATTTTTCCGGTGGGCCTTTTTCCAAAGATGCTGCCTTCCTGCCAACACCCTGGCCTAATTGATGATGCAATCCTAACATGTAGGATCCTGTGTCAATTTGAGGGGACAATTTGAAAGCTTGCTCTACCCTATTGTTGGCATCCAATAATGGGAACGGATTGTGCTCTGAATGCTGAATAGGGTAGGCCGCCATGGCTAATGAGGGCATCAATGGAGCTGTTGCGGTCTGTGATGTTGACATGATTGATGGGAACATCACGCGTGGATCCGCGACTGGCAGACTCCCTACTTCTGGTTGTGGCAAACTTGGGGGATTCATTGGGAAGACTGTGGCTTGAACAGGAAGGGAAGTTGCGGCCGGGACAGGACGGGCCGCCTCAGCTGGCGTCACAGCCGGGGGCGTCATCTGAGCGGCTGGGCCTGCCCCGAGGGTGGGGGCCGCGTCTTGGGCTTGGACTGGGGCATTTACATTCGCATTGAGCGGGGGCGCATTGGCCTCCCCCGCCCCTGCGGCGGCATTTCCTCTCTGCCTTGGTCTTCTCCTTAGTGGTAACAAATCCTCCGGCTCAGTTTGCAAAACCGGAGTGTTTTTCCCTGCCTTTCGGCTAACAAAACATCCTTCCCTGGCTTGGCCCTTGGGCCCGGCCCACCAGACCCCCTCCGAAACCAATCTCAGCCATGTTGCGGAGTAAATCCATTGATCAGTTGGATTGACTTCGTAACAATAAGATTCTAGTTTCATGCAGGTTCTCAAATCCCAGGTTCCTATCTCTGGCCAGTTAATCTCTTGGACAGCTGGCCACACTTCTGCACACAGGTTTCTGAGCTCAAAATCTTTCAAGTCCTGGGGATTTCCCTCTACTGCTAACAAAAGAACCTATCCCAATTGTCTATCACACATTTCAAAGGGGTCTCCTTTCTCGCTTTTGATCCCACACCACCCATTTTCACCGGCCAAAAACACTTCAGTGCTTGCCCGCCTCCCAATGAGTGTATGTTCCCTAAGTGTTTTTACTTAACATTTATACTTGCCGATTCCTGCAGACCCCGGGACCACTTCCCGCGTCACCACTCGATTGCGTCGGATTTCTCACTAGACAACAGAGCATCCGTTGCCCCCGACTTTCTCTGCGCGCTTTCAAGTGCCGGATTGCTCGCTAGACGATCGGAACCCCGTCGCCCCCGGACTTTTCTGTTGCCGGATTACTCACTAGATGCAGTTTCCCAAACTGCACCCCCGGACTTCCTTCTTTCGTTTGAGTTCACTGCCAGCGATAGTGATTGCGGTCCCTCGGTCTGTGAGCGGCGGTCTGGGGCGAGCCAGGCAGCCGGTCGGACGGTGGTTGGGGGCCCCCTATTCTCAGCCCTCCTGGGTCGCCTCAGCTCCCCGCTCACGAACGAGTGCCGACTAGGCAACTAGATTACGTCCTCTACATTACAGACCCGTCTTATCGCCTTGTAGATCACGTCGGGCTGGTCACCAAATGAAGCAGAATACTCGGAGTCCCAAAACTCCCAAATGTTTACCTTTTTACCTCAGGCGGCGTAAACGTGCGGGCACAGGAATGAGGAAAGACGTAACAACCGGCTGCGGCAATGAAGTCAAAGGTTTATTGATTACATCAGCTGACGGGGTCTGCCTAGCATAAGGCTGCAAATGGCAGAGCCCCGATCATTTCCAGCACACAGGTTTTATACTATCAATGGCTGCAGAGCCCCAAGTCCCTCCCATCTTCACCATCATTATTGGCTGGCCTGTATGAACCCCACCTTATTATCCAATTAAACAAAGCATCCTAGCATCTCATTCCTATTTGCTAAAAGGCATGGCGTACGTATGTATTAATTCTGATTCTCAGGCTACGCTATCTGCTCTGGTGTTTTCAGGTTGTTACAAATCTATGCAACTCCTCCCTAGCATTCACGGAGAAGCCTCTAATTGCCATGCGCACTATCTATTCATTCAAGAACATTGTACACAAAAGCACGTTGCTAGCATTCGGCTTGTCAGGGCCGCCCTTATCTAAAAGGCACTTGATGTTCTTGTGCCTTTCTACTACTCATATTAGCTTATTCCCGTCATTTTTACTTGGCAAACTACTCCAGTATTCTGAAGCCTATACTGAGCAGCACTCCCTCCTGACAGTACCTCTATTCTGAAGCCTCAACTCTGCTTTAGTATTTCAAGTCCCATCATCTGTGGTCCATCCTCCTTAAAACAGCACCAGGGTGTAGAGTGGGTCAAGGGGGCTCTGTGTGCTAATTTTGGTCTGTAGTGGTCATTGGGTGAGGGTCACGTTGTGAAGTGGGCCATTGGGCCCATGTGCGGCAAGTTTGGTCCTGATCCGTCACTGCTGTGGGCCGCAGTGTCTTGACTGCCTGAGAGGCCTTTCCTTTTCCCTCTGCATCACCTTAGAATGTTGGAATGAGGGTGGCCAATCGGAGTCCTTTATGCAAATACCATTTCAGTGGCAACCAATTCCCTTCTGTCTGGGGCCGTAGAATGTTGGAGTGTGTGTATACACACATACAGTGGGGACTGCCTTTATGCAAATATTCCCATAGTGGCAACCTATCGAAATGCTTTCACATATTCCTTAGCACGTCCGCACCTCCCAGAAAATGAACATTCCATTTCCAACGGAAAAAAACTGTCATTTGGCTAACTCAAGCATTCAGTTGCATTCTGTTTTGCTTGGCAATCAGAGTCCTTTATGCAAATAGTTCCTCAGTGGCAACCAATGTCCTCTGTCTGGTGCCTTAGATTGTTGGAGTTCTGAGGCTGGCCAATCAGTGTCCTTTATGCAAATAATCCCACAGTGGCAACCAATCGAAATGCTGGCACATATTCATCCGCACCTCCCTTCCTCCGCACTGCCACAAACACTGACTTTTATTATATACATAGATAGATAGATAGATAGATAGATAGATGTACCGTAGTATAATATAATATGATATAATATCGCATATTGGTATGGTATAATATTGTATATGCATATAATAGGGATAATGTTGTAATGTAATACAATATCATACTAATAATAAGATATTGTAATTGTATATTTACCTTACATGTAGTATTACTAATAATATTGCGATATAATTGTTATAGCACAATGTGATATGTAATATTTATATTGTGCTGTGGCAATAATTATAGTTCATTGTATTTGCATTTTGCTTGTGAGCCGCTCTGAGTCCTCTGAAAGGTCATGTTTTTCTAAAAACCAGTTCCCTTTTCCCGTTGGACTAGTTGAAGTTTCCAAACAGTCTTCAAAGGCAGCCCCACGTAGAGTGCATTGCAGTAATCTATCCGGGATGTAACCAGATCGTGGACCACTTGAAAAAAATATTTGGAAATGACTAACAAAAAAAATTCACAGAAAATAATCATCCTCACAATAATATTGATTTATTCCTCCCAGGCCTGGAGTGCGACTTAGCCTTGAACCTGGTTGGGCAGCCCTTGGCCCGGCAGCTCCTGAGCCAAGGCCTGAGGGAGTTTGTGGGCAACCGGGACCCAGCCAAGCCTCTGGTGATGTCCTTCCACGGCTGGACCGGAACTGGCAAGACCTACGCCACCTCCCTCCTGCTCCGGCGCCTTTTCCGGGATGGGCCCCGCAGCCCCCACGCCCACCACTTCTCCCCCGTGGTCCATTTCCCGCATGCGGAGAACACCGACCAGTACAAGGTGAGACTAGGAGGACTTGAAGTTGGGTGGGCCCCCTTCCCTTCCGGGAGCAGTTTAGGGGGCTGGTGAGAGAAAAGAATGTGAGAGGACCAAACCTGTTTGTAACTTGGGAACTGCCTGTATATAAGGTAATACACGCTCCCCTACACACACACACACTATCTATATATATAAAAGGGAAGTGGTCGTGCAACGGGGCAAATGCACGCCAAAACTACATTACCCACACACACAACAAAACCCAGGGCCACTCATCCCCACCCCGAGGTACATCACCCAACCACTAAAACACCCCAAAAACCAACACAACACCCCCCAAAACATCCCCTAAAAAACAACATTGACACGCATGCGCAAACAACACCACACACAACATGGCCGCCATACAACCATCACAATAACACGCATGCGCAACATCCGACCGGCCCCGTGCCACCGCCACCACAACACCACCGCTACCTACACAGCCTCCTTCGCCGCCTCCACGCCGCTTCCCGCATGCTAACCAACACAGGACACCGCCACGATGCCGCCCGCACGAACCTACACCGGGAGAGCCAGCAAAACGGCGAAGGACAACGCCGCAGCCACGGGACTACAACTCCCAGAAGGCTCCGCGCGGCTCACTCGGAAGAAGGGCAGAGACAGGACCGGAAATACGGCACAGCAGCCGCGCAGAGCCTTCTGGGAGGCGGAGGCGAGGGGTGAGCCTCCATTACACTGCCACCGACGGAGCCGTGCCCGGGTCTTCCACCCCCTTCTGGCTCTCCTCCACCCCCTCTCTTCCGCTGCCCGGGGAGGAGGCCGCAGGGAAAGAGATAGCCCGGTTCCCCTTCAACCTCCTCTTCGGCCACCGGAAAAGAGAGGCGGCACAGGCCTCTCCGCCGCTGCCCACCGCCTCCCTTCCGCTGCCCGGGGATGGGGCCGGGGGGGAAGCCGCGCCGTCTCTCTCCCTGCGGCCTCCTCCTCGGACAGCGAAAAGGAGGCGGCGGGCGGCGGAGGAGAGCCCTCTCCCACCTCTCTTCCGCAGCCCAAGAAGGACGCCACAGAGAGAGGGGTTGCCCGGTTCCCCTTCGGCCTCCTCTTCGGCCACCGGAAAAGAGGCGGCAGAGGCCTCTCCGCCGCCGCCCACCGCCTCCCTTCCACTGCCCGGTAATGAGGCGGGGGAGCAGCGCCTCTCTCCCCAACGCCCTCCTCTGGCGGCCGGCGTAGGACAGCCCTCAACCGCCTCTGCCCGAGAACAGGGCCGCGGGGGAAGGAGATCGAGCGGCTGCCCTTCGCCCTCCTCTTCGGCCTCCTCCTCAACACAAATACACACACACAAAAATACACCACAACATAAACACACAAACATAAAAACACATATAAATACACCACAACATACAAAAAAAAACACACACCAACACATCCACATCCACACTAATACATACACAAAAATACGCACATATCATCACATTACAATACATACATACACATACATACATATACAAACACAAAGACACAAATATACACACACAATCAAACACAAAAAACCAACAGACAAATACACACACATACAAACACACATAACAAAAACTACATACACACACACACACACAAAAACACACACATATATACACAAAAACCACCAAAACACATGAACACACATACACACATACACCCAAAAAAACCCAATACAACAACAAACTCACACACCCACACATATCTACACACAACAAACATGCTCACATCATTTCCACAACTTACATACACAGACTTCCACACATCACCAACATAGGGCACAGCAACGCAGCGGAAGAGAGGGGCGGAGGAGAGCGAGAAGGGGCGGAAGACCCGGGCACGGCTCCGTCGGGCGGCAGTGTAATGGAGGCTCACCTCGCCTCCGCCTCCCAGAAGGCTCTGCGCGGCTGCTGTGCCGTATTTCTGGTCCTGTCTCTGCCCTTCTTCCGAGTGAGCCGCGCGGAGCCTTCTGGGAGTTGTAGTCCCGTGGCTGCGGCGTTGTCTTTCGCCGTTTTGTTGGCTCTCCCGGTGTAGGTTCGTGCGGGCGGCATCGTGGCGGTGTCCTGTGTTGGTTAGCACGCGGGAAGCGGCGTGGAGGCGGCGAAGGAGGCTGTGTAGGTAACGGTGGTGTTGTGGTCGGTGGCGGTGGCACGGGGCCGGTCGGATGTTGCGCATGCGTGTTATTGTGATGGTTGTATGGCGGCCATGTTGTGTGTGGTGTTGTTTGCGCATGCGTGTCAATGTTGTTTTTTAGGGATGTTTTGGGGTGTTGTGTTGGTTTTTGGGGTTTTTTAGTGGGGGGGTGATGTACCTCTGGGTGGGGATGAGTGGCCCTGGGTTTTGTTGTGTGTGTGGGTAATGTAGTTTTGGTGTGCATTTGCCCCGTTGCACGACCACTTCCCTTTTATATATATAGATTATAATATATTATATATTGTATATATTATATTATATATTATATTATAATATTAGATTATATTCATGCAGTCTCCAATGTGTATTTATGTATGTGTGTATATATTGTATTGCATTGCAGTGCCTTGCATTCAGGCAGTCCCCACTGTATGTGTGTATACACACACATACACACACTGTGTGTGTGTGTATATATATATATATATATATATATATATATAAATATAAATATAAATATAGAGAGAGATACACACACTGTATGTATATGTGTGTGTGTATCTGTATATGTGTATAATATTATATACAGGCAGTCCCCAGTGTGTGTGAGTGTGTGAATTGTGTATTGTATTACACACATACACACACTATGTGTGTATATATATAAATATATAGAGATACACACACTGTATGTCTATGTGTGTATATATCTGTATATGTGTATAATATTATATACAGGCAGTCCCCAGTGTGTGTGAGTGTGTGTATTGTATTATATACTGACAGTGTTCAATGTGTGTATGTTATATTATATTATATTATATTATGGCAGTCCCCACTCTATGTGTGTGTATGTATACACACATACACACTCTCGGCATTACTTCGTGAACGAAGATTCTTAGGAAGGACTCATCCCACGCTTTTTCTTTTTCGGAGGTTGGATGTGTCCTTTGAGCCTGTGCAATGGGTTTTTCTGGTGGAGCGCAGCGTGCATAGAACTGGCCTCACCCTTTAAACCAAAGGTTCGTCTGCCAGGGCCTAGCAAGCTAGGACGGTGGCAGCGAGGTCCTCAGGTCGTAGGTTTGGTTCGAGTTTCCTTCTCTTAGATGGTTGACTTTACAGGGTGAGACGAGCACCATCTGCCCGGGTTTGAAATCAGAGTTTTCCTTCTCCTAGGATGGTTGCCAAAAGGCTAGAGAGCCCATCCTGCCCGTTGACGCTCTTTGTCAGACCCTTCGTTTGTGACCCGTCTGGCATGGGAGGCCCTACCGGTGGCTATTATGCCACCGCCAGCATAACTCACAACTTCATTAGGGTACGCAAGTCTCTCCCCGACTGCAAGGGGGCGCCAATGGAGAGAACACATACACACACTGTGTTGTCGACCTTTGCAACCCGAAAGACAGTTTCATCTGTCAAGTAGGAAAATTTAGGTACCACTTTGTGGGGAGGCTAATTTAACTCATTTACGAAGCCATAAAGTCTCCAGGAAGTACGCAAAAGAATGAAGGAATGTGACAGCTCCCCCTGGTGGCCAGAAGCTGGAATGTTAAGTTGCCTCTGAGTGTCTGTATATGTTGTGTGTCTATGCCAGGGCTGTCCAACTTCTATATACTGACAATGTATATACTGACGGGGCCTCCACCTCTTCCTCCTTGCCGCCGGTGCCATGCCTGACGTCACCCGGCCCTGCCAAAAAGGGGCGGGCCGTGCAGGACACCGGGCATGCGCGGCAGGGCGGGATCGGCGAGGCGCCCTCCGCCATGTCCCTGGCTGTTTGTAACTTGAGGACTACCTGTATATAAGGTAATACACGCACCCCTACACACACACACACACTATATATATATATATATATATATATATTGTGTGTGTGTGTGTGTGTAACTTGGGGACTGCCTGTATACACACACTCCTACACACACCCCTACACACACACACACACAATTTATATATATATATATATAGAGAGAGAGAGAGAGAGAGAGAGAGAGAGTGTAGGGGTGTGTGTAGGGGTGTGTGTATACAGGCAGTCCCTAAGTTACACACTCACACACACACACTATATATATATACACACACACACATATACATTTTATATATTTTATTTTATTTTATATATTATATTATAATATATTATATATTGTATATATTATATTATATATTATATTATAATATTAGATTATATTCATGCAGTCTCCAATGTGTATTTATGTATGTGTGTATATATTGTATTGCATTGCATTGCATTCAGGCAGTCCCCACTGTATGTGTGTATACACACACATACACACACTGTGTGTGTGTATATATATATATATATATATATATATATAAATATAGAGAGAGATACACACACTGTATGTTAATGTGTGTGTATATCTGTATATGTGTATAATATTATATACAGGCAGTCCCCAGTGTGTGAGTGTGTGAATTGTGTATTGTATTACACACATACACACACTATGTCCCTGGCTGTTGCAGCGGCTGCCCCGGGAGCTTACCTTCCTTTCTCTTCCTTCAGAGAAGGAAGGTAAGCTCCTGGGCGTGGCCGCTGCAACAGCCAGGGACATGGCAGAGGGCGCCTCGCCACTCCCGCCCTGCCGCGCATGCCCGCAAGCGGCCCCGCACGAGCAACGAACAGGCGGGAAGTCCCGCCGCTAGGGCGTCTGACGTAGCTTCCCTCCACCTCCTCCTCACTCACGTTGCCCCCACCAGCTGATTTCTTGCAGGAGGGTAGGCGGGCCGCATCCAAGGGGCTGGCGGGCCGCGTGCGGGCCATGGGCTGCCTGTTGGACAGGTCCGGTCTATGGCATTGAATGTTTGCCTGTATATGTACATTGTAATCCGCCCTGAGTCCCCTGCGGGGTGAAAAGTGCGTAATATAAGTTATGTGAATGAATAAATTAATGTGTGTGTGTATATATATATTTCACACACACTGTATGTATATATGTTTGTGCGTGTATAAAATAGAGATACAGACAAGTTCATCGCTGTCCCTTTTTCTAGAAAGATCTGAAGAGCTGGGTCCAAGGGAATTTAACCCTCTGCAGCCGGTCGGTGTTTATCTTTGACGAGATGGACAAGATGCCGCCGGGCTTGATTGACGTGATCCTTCCGTTCCTGGGATCGTCGTGGGTCGTGTTCGGGACCAACTACAGGAAAGCCATCTTCATTTTTGTCAGGTAAGGCGCGCACGCCTTTGGACCTTGTGGGGGATTTCTTTATGGGGAAAGGTCTGCTTGGGGGGGTCAGCCCGGTCAGGTCCGTTGGGAGTTAGTTTTGAGACCGAAAGGCAGACAAATGCAACCGGTCTTTTGTTTACAAAGCTGCGACACTCGCTTTGCGAACGAATGAAGCATTTTTATCCTCCCTTCTGGATAGTAACGCGGGTGGAGAGCAGATTAACCAGATGACGCTGGACCTCTGGCGGGCACGCAAAGACCGCGAGGAGCTCGGCCTTCAGGACTTGGACGCAGCCATTTTGGAAGCGGTCTTTGAAAACCCACAAAGTGAGTAGCCTTTGAAAGACATATGAGGCAGGCCCGGATTATCGCCTTTTGGCACCCTAGGCCACACTTTGGAATTACGCCCCCAAACCAACCTCTACCGCACCCCCCCCCCAACCTCCTCCTCCTCGCGGCGCTGCGTGCCCCCCTTCCTTGAGTCAAGGAAAGAGGAGGAGGAAGGATGGGAAGCCCCCAGGCCCTCGCGGCGCACCCCTCTTCCTTGAGTCAAGGAGAAGGCAGAGGAAAGCCCTGCCCCCGGGGCTGGTGCCGGGCATGCGCAGCAGGAGGGCGCGACAGCCTCTGCCTCCTCTGCCATGTTCCTGGGTGGCGCGCATGCCCGGCAGCGGCCCCGGGGGCTTCCCTTCGCCTCCTCGTGCCCTCCTTCCTTGACAATGGGGTGGGGGCGATGATGATGAGGGGGCACCATTCCCTCCTCCCCCGCCCCCTCGCAGTGCTCTCCCCCCGCCCTCCCTCGAGAGAGAGAGAGTCACCTCTATGCCGCGCGTTGTGGTTTTGTTTCAACATTCCATTTCTAACGGGAAAAAACTGTCAACTGGCTAACTCTGTCGCCAATCAGAGGCGATATGCACTGCACACAAGCATTCAGTTGCATTCAGTTTTGCTGGCCAATCAGAGTCCTTTATGCAAATAGTTCCTCAGTGGCAACCAATGCCCTCTGTCTGGTGCCTTAGAGCAGTGTTTCCCAACCTTTTTTGCGCCGCGGCACACTTTTTACATTTGCAAAATCCTGGGGCACACCACCAACCAAAATGAGACTCTAACACAGTAATACATATAGTTAATATGTTTTTAAATGTATTTATACACTCAGAGTGAAACCTGGGCCTATTTCGATGAACACAACACAGATATCCTGGCAGGAATGGCAGAAAGACACAAACTTCCCACACAGAACTCCCATAACCAAGAGAAAATACTATAAGAGTTTGATGGGCATTGACCTTGGGTTTTGGAGTTGTAGTTCACCTGTATCCAGAGAGCACTGTGGACTGAAACAATGTTGGATCAGGACCAAACTGGGCATGAATACTCAATATACCCAAATGCGAACACAGATGGAGTTTGGGGAAAATAGACCTTGACATTTGGGAGTTACAGTTTCTGGGATTTATAGTTAACACACAATCAAAGAGCATCCTGAACTCTTGCAACAATGGAATTGAACCAAACTTGGCCTATTGAACTCTCATTACCAACAGAAGGTACTGAAAGGATTTGCTTGGGAATTGACCTTGAGTTTGGAAGTTGTAGTTCACCTACATCCAGGGAGCACCGTGGACTCAAATAATGATGAATCTAGACCACACTTGGCATGAATACCAATATGCCCAACTATGAACACACATGGAGTGCCTTTATCGAGTAGGTTTCTTAGGGTTCTTATACTTCAACACAATAGACTCTCCCCCCTCCCCTCCTGGAGGTTCCAATTTCCCACGGCACACTTGATGATCGCTCACGGCACACTAGTGTGCCCCGGCACACTGGTTGGGAAACACTGCCTTAGAGTGTCGTAGTTCCGAGGCTGTCCAATCAGTGTCCTTTATGCAAATAATCCCACAGTGGCAACCAATTGAAATGCTGGCACATATTCCTCCACACCTCTGCAAACACTGACTTTTATATACACAGAATAGAATAGATAAATTATTCTCATTATTATTTGAAACACAACAAGATTAGTACACAGCAAACAAGATCATTATGCCGGCTCTAGAATGGGATCACACGTCGGACCCTTCCCAAGTGACTAAAGCTGTGTGATGTATCGGTGAATAATGTGTGCAGATCCCAGCAGGGTGGCCTTTTGCAACTGACAGATGGTGATTTTGTCAGCGCCGATTGTGTTCAAGTGCAGGCCAAGGTCTTGAGGCACTGCGCCCAGTGTGCCCATCACCACTGGGACCACCTTTACTGACTTGTGCCAGAGTCTTTGCAGTTCGATCTAAATCCTCGTATCGTGTCACAGGCCCGGATTATCCATGAGGCCACACTAGGCCATGGCCTAGGGGCGCAAGCCAAGGGGGGCGCAATTAACACGGACAAAAAAAAATTTTAATTAGAAAAAAACTTGGCATGGAGATGACTCTCTCTCTTGGGGGGGGAGGGAGAGCGCTGCGAGGGGGCGGGGGAAGAGAATGGCGCCCCCCTCGCCATCGCCCCCGCGAGGCCTAGTGAGGCCTAGTGAGGAGGGCCAAGGCCCGGCCTGGAGGCCCCTCAGCTCAGCGGCGGACTCCCTCCCCGGCCTCCCTTCTCTGATTTTCCCGTGCACTCACCCTCCGGCTGCGTCACGGGTGTGCGTGCGTGCCGTGCGTCGCGGCACATGCACAGGAGGGGGCTTTGGGGAGTGGCCGAGCCGGCTCAAGGAGAAGCGGGCCCAAAGGCGGGGGCGCGGAGGAGGAGGTTGAGGAGGAGCGCGGCGGCAGCGCCATGAGGGCCGGACAGTGAGGGAGGGCCGCCCCGGACCCCAAGGCCTCGCCTCCTCCTCCTCACCCTTGCATTTAGAGCCGTCCAATCACCTCCTTCCTCTATATTATTATTATTGTTATTATTATTATATTCTCTTTCATTTTATTTTTTCCTGTCCATATGCTGGATGTTCTTGTAATCGTCAGGCCGAACCTTGCAGTCCAAATAGCTTTCTTTCTGTAGATTATTGTTATTGTTATTATTATTATTGACTCAAGGAAGGAGGGCACGCGGCCGCGAGGAGGAGGAGGTGTGTGTGGTAGAGGTTGGTTTGGGGGCGTAATTCCAAAGTGTGGCCTAGGGCGCCAAAAGGGCTTAATCCGGGCCTGTCGGGTCAATAATAATAATAATAATAATAATAACAATAATACTTCCTCCCTCCTTTTCCCCTTGCAGATGGGTTTTGGAAGTCTGAGATCATCGCGCAAGGCCTTATCGACCTGCTGGTGCCTTTCCTTCCCCTGAAGCGCCACCACGTGACGCAGTGCGTGGCCCAAGAGCTGGCCAGCCAAGGCTTCCAGCCCTCCCCGGAGGTCGCCCAGGCAGTCGCCGACAGCCTCCCTTACTTCCCCGAAGACGAGAGCGTCTTCTCGTCCACAGGCTGCAAGATGGTGGCGGCGCGGGTTCCCTTCTTCCTCTGACGACATTGCGCACCCTCCACGGAAGAGCCCTTTCTGCACTTTGTTTATCGTCAGGGTTTACACTGGCGTGTGCGCTTTTCTATCCAAAGTAGGAAAGGCCGCGATGGTCCAGGAAGGAAAACTCTTCATTGTTTTCTAATCACACCGTCCTATAGACTTCAAAAGCGGCAGCGACAACATCCAGGCGCATTGAGTCGTTCGCCCCGGAATTGATTTCCTTTGGATTCTTCTTACCTCTGATTTCTTACATGACGTTTCAAAACAATGCCGTGATTTGATTTGAATTTTTTCCCGTCCATATGCAGGATGTTCTTGTAATCGTCAGGCCGAACCTTGCGGTCCAAACGTAAGCCTGATATTCCCGGGAAGACTCTTCTCTCGGGAGGAAACTGGCTTCTCCTCTCGGGACTGCGGCCCGCCTTGAAAGGCTCAAGAAACCACTCGTCAACAAAGGTGCTAAGTGTCATTGCAACACAGAACACTGTGATGCCTCTCTCTGTGGCCACGACTAAATCTTTAGTGGAAAAGATAATGATGGTCGCTGGAAGGCATTTGCCCCTTACTTGCCAGAAAACAGGCCCTAGGCCACACTCTGGAAGCGCCGCTCCTGCCGCGGGGGGCAGGGCCACATCCGGGCGGGGCCGCTTGCAGGGGGGGCCTATGCGGGGAGCAGGGCCGCTTGCGGGGGCCCCCTCCTTCCTCCTCACTGAAGGATGGGCGGGGCCTATGCCGACGTGAGCGAGGAGGGGGCGGTGGGACTTCCCTCCTGGGGGCAGGGCCGCATCCGGGCGGGGCCGCTTACAGGGGGGCCTTTGCGGGGGGGCAGGGCCGCTTGCGAGGGCCCCCTCCTTCCTCCTCACTGAAGGAAGGGCGGGGCCTACGCCGACGTGAGCGAGGAGGAGGCATTGGGACTTCCCTCCCGGGGGGCAGGGCCGCATCCAGGCGGGGCCGCTTGCAGGGGGGGCCTTTGCAGGGGCAGGGCCGCTTGCGGGGGGCCCTCCTTCCTCCTCACTGAAGGAAGGGCGGGGCCTACGCCGACGTGAGCGAGGAGGGGGTGGTGGGACTTCCCTCCCGGGGGGCAGGGCCACATCCGGGCGGGGCCGCTTGCAGGGGGGCCTTTGCGGGGGCAGGGCCGCTTGCGGGGGGCCCCTCTCTCCTCACTGAAGGAAGAGCGGGGCCTACGCTGACGTGAGCGAGGAGGGGGCGTTGGGACTTCCCTCCCGGGGGCAGGGCCGCGTCGGGGCGGGCCACTTGCAAGGGGGCTTTGCGGGGCAGGGCCGCTTGCGGGGCCCCTCCTTCCTCCTCACTGAAGGAAGGGCGGGGCCTACGCCGACGTGAGCGAGGAGGGGGTGGTGGGACTTCCCTCCCTGGGGGCAGGGCCGCATCCAGGCGGGGCCGCTTACAGGGGGGGCTTTGCGGGGGCAGGGCCGCTTGCGGGGGCCCCCTCCTTCCTCCTCACTGAAGGAAGGGCGGGGCCTATGCCGACGTGAGCGAGGAGGGGGCGGTAGGACTTCCCTCCTGGGGGGCAGGACCGCATCCGGGCGGGGCCGCTTGCAGGGGCTGCGCGGGGGCAGGGCCGCTTGCAGGGGCCCCTCCTTCCTCCTGACTGGGACTTCCCTCCGCCTCCTCCTCGCTCACGTCTCCCCGGCCCTTCCTTCAGTGAAGGAAGGAGGGCCGACGCGCCGAGAGGGGCTGTGGGACTTCACTCCGCCTCCTTCTTGCTCACGTCGGCGTCGGCCCCACCCTTCCTTCAGTAAGGAGGAAGGAGGGGGCTAACGCAGCCCCTGCCGGATGTGGCCCTGCCCCCGGGAGAGGGAAGTCCCACTGCCCCTCGCGCGGCGTCGGCCCTCCTTCCTTCACTGAAGGAAGGGGCGGGCCTATGCCGACGTGAGCGAGGAGGGGCGGTGGGGACTCCCTCCTGGGGGCAGGGCCACATCCGGGGCCGCTTGCAGGGGGCCTTTGCGGGGCAGGGCCGCTTGCGGGGCCCCCTCCTTCCTCCTGACTGGGACTTCCCTCCGCCTCCTCCTCGCTCACGTCGGCGTCGGCCCCGTCCTTCCTTCAGTGAAGGAAGGAGGGCCGACGCGTGCGAGGAGGGAGCGGTGGGACTTCACTCCGCCTCCTCCTTGCTCACGTCGGCGTCGGCCCCACCCTTCCTTCAGTAAGGAGGAAGGAGGGGGCCCCCGCAAGCGGCCCCGCCCGGATGCGGCCCTGCCCCCCGGGAGGGCAGTCCCACCGCCCCCTCCTCGCTCGCGTCGGCCCTACTTCCTTCCTTCACTGACAGAGCATCCATCCATTTCGGATTATACAGTTTTGTTTGGGAACCTCTCTGCCTTCCATTAGCGGTTTTACACTGCCACGCTCGCCAGCTCAACTCCCTGCACCAACAGGACGGGCGGAGCCACAGCCAACCCGCCATTAGCAACTTGCTGCTTGGGGATATCCCCGGCGCGGCTTGAATTTCCAAGCACCAACTCCGCAACGTGAAAGTCACTCGGGGGGCTTTATCTTTTTTTTCTTTTCTTACGGTCGTGCATTGACAATCATAGACAACTAAACTATGCAACGCAGAAGCACGAAACTCGGCAGCCCATACAACCATACCCCGAGGTACCTACAAGGCCCAAAAAACCGGCCCTAGGTACCTCCCAACACCCCCAAACACCAGCCCCCAAAAACCGCCAACGTAACTCCCATCCCGGCCTCTTTGCTGCCAGCACGAACGTTTAGAACGTTCGCGCATGGCAGCCAACACTCACCCTCGCCACCTCCTCCTCAGGAACAGCGGCGGGGGCGCCGTGGATGGAGGGAGGGAGGGGACCGAGCTAAGGAGGAGCAAGGCAGCCGGATAGAAGGATAGAGTGAAGGAAGGAAGGAAAGAAAGGGGAGAATAAAGGAACAAAGAAACACATACACACACATATAAATATACAAATATAAACATACACACATACATATACACACCTGTACATACACACATCAATGCACATACACACAGAAACACATACACACACACATACTGTATAAATATACAAATATAAACATACACACATACATATACACACCTGTACATACACACATCAATGCACATACTGTACACACAGAAACACATACACACACACATATAAATATACAAATATAAACATACACACATACATATACACACCTGTACATACACACATCAATGCACATACACACAGAAACACATACACACACATATATACAAATATAAACATACACATACATATACACACCTGTACATACACACATCAATGCACATACACACAGAAACATACACACACACATATATACAAATATAAACATACACATACATATACACACCTGTACATACACACATCAATGCACATACTGTACACACAGAAACACATATACACACAAATATAAACATATAAATATACAAAATATAAACATACACACATAAATATACATATACACACCTGTACATACACACATCAATGCACATACACACACATACATATACAAACACACATAAACATAAGTACACACATATACACAAATATACATATAGACATATACATAACTACACACAGTCCCCAATTTTTAAAAAAAACCACAGCAACGCATGGCCGGGTCAGCTAGTTGTTTATATTGGGGTTCCACCTCAGTTACCCCCTGGATTATATTGTTGGGTACAGAATTGGGTGGCGCTTTTTGGACTTCCGAGTGCCTTTCAGAGGACTAGTATATCATTTACTCTACTATCGTTCGTAACCCCGGGAGCGTATGAGTATGTGCAGTGTATTATGATTTATTGTTGATGCAGAGACGTATTCATGTGAGAATTTATCACGTCATATATATGATTCAAATGCTTATGTTGAGGCCTTTAATGGTGTTGTGAATATATGATTTTGCTTTGAATTGACTCCTTCGTTTTGTGTATAGATGTAAGATTGATACCACAAAAGGACAACTGATGCATATTCTCCCGCTAAAATATATTTGTTTGAGATGGTTGAGGAACTGATTTGGGTTTGTGACGGTTGAGGAAATCAGCAACTTTCCTCGCCCAGCGGCGCACACAACTCAGAGGACGTGGCAGGGAAACCATAGAGTCTTCCACCCAAATGGGCCTAGAAGTGGCCGATGCCCTGGTTGAAGGTCTTCCATTGGTAAGGTTCATCCGTACGGACTGGTTCAGGCAGCTTTGGGTTTAGGTCCAGCCGCACGGCACTTGGATCCAAGGAGACCCTCTTCTCCAGCGCGTCCTTCACCTCCAGGCTCACCTAACAAACACACGGCACCGCGGTGACAAAGGGAAGCTTTGCAGCACCCAAGGCCACATCGCGAAAGCAACACATAAATATTGCAGGAGGACATCAACACTGCAGACATTACCATGAGTTGTTGGGGCTTCTAGTCTGTTTTGTACACCAATGTTTTTCAACCTCTTTTGAGACGCGGCACATTTTTTACATTTCCAAAATCCTGGGGCACACCACCAACCCCAATGACACAAAATGACACTCTAACACAGTCATACATATAGTTAATATGCTTTTAAATGTATTTATACACTCAGTGTGAAACCTGGGCCTGTTTCGATGAACACAACAGAGATATCCTGACACCACCAACCAAAATGACACTCTAACGCAGTCATACGTATAGTTAATATGTTTTTGAATGTATTTATACACTCATTGTGAAACCCGGGCCTGTTTCGATGGACACAACATAGATCTCCTGGCAGGAATGGCAGAAAGACACACACACACACACACACAACATATGAATACTAACCCAAAATGATACAAAATGACACTCTAACACAGTGATACATATAGTTAATATGTTTTTGAATGTATTTATACACTCATTGTGAAACCCGGGCCTGTTTCGATGGACACAACATAGATCTCCTGGCAGGAAAGGCAGACACACACACACACACACACAACATATGAATACTAACCCAAAATGACACAAAATGACACTCTAACACAGTGATACATATAGTTAATATGTTTTTAAATGTATTTATACACTCAGTGTGAAACCTGGGCCTGTTTCGATGAACACAACACAGATATACTGGCAGGAATGGCAGAAAGACACAAACTTCCCACACAGAACTCCCATAACCAAGAAAAAATGCTATAAGAGTTTGGTGGACATTGCCCTTGAGTTTTGGAGTTGTAGTTCACCTATATCCAGAGAGCGCTGTGGACTCAAACAATGTTGGATCAGGACCAAACTTGGCATGAATACTCAATATGCCCAAATGTGAACACAGATGGAGTTTGGGGAAAATAGACCTTGACATTTGGGAGTTGCAGTTTCTGGGATTTATAGTTAACACACAATCAAAGAGCATCCTGAACTCTTGCAACAATGGAATTGAACCAAACTTGGCATATTGAACTCTCATTACCAACAGAAAGTACTGAAAGGGTTTGCTTGGGAATTGACCTTGAGTTTGGAAGTTGTAGTTCACCTACACCCAGAGAGCACTGTGGACTCAAACAATGTTATGTTATGTTGTTGTTTGTTTTCTATCCAGAATCACAATGTTGGAAGGAGGCTCACCACTTTAAGGTCCCTAAAACAGGCATGGGAAATGTTCGGTCCTCTGGGTGCTTTGGACTCCAACTCCCACCATTCCTAACAGCCTGAGGCCCTTTCCTGCTTAAGTGGCTGGGGGGGAGGAAAAGGGCCTGAGGCTGCTAGGAATGGTGGGAGTTGGAGTCCAAAACACCCGGAAGGTCCAAGTTTGCCCATGCCAGCTTCCGACAGAGACCTCTTCCTCCCCCTCCCCCTTCGCGCCCTTTCTTCCCCTTTCTGCCCAACACTTACTTTTTCGTCTCCACTACCACTTCTGCCGCCATTTTGATCCGAGGGGGCAGCGTGAGCGGTGTTGTACACGATGGATTTGATATGATTGGCCGACAAGTATAACAGTTAGCTCAGTAATGGGCAAACTTGGGCCTTCCGGGTGTTTTGGACTTCAACTCCCACAATTCCTAAGAGTCTCGGGTCCTTTCCTGAAGCGGCTGAGGGGGGAAAGGAGGGGGCCTGAGGCTTATGGAATTGTGGGAGTCCAAAACGCCTGGAAGGCCCAAGTTTGCCCACGCCTGTCCCGAAGGGAGACTTACTTTGCGAGTCTTCATCTGGCAAGTGGACAACCTCTCTTTCAGCCGCTTCGCTTCGAAACCCCGCAGCTTCTCTTTCTTCTCCTTCTCCTCTGCTATTTTCTCCGGCTCTTCGTTTTCGATGTAGATGTTTTCGGGGGGTGCTTTCCCTCTGGGATCCGCACTGAGGAAGCAACACGAGAGGCTAAGCATTATTGCCCACGACATTATGGACAGGGCTGTACTCAAGCATCAGAGCTTCCAACGAAGACAGCAATCCCTCGCTACTTCGCGGTTCGCTTTCCGCGGACTCTCTGTTTTGAGGGTTTTTGCGGTACTCGGCTATCGACATCGACCAGGGGAGGTGCTGCTCCTGCCGGGCCATGCGGTGGCGAATGGCGAGTGGCTCTACCTGGCGGCCAACAGGGAGGGTTGCCACTTTTTGATATCTATCTATCTATGTATATAATAAAAGTCAGTGTTTGCAGGCGGAGGTGCGGCGGTGCGTGAGGAGGAATATGTGGCAGCGTTTTGACTGGTTGCCACTGTGGGATTGTTTGCATAAAGGACTCTGATTGGCCAGCCTTAGAACTCCAACATTCTACGGCACCAGACAGAGGGGATTGGTTGCCACTGAAGGAGTATTTGCATAAAGGACTCTGATTGGCCATCTACATTCCAACATTCTAAGGTGAGGCAGAGGGAAAAAGAAAGGCCTCAGGCAGGCAGTCACTGCGGCCCACAGCAATGACGGATCAGGACCAAACTTGGCACACAGGGGCCCAATGCCCCACTTCACAACCTGGTGTGGTTTAGGGCAGGATGGGCCACAAATGATGGGATTTGCAGTACCTTCACCTGATTCACTTCTCAAACAACACTGTAGCGCCAATAAATCAGAGACCAGGCCCAAACTTGGCACACAGAGCCCCCATGACCCACTCTACAGCCTGCTGCAGTTTGAAGAAGGATGGACCATGGATGATGGGACTTGCAGTACCTTCACTCATTTCCTGAAAACAACGCGACCCTCATCCAATGATCAATACAGACCAAAATTGGCACACAGAGCCCCCTTGACCCACTTTACACCCTGGTGCTGTTTCAAGGAGAACAAACCACAGACGATGGGACTTGAAGTACCTTCACTCACCTTCCGAAACCGCTGCCACTCTCATCCAATGAATGATCAAGACCAAATGTGACACACAGAGCCCCCATGACCCACTCTATCTTCTAATGCAGTTTGGAGGAGGGTGGACCTTGGATGATGGGACTTGAAGTACCAAAGACCAAACTTAGCACACAATGCCTTTCTCAAATAACGCGGGCACTGCCGGGTCCCCAAGCTAGTAAGAAATAAGGGACATTTACCTAAAAATACGGGATATATATACATATATGTGTGTGTGTATCAGGCGTTTGGGCAAAGCCCCAAAATGTCCCCTCTTCTCTGGAAAATGACTTATTCTATATATTTCATGTTTATATGTTGTAGGCTCCAAATTGTAAATTATATTCTTTTTAACATGGTCGGCCACTCCGAGTCTCCTTTAAGGGAGACATTTGGGTGGCCACCAGGCGCAGAGCCTTCACAATTGTGGCTCCATACCTATGGAATGCCTTTCCGGTAGAAACCCGAGCTCTGCGAAGCTTACCTTCCTTTCGGAGGGCATGCAAAACATTATTATTTGGTTTTTATGTATATTGTCCTGTCAATACGGGATAGGAGCTGAAAATACGGGACACTCAATCCAGAGCAAAAATACGGGACGTCCCGTATAATACGGGACAGGTAGGAACCCTACCAACAGGCCTCAGAAAGGGTGGCTGGTGTGCAGGCCGGGCCTGAGGCGTGGCGGGGAAGGACTGCTGGTCACGACATGTGGCCTACTGCACTACCGCGGCCCCGGAAATGGCTCCGGAGGCGTTTATTGGGTGGACTCGCAGCAGAGGCGGGTAAGGAAGCACGAGGGCTAGACTGTGCATGTGCGCGTCGTTTCTTATATATACCCAATGGAAGTCTTTAGTTGAGCAGCAACTTTCCATTTGCCTCACCTCCAACCGACCTATGAAGATGCCATTAGCCACAGATGCAGGCAAAACATCAGGAGAGAATGCTGCTGGGACATGGCCAGACAGCCCCAAAAACTCACAGCAACCCAATAACATTAACTAAATGGATAGCCCCATGCAGTCGCATGTGCCTCAGTTTACCCTTTCGGTTTTTCCGGGGGAGTGGGTGCCGGGCAGGCTGCCATCCTCCGATCCAGGAGCGTTCTGGCAAGGACCCCCATCTTGCTATTGGCGAAGGACTGGATCTGCTCCCCAGGGAAGAAGTTTTTGGCCAAAGTCTGGGTCTGA
Organism: Anolis apletophallus; assembly: GCA_030556195.1. NCBI lineage: Eukaryota > Metazoa > Chordata > Lepidosauria > Squamata > Anolidae > Anolis > Anolis apletophallus. Next base: position 2,473,960 of record JARBWK010000018.1, on the reverse strand, counting down.
GGAAGAAAAACAAAAGCAAATTCACTTCCCAGAAGCTTGAAGCATGTTTGTCCTTGTCTTTGTCTCCCTGTAGCGTCCCAAAGGGCTTGGCGGAAGTAAACAAACCCATCGATCTGCATTATCTTCTAAATATGCCCTTCTGCCTTGTGCCGACAGAGGCGAGTAAGTGTTACGAAAGGTGCTTGTGTAGGAAATACCTCTGCCCTGGCCGGGTCCAGAAGGAGGGCCGTCACAAGGTCTTCCTTGGCCCCCATCACCTCCTGCAGGAACATGCGACTCTTGGCCCGGTGCAGGTAATACTTGAGCTGGCGAGGGTTGTTCTCAATCGCTTGCGAGAAATAGGATTCGGCCTGTAGGTATCGCCTGAAAGGGAGAACGGGCCGAGAGCAGCACTTACTGGGCAGGATATTGGGTCACCTACTTGAGAGTGGGATACAATGAGTGGGCGAACTGGAAAGCTAACGTTCTGCAGGAAATGAGAATCAAAACATTGCACTGTGGGCAGGGGCGGTCTAAGGTAATTTTAAATGGTAAGTGAACACTATTTTGGCGCCCCCCAAAATATTATTTTGGCGCGCCCTCCCCCCTCCGCGCATGCCCAGAAGCTCCTGTGCGCAGGCAGGACCACCCCTGGAAAAGAGGGAAGGAAGTAAAGAGAGAAGGAAAGAGGGAGTGCAGTGTCCTATTATTATTATTATTATGATCCTCCTGCTCTCGCCGCTTTCCCGCCTTTCCATTGCCTGGTGTGCCCCCCTTCCCCCGCCCCTCCTCACCTGCGGAAGGAAGGAAGGAAGGCAAGAGGGAGGCAGGCTTCGGCTTCTTCCCTGGTCCGCGAAGAGGAGGAGCATCAGCAGCAGGGAAGGGGCGAATTCCCCCGCCCGCCGGCGCCAGACAGCGTCCTGGCCCTGCCGATGTTCTTCAGGCAGTGCCGCGGCTGCCTGCTTTTGGGCCCCGGCCTTATGCACTCCGACACCACTTCTGGCCATGCGCGGAGGTTTTCGCGCATGCTCAGTTGCTCCTGCGCTCAATTTCAGCTCCAGAGCAACTGCGCCTGCGCAAAAACCTCCGCACATGCCCAGAAGCGGCGTCGGAGCACACAAGGCCGGGGCCCAAAAGCAAGCAGCCGCGGCGCTGCCTGAGGAACATCGTCAGGGCCAGGACGCTGTCTGGCGCCGGCGGGCGGGGGAATCGCCCCTTCCCAGATGGCACCCCACGCGGCCGCTTACTTGGCCTACTGGTAGGACCGCCCCTGACTGTGGGATCACCCAGGGCTCGGTACTGTCCCCTATGTCAGTGTTTCCCAACCTTTTTTGAGCCGCGGCACACTTTTTACATTTACAAAATCCCGGGGGAACACCACCAACCAAAATGACACACAATGACACTCTAACACAGTAATACATATCTATTATATAAAGGAAGAGTCGTCATGTGAAGACTACCTCAGAGAAACCTTACAACGCAGAAACACAAACCTTGCCAACAGAAATAGGCCTCAAGCAAGGTACGTTTGTAGCAAAGAAACTTCCCCCAAACCTAAAAAAAGGCCCCCAAAACCACGAGTAAAAATAAAACTACATTTCCCAGCATCCTCTGCGGCAGCCAGCGAAACCCATTGGCCAACATCAGTTACCATAGTAACGGTGGGCAAAGCCACTTAGAATGCTGAGAGATTTCAGTTGAGGGTTAAACTGCCACGGCCAAGATCTAGGAGGGAGACAAATAGGGCACCAGGGACACAGGCACCACTGACAAACACATACCCCCAGAATAACACAAAAGTAATACCTACACACAACACAATACGCACATAACACAACCTTGCGTCTACTGCTCAACCCATTTGTATGCCATTCCTTCCTTCCACACAGGCATAAGCTGACCCAAAAGACAAGCCATGCCTCCTAAAAGAACAGCATCGGACGACACACTCGCAACGCTACATACATCACACAAAAAAAAGGGCAGAACAAACGCCAGAACAGAAAGACACGGCACTACACTAGCTTTTGCCATCACCATAAACAAGGCTCAAGGACAAACACTACAAATCTGTGGCATAGACCTTGACACACAATGCTTCTCCCACGGACAACTCTACGTAGCGTGCTCCAGAGTTGGGAAACCACAGAACCTCGACATCAACACAGCAGACGGAAAGACACAAAACATTGTATATCCACAAGCTCTGCAGAACGCCAGCAACACCACACACCGACAACTCCACAGGACTTCAACATCCCACTCACCAGAACAACCCACAACGACACAGCCATGACCCCACCAAGACCATAAGTAACATCAATTCCAACCCTTACATACTCAGACTTTCTCGCATCTCCTAAATAGGGCACAGCAACGCGTGCCGGGTACAGCTAGTAGTTAATATGTTTTTAAATGTATTTATACACTCAGTGTGAAACCTGGGCCTCAACAGGAGAGTTGATACACAGTCACTAGAAAGGCTATCACGTCCAGCCAATGCCAAATCTAGTAATAGTTGGTAAACATAAACATGAAAACGTACCCGGTCCTCAAGGAAGCCAGCTGGAAAGAGAGCAGCCAGACGGAAGAAAGGGGGGAAAGAGAGGGTTTTCCGCGGCACACCAGGTGATCGCTCACGGAACACTAGTGTGCTGCGAAACAGCTGTTGGGAAACCCTGCCCTATGTTATTCGACATATACATGAAGCCGTTGGGGGAGATCATCCGGAGTTTTGGGGTGCGGTGTCACCTGTACGCAGATGACGTTCAACTCTGTCACTCCTTTCCACCTACTACTAAGGAGGTTGTTCAAGTCCTGAACCGGTGCTTGGCCACTGAAACGGACTGGATGAGGGCGAAAAAATTGAAACTGAATCCAGACAAGACGGAGGATCTCCTGGTTAGTCGAAAGGCCGAACAGGATATAGGGTTATAGCCTGTGCTTGACGGGGTTACACTCCCCCAGAAGGCGCAGGTTCGCCACCTGGGAGTGATCCTGGAGTCATCGCTGAGCCTGGAGCCCCAGGTCTCGGTGGTGGCCGGGAGAGCTTTTGCACAGCTAAGGCTCATGCGCCAGCTGCAGCTGTACCTTGGGAAGTCTGACTTGGCCACGGTGGTCAACACTCTGGTTACATCCCAAATAGACTACTGCAACGCTCTCTACGTGGGGCTGCCTTTGAAGACTGTTCGGAAGCTGTAATTAGTCCAACGCCTGGCAACCAGGTTACTGACAGGAGCAGGGTACAGGGAGTGCACAACACCCTTCTTACACCAGCTCCACTGGCTGCCGATTAGCTTCCGAGCACAATTCAAAGTGGTGGTATTAACCTATAAATCCCTATACGGTTCCGGCCCAGTTTACCTGTCCAAATGTGTTCTCCCCTATGAACCATCACGGACGCTAAGATCTTCCGGAGAGGCCCTGCTCTCGGTCCCGCCACTGTCGCAAGCGCGTTTGGTGGGAACAAGAGACAGGACCTTCTCTGTGGTGGCCCCTCGGTTATGGAACTCTCTCCTGAGCGAGATCAGATCTGCCCCCTCCCTCCTGTCCTTTAGGAGGCTGGTGAAAGCCTGGCTTTGGAAGGAAGCATTCTCAGAGTGAGGGCCGAGACTGATTTTAGACAAAATTAATGACCACATATATGGATATGTGAAATTGATTTTATTTGGTGATTTGGCTTAATGTATTTTATCTATATGTTTTTATCTATATGTATTTTAACCTTTTACTGTTGTATGTTGTTTTAATGTATATCAATGCATTGAATTTTTGCTGTAAGGCTGGTCTGAGTCTCTCTTCGGAGGTGAGAAGATCGGGGTATAAAAGTTTTAAATACATCAATAATAATAATAATAACAACAACAACAACATGAACATGGATCCAGAAAAAACACGGCTATAAGAACTTCTTCAAACATGAAGCAAAACTCGCAGGAACTTGAACTGGAAACAGGACTTTATATTCCTACTCTTAAACAGTGTTGCCTGGTCTGAACTCTCAATGAGATTCTCTCTAATTTAAGGACTGCAAAACAGGAACGTATGGGACACTAAATTCAGAGCCAAAATACGGGATGTCCCGTGTAATACGGGACAGGTGGCAACCCTACCACTCTCCCAGGCTCTGGAACCCCAATCCCCGCATCTTCACCTGTCTGAACCGCAACATGAACCATGAAATGAACTCTGCAACTTGATGAATTGGAGACAGCAGGGACGCCTCCTTACTGGTACAACTGAAGGAATCAGAGTACCTGAGACATGCCCCGTCCTACCTTTCCTGGAATTCCCGGAGCCCCATCTCGTTGTGCAGCCAAGCAATGCGTTTCCGCAGCAAAGGGTCGAGGGGCCGGAGCTCCAGGGCTTGCTGGTAGTCCGCCATCGCAAAGTTCATCTCACCCAGTTGAAGGAAGCAGTCTGGAGCGGGGAGAGAAGACGAGAGCCGTGGTCTACCTATCCCCCCTCAGCCGTGACTGTGGGCAAGCCCCCTCCTCTCAGGTGATAATAATAATACCTCCTCTGTTCATGTAGAGCCCCTTCTCGTCCTTCTCCCCCTTGATGGCCTTGTTGAGGAGGAGGACGGCCTCTCTGTAGCAGCTCTTGGTGTAGCAATGCACGGCGAAGTCGTTGTAGGTCAGGAGCACCTGCTTCTGCGCTTCGGCGCGCACCTCGTCGCCGTCCTCCTTGCTGAGGCTCACGGCTTTGAGGTAGTCGTCAATGGTGGCGTTGAAGTCCTTCAGCCGCCTCAGGATGTTTCCTCTGGCAGGAGCGTCCAAGGGGGAAGGGGGGAAGGAAACGAGCAGTGAGCTGGGGGGAAATACAATGGCTCTGCCCCTTTGTTGTTGGTGTCTGTCCAGGCCCGGATTAACACCTTTTTGCACCCTAGGCCACACTTTGGAATTACGCCCCCTTTACGCCAACCTCTACCGCATGCCACCGTCCCCCAGGAAAGGGCCGGGCCCCCTCCTTACCCGCCGGGCAGCAGAGCAGGAAGGCCAAGGCTACTAGGAGGCTCCGGCAGGCGCTTCCCATGGCTAGGCGGAAGGAGGAGTGTCCCGGTCAGCCGAGAGCCAGGGGCTGGGCCGGGACAGGAGAGCCGAGGCGTAGCGAGCGGGCGGGCGGCCCTGTTTCGGTCCCTGTGTCGGTCCCTGTGTCCATCCGTGCCTGGCTGGCAGGGCCGGTCTATCCATTACGCCAACTACGCAGCCGCGTAGGGCGTCGTCACCTGAAAGGGGCGTCACCACCTGGGAGGGGCGCTGCCGCGCTGGCCCCGCCCCGCCGCCCACGGCGCTGCCCTGCTCTGCCGCTGCGCTGGCCGGGCCTCCGCAGCCAGCCCCGTGACCCGCACCGCTGCGCTGGTCGGGCCTGCAGTTTTGCGCATGCGCACAGATTCGTGCATGTGCACTGGGCTCCAGAGCGTGACTTGCGCTCGGGAGCCACTGGGGGGGCGCAAAACATTTTTTCGTGTACCCCCCCGGAATAGCTAGGACCGCCCCTGCTGGCCGGTGTGCCAGGAAGGCAGAAGAGTCCCGCCTGGCAGGGCAAGGGACCGACCACGTTCTCCGCCGGGGAAGGGGGGGCTGGCTGTGGGCATGGGCCACGTCCACAGCCAGCCCCCCCCCAGTGGAGAACGTGTCCTCCCCCCCCGCGTGAACCCTGAAGCCTTGACCCCGACCCTTGCTCGGCCCAAGTCTTCTGGAGGAGCCTCCTCCCGCCCTGCCTGCCTGATGGTTGCAAAGGTCCTGGGCTGCCCCCGTCCCCCGAAGATGTGCCCTCAAGGGCGGAGGCTCCCCGAGGGGGCGGGTCCATTGCCGGCTCCCTCCCGCAAAAGCCACATTTCGGTAGCTGAACCCACTCTCCCCACCCATGTTTTGACTGCCCCCCTCCCGCACAACCCATTCAGAACACACACTTGTAAGGGTCATTATTTGCACAAAAGCAGAGAGTTCCCCTGGTGAACAATAGCGCTCTCTTGCTCTCTCTCACACACACAGAGTCAGGAAGCTCTCCCTCTCTTTCTCCCTCCCTCCCAAGAAGCAGAGCCCCCCACCTGGCTGGCCTCCTTCTCCTTCCCAGCCAAGGGAGCAGCCAAGGGCCCCGGGGACAGCCTCCCCAGGGAAGATCGGGGCACCCGCCTGCTGGGGACAGCCTCCCCAGCCAGGTCAGGGCGCCCACCCGCACGCCATTTGCTCCCTCCCTCTGCAAAGGAGGCCTTGTTTGGAAGGGAGGGAGGGAGGGAGAAGAGGGCCAGGTCCTCGGGATTGGGCCTGGGGGCAGAGCCAGGCACCCTCCCCACAACCAACACACCCAACTCCCCCTTGGCATTCGCAAGCTCCGAGAGTTGGGAGAGACCCCAGGGGCCGGCCACGGCGTTTTTATTTTTGGTTCGTGATCTGCCGCCCCCCTCGGCTTGCGCCCTTAAGGCCATGGCCTAGGTTGGCCTTATGGGTAATCCGGGCCTGCGTCTGCCCTTGACTTTGACTTATCCTCAACGGCCCTGCTCAGATCTTCCAACACCCAGGTTGTTTTGAATTGCTACTCTATTTCAAAATCAAGATTCCAGTCCTCATGGCTCGGGATTAGAACACAGAACCCATGGAAGCTAGGTTTGGAGATGCCTTTAGCCACAGATGCAGGCGAAACGTCAGGAGGGAATGCTGCTGGGACGTACGTGGCCATACAGCCCGAAAAACTCACAGCAACCCAGGCCACGAAAACTTTCAACAACACATCAAACATACACCTTTGACTTTTGTGTACATTGATGGAGGCCCCGATGGTGCAGTGGGTTAAACTCTTGCGCCGGCAGGACTGAAGACCGACTGGTTGCAGGTTCGAATCCGGGGAGGGCGCGGATGAGCTCCCTCTGTTAGCTCCAGCTCCCCATGCGGGGACATGAGAGAAGTCTCCCAAAAAGATGGTAAAACATCAAAAACATCAGGGTGTCCCCAGGCAACGTCCTTGCAGACGGCCAATTCTCTCACAACAGAAGCAACTTGCAGTTTCTCAATTCGCTCCCAACACGAATATATATATATATACACACACATACACACACACTATATATATATATACACACACACTATATACATATACACACACTATATATACACACACACTATATACACACACACACTATATATATACACACACACACACATTGATAGATGCATCCATCCTATGGAAGCCTACGATGAGCGGTAGTTAGTGTTCTCTGCCAGAGGGCAGTAGTGCCTCACCAAACTACAAATCCCAGAATCCCTTGTACCTGAAGAGGAAGTAATTGGCCTCCACAGGGTTGTAGTCAATGGCCCGGTTGATCTTCAGCAGGGCGGCTTTGAGGTTCCCCTTCACAGCTTTGGTCACGGCTTGGTCCCTGGACTTCTGGGCTTCCCTCTTCAAGTTGCCCATCATGGCCCGAGCTTCGGCATGATCCGGTTCTAAGGCCAGGGCGTCTTGCAGGTTATGGAAACACAAGGTCACCTTCGAGGGAAAGAGAGAAAGACACAAAACCAGAGCACAGAGAGTTTGGACAAGTCGGACATTTGAGCGAGTGACATTTTTCAGCATTTCGGCACTACATTTGAGATCCTTTATTATAGCAAGAGCGGGAGTACGATATAAATGACTGTCAACGAAGTCCCGGTCCATTTGTCCTACTAACCCTAACCCTAAGCAAAGTCCCTTCGTGGTCGCCAAAAATGTGAGCGCAATGCATTCCTCATTCCATCGCCCCCGCCATTTGGAAAGAGGTCCGTTTACCTCTTCTGAACCTCAGAGGAGGACCCGGGCTATACGCTTTTACCTTCCCGAAATGCTCATAGAGCCGAGCCCTCAGGACGAAGAGGTCCGGGTTCTTCTCCTGAGCGACCTCTTCGTTGACCATCTGGAGGCAATCGTTGAACCGTTTCATGGCGGCCAGGCAGGCAATGCTGGGGGAAGGAAGAGGATAAGAAGGCTGGGTCGGGGATGCTGTCGAACAGTGTTTCCCAACCTGTTTTGAGCCGCGGCACACTTTTTACATTGACAAAATCTGGGGCACACCACCAACCAAAATGACACAAAACGACACTCTAACACAGTAATACATATAGTTAATATGTTTTGAAATGTATTTATACACTCAGTGTGAAACCTGGGCCTGTTTCGATGAACACAACATAGATATCCTGGCAGGAATGGCAGAAAGACACACACTTCCCACACAGAACTCCCATAACCAAGAGAAAATACTATAAGAGTTTGGCGGGCATTGACCTTGAGTTTTGGAGTTGTAGTTCACCGACATCCAGAGAGCACTGTGGACTCAAACAATGTTGGATCAGGACCAAACTTGGCGTGAATACTCAATATGCCCAAATGTGAACACAGATGGAGTTTGACATTTGGGAGTTACAGTTTCTGGGATTTATAGTTAACACACAATCAAAGAGCATCCTGAACTCTTGCAACAATGGAATTGAACCAAACTTGGCCTATTGAACTCTCATTACCAACAGAAAGTACCGAAAGGGTTTGCTTGGGAATTGACCTTGAGTTTGGAAGTTGTAGTTCACCTACACCCAGAGCGCACTGTGGACTCAAACAATGTTATGTGATGTTGTTGTTTGTTTTCTATCCAGAATCACAATGTTGGAAGGAGGCTCACCACTTTAAGGTCCCTCAAACAGGCATGGGAAAACGTCGGCCCTCTGGGTGCTTTGGACTCCAACTCCCACCATTCCTAACGGCCTGAGGCCCTTTCCTGCTTAAGTGCCTGAGGGGAAAGGAAAAGGGCCTGAGGCTGCTAATGGTGGGAGTTGGAGTCCAAAACACCTGAAAGGTCCAAGTTTGCCCATGCCAGCTTTCGACAGAGACCTCTTTCTCCCCCTCCCCCTTCGCGCCCTTTCTTCCCCCTCCTGCTCAACACTTACTTTTCCTTCTCTACTGCCGCTTCTGCCGCCATTTTGATCCGAGGGGGCAGCGTGAGCGTGTTCAGAAGGGGAGGGGGGAGGGAGGAAGGCGTGACCCGTGCGGGCACTACTGCGCAGACTCGCCCCAGAGCAAAGCGAGGCAAAGTGAGCAGAGCGAGGCTGGGAAGAAGGGAGCCCGGGGGGAGAAGGAAAAGTGTTCGGCAGGAGGGGGAAGAAAGGGGATTGGAGGTCCCAATTTTCTACGGCACACCTGATGCTCGCTCACGGCACACTGGTTGGGAAACACTGCTGTAGAAGACGTGTGGCCGAGAAACATCAACATGGGGTGAAGGGAGTATCGGCAAGCAAAGAGGTGGTGGGGGAGGTGGCGGCCAGGAAGCCCCAGGCGGTGGTGAAGAGTCTCTCCCTGGCCGCCTTGCCAGCCCTTTCCCCGGGAAGCGCCACCCCCTCTCTCCGGTAGGAGAACATGCCGGAGGGCGAGGCGCGCTGCTTGGCCCCTTCCCGGCCTCCCTCCCATTCGCCTTCCTGCTTGAACAGCACCAGGGCGGCGCCAGCGGGGGCAAAGATGCACCCTTGAACACGTGGCACCCTATGCGGATGCTTACTTTGCATAATGCACGATCCACCTTCCCTCCTCGCCCTCTTTACCTTCCTCTTCCTCGTCGCCAACTGGGCCTCTTGCCGCCACTTCGACACCAACAACATCTCCTCAATCCTCAGTGTTCCCTCGCTACTTAAATTTTTTAAAAAACCGCAAAACAGCGAGTCCGCGATAAGCGAACCGCGAAGTAGTGAGGGACCACTGTACTGTGTCCAAGGAAAACAAGACTAGCTGTGTGTTAGGTCTGAAGGCGAAGGTGCGCTGTTTGCTCTCTTACCTCCTCATGCGGAAAAGCTTGTTCTGAGGCTGGAGCTCCGAGGCGCGGGTGAAGGACACCAAGGCCTCTAGGTAGCAACTCTGCTCATAAAGACACTGGCCCTGAAATGGGAACACACAAAACACGGGTAGCGCTATCCACTCTGGACAAAGAACGCAACTGGATGGGGCGCAAAACGAAATGCTGAGAAGATACACAATAAAATAACACAATTTATGTACGTTTCAGACTAGTAAAGGTGTAATTTGAGAGAGATAAGTATATTCAGGAATAATCCTAAGTATCCCGCTATAAAATCCGGAATACACACACACACACACACACACACACACTATATACACTTAATGTGGTACCTTTATTTCCTACTTGACAGATGCAACTGTCTTTCGGGCTGCAAAGGTCGACAGCAGGCTACACTTAAAGGTCGAGCACCCACCTCGACCCGGGCAGACCTCGAACTCATGACCTACTGTTCAGAGAGATCTTATGCAGCTGACACTTAGTCAGCTGCGCCACATTCCCAGTGCTCTCTCTCTCTCTCTCTCTCTCTCTCTCTCTCTCTCTCTCTATATATATATATATATACACACACACACACACACACACACACATAAGGTCGACAGGTCGACAGCAGGCTACACTTAAAGGTCGAGCACCCACCTCGACCCGGGCAGGCCTCGAACCCATGACCTACTGTTCAGAGAGATCTTCTGCAGCTGACACTTAGCCAGCTGCGCCACATTCCCAGTGCGCGCTCTCTCTCTCTCTATATATATATATATATATACATATATATACACACACACACTAAGGTCGACAGGTCAACAGCAGGCTACACTTAAAGGTCGAGCACCCACCTCAACCCGGGCAGGCCTCGAATTCATGACCTATTGGTCAGAGATCTTATGCAGCTGACACTTAGCCAGCTGCACCACATTCCCAGTGCGCTCTCTCTCTCTCTCTCTCTCTCTATATATATATATATACACACACACACATATATATATATAAAGATATGTGTGTGTGTATATGTATATGTATATATATATATATATAAACACACACACTATATATAGAGAGAGAGAGAGAGTGCGCACTAGGAATGTGGCGCAGCTGGCTAAGTGTCAGCTGCATAAGATCTCTCTGAACAGTAGGTCATGAGTTCGAGGCCTGCCCGGGTCGAGGTGGGTGCTCGACCTTTAAGTGTAGCCTGCTGTCGACCTTTGCAGCCCGAAAGACAGTTGCATCTGTCAAGTAGGAGATAAAGGTACCACATTAAGTAAGGAGGCAAATTTCGGCTGAATTCTGAGGCCATTAAAGAACTCCAGGAACGCTGAGGAATGCGGAAGGACGCTGGGAATGCTGAGAGGTGAGGAGTGCGCCAGCTCCCCCTGGTGGCCAGAGTTTGCCTCTCTTCGTCTATATATGTCTACTAGCTGAGGACCTGGTGGTGCCTGGGTTAATTGAGAAAGGCATTGAGTGCCAAGGTTGGTCTTTATGAGTTGGTTATGTGGCTTGCAGTGGTCATTGGAAGTTAGTGAAGGTACTGCGAGTCCCATCATCCATGGTCCATCCCCCTCCAAACAGCACCAGGATGTAGAGTGGGTCATGGGGGCTCTGTGTGCCAAGTGTGGTCTTGATTAGTCATTGGATGAGGGTCGCAGCGGTCTCTGGAAGTGAGTGAAGGTACCTCAAGTCCCATCATCCGTGGTCGGTCCCACTCAAAACTGCACCAGGATGTAGAGTGGGTCATGGGTACTCTGTGTGCCAAGTTTGGGCCTGGTCTCTGATTTGTAGGGGCTGCAATGTTTTGTGGGAAATGAATTGGGCGAAGGTACTGCAAATCCCATCATTTGTGAGCCATCCTGCCCTAAACCACACCAGGTTGTGAAGTGGGGCATTGGACCCCTGTGAGCCAAGTTTGGTCCTCATCCGTCAGTGCTGTGGGCCGCAGTGTCTGGCTACCCGAGGCCTTTTCTTTTCCCTCAGCGTCACCTTAGAATGTTGGCATGTAGATGGCCAATCAGTCCTTTATGCAAATACCCCCTCATTGCCAACCAATCCCCTCTGTCTGTTGCCGTAGAATGTTGGAGTTCTGAGGCTGGCCAATCAGTGTCCTTTATGCAAATAATCCCACAGTGGCAGCCAATCGAAACGCTGGCACATATTCCTCCCTCCGCACCGCCGCACCGCCGCACCGCCGCAAAAAATGACTTTTATTATATACATAGATAGATAGAAAGATAGACTACTACAACTCCCATGTGCTTTAGCCAGTATGGCCACAAGAGGTGGGAGATGCAGTCCCGGAAAGGCATCGCTTGCCTCTGGCTCACCTGCAGTTGCGAAACGAAGGCCAGGCGGGCGCAGATGCTCTCCTTCCGTGCGGACACGGAGTAGGCCTTCCGGAGGTGCATCATGGCGGACTGGAAGTCGCAGAGCTGGAGGAAGGCCTCGGCCTTCTGCTCATAGAGCTCCCCCTGCGGAAGAGAGCCAATACGATGTCATTGTCACAGTACAACAATTACATATCACATTGTATTATAACAAATGATATCGCAATATTATTAGTAATATTAGATGTAATGTAAATATACAATTATAATATCTTATTAGCAGTAGTATTACTACTACTATTAGTAGTAGTAGTACTAATATGGTATGGTATAATATTGTATATGCATATAATATGGATAATACTACTACTAATAGTTGTACTACTAATAGTTGTACTACTACTAATAGTACTACTACTACTAATAGTAATTATTCTTACTACTACCAGTACTATTAGTAGTACTATTACTACTATTAGTAGTAATATTATCCATATTATATGCATATACAATATTATACCATACCATACTATATTATATCATATTATATTATATTATTAGTAATATTAGATGTAATGCAAATATACAATTATAATATCTTATTAGCAGTAGTATTACTACTACTATTAGTAGTACTACTACTAATATGGTATGGTATAATATTGTATATGCATATAATATGGATAATACTACTACTACTAATAGTACTACTACTAATAGTTGTACTACTAATAGTTGTACTACTACTAATAGTATTACTACTATTAGTAGTAGTACTATTATTAGTAGTACAACTTAGTAGTACAACTAGTAGTAGTACTACTATTAATACTATTAGTAGTAGTATTATCCATATTATATGCATATACAATATTATACCATACCATTATACTATATTATATCATATTATAGTATACTACATTATATTATAAAATAATAAATATAATTATTTATTTAAATAATTTTTTTAACACATATATAAAATTAACGCAATTAAGCAGATAAAATAACATACACATATGTGTGTGCATTGGCATATCTTTGTCCCTAACAGTTCAAAGAGATATCTAGGTATATCAGTCTAACAGCTGAGAAACCTAAGTGCTGTGCATGAATACTAGTGGATATTTACCACTGGACAAGATTGACTCAAGCAAGTTTTAGACTCCTCTCAGGGAGATTCCCGCAAGCCCAGTACCTTCTTAGGGTCCAGGTTCAGGGCCTTGGTGAAGCAGGTGATGGCCCGTTCCCATTCTCCCTGGGCGAAGTACTGGTTCCCTTCCTGGCAGCTGAGGAACGAGAGAGGAACAATGACCTGACCGGCGGCACCAAAACTAACCTCACATCTTTTCCCCTCTTGTTTACTCTTCCTTCCTTCCCTTCTTTTTCCTTTCCCCCTCCACCTTTCCTTTCGTTCCCTCCTTTTTCCCTTTTCCCTTCCTTCCTTCCTTCCTTCCTTCCTTCCTTCCTTCCTTCCTTCCTTCCTTCCTTCCTTCCTTCCTTCCTTCCTTCCTTCCTTCCCCTCAATAATACACATGCCACCTTTCCCAGTGACATCACGAGGGCCACTTCACCTCGCCTTTGTGATGTAGGCAGACTTTCCCTTCCTTTTTTCCCTTCATTCTTCCTCCTTCCACCTTTCCTTTCGTTCCTTCCTTCCTTCCTTCCTTCCGTCCCCTTTAATATTACACGTGCCACTTTTCCCAGTGACATCACAGAGGGCCACTTCACCCCACCTTTGTGATGTAGGCAGACTTTCCCTTCCTTTTTTCCCTTCATTCTTCCTCCTTCCACCTTTCCTTTCGTTCCTTCCTTCCTTCCGTCCCCCCTAAATATTACACGTGCCACCTTTCCCAGTGACATCACAGAGGGCCACTTCACCCCACCTTTGTGATGTAGGCAGACTTTCCCTTCCTTTTTTCCCTTCCATTCTCCTCCTCCTTCCACCTTTCCTTTCTTCCTTCCTTCTCTCCTTCCTTCCTTCCTTCCTTCCTTCCTTCCCTTATTACACGTGCCACTTTTCCCAGTGACATCACAGAGGGCCACTTCACACCACCTTTGTGATGTAGGCAGAATGTCCCTACCTTTTTTCCCTTAATTATTCCTCCTTCCACCTTTCCTTTCGTTCCTTCCTTCCTTCTGTCCCCCCTAAATATTACACGTGCCTCCTTTCCCAGTGACATCACAGAGGGCCACTTCACCCCACCTTTGTGATGTAGGCAGACTTTCCCTTCCTTTTTCCCTTCATTCTTCCTCCTTCCACCTTTCCTTTCGTTCCTTCCTTCCTCCATCCCCTTTAATATTACACGTGCCACTTTTCCCAGTGACATCACAGAGGGCCACTTCACCCCCACCTTTGTGATGTAGGCAGACTTTCCTTCCTTTTTCCCCCTTCATTCTTCCTCCTTCCACCTTTCCTTTCATCCCTTCCTTCCTTCCGTCCCCCTTAATATTACACGTGCCACCTTTCCCAGTGACATCACAGAGGGCCACTTCACCCCACCTTTGTGATGTAGGCAGACTTTCCCTTCCTTTTTTCCCTTCATTCTTCCTCCTTCCACCTTTCCTTTCTTCCTTCCTTCCTTCCGTCCCCGTCCCCTTTAATATTACACGTGCCACCTTTCCCAGTGACATCACAGAGGGCCACTTCACCCCACCTTTGTGATGTAGGCAGACTTTCCCTTCCTTTTTTCCCTTCATTCTTCCTCCTTCCACCTTTCCTTCCTTCCTTCCTTCCTTCCTTCCGTCCCCTTTAATATTACACGTGCCACTTTTCCCAGTGACATCACAGAGGGCCACTTCACCCCACCTTTGTGATGTAGGCAGACTTTCCCTTCCTTTTTTCCCTTCATTCTTCCTCCTTCCACCTTTCCTTTCGTTCCTTCCTTCCTTCCGTCCCCCTTAATATTACACGTGCCACCTTTCCCAGTGACATCACAGAGGGCCACTTCACCCCACCTTTGTGATGTAGGCAGACTTTCCCTTCCTTTTTTCCCTTCATTCTTCCTCCTTCCACCTTTCCTTTCGTTCCTTCCTTCCTTCCGTCCCCCTTAATATTACACGTGCCACCTTTCCCGGTGACATCACAGAGGGCCACTTCACCCCACCTTTGTGATGTAGGCAGACTTTCCCTCCCTTTCTTTTTCCTTCATTCCTCCTCCCTCCACCTTTCCTTTCATTCCTTCCTTCCTTCCGTCCCCTTTAATATTACACGTGCCACTTTTCCCAGTGACATCACAGAGGGCCACTTCACCCCACCTTTGTGATGTAGGCAGACTTTCCCTCCCTTTCTTTTTCCTTCATTCCTCCTCCCTCCACCTTTCCTTTCGTTCCTTCCTTCCTTCCGTCCCCTTTAATATTACACGTGCCACCTTTCCCAGTGACATCACAGAGGGCCACTTCACCCCACCTTTGTGATGTAGGCAGACTTTCCTCCCTTTTTTTTCCTTCATTCTTCCTCCTTCCACCTTTCCTTTCTTTCCTTCCTTCCTTCCGTCCCCTTTAATATTACACGTGCCACCTTTCCCAGTGTCATCACAGAGGGCCACTTCACCCCACCTTTGTGATGTAGGCAGACTTTCCCTTCCTTTTTTCCCTTCATTCTTCCTCCTTCCACCTTTCCTTTCGTTCCTTCCTTCCTTCCTTCTTTCCCCCTTAATATTACACGTGCCACCTTTCCCAGTGACATCACAGAGGGCCACTTCACCCCACCTTTGTGATGTAGGCAGACTTTCCCTTCCTTTTTTCCCTTCATTCTTCCTCCTTCCACCTTTCCTTTCATCCCTTCCTTCCTTCCGTCCCCCTTAATATTACACGTGCCACCTTTCCCAGTGACATCACAGAGGGCCACTTCACCCCACCTTTGTGATGTAGGCAGACTTTCCCTTCCTTTTTTCCCTTCATTCTTCCTCCTTCCACCTTTCCTTTCGTTCCTTCCTTCCTTCCGTCCCCCTTAATATTACACGTGCCACCTTTCCCGGTGACATCACAGAGGGCCACTTCACCCCGCCTTTGTGATGTAGGCAGACTCGAGGACAGAAAGGGCGCTCTATCTCAAATAGAAGGGAGGGATGCTCGTGGCTCACTGCTCTTCGGTCTTCTTCCGCAGGAGGCCTTGGTAGGTCCCCACTTTCTCAGGGCTCTTCACATAGCGCAAGGTCTCGGTGGTCCCAAAAATGCGCCGCAGGGACTTCTGCCGGGCCTCCTCCAGCGCTTCTTCCGTGACGGCGGTGGGGAAGAACCCAAGGCCGGAACCGGCCGCCTTCCCTTCCTGGAGGAAGAGAAACACAAGGGAGTAAATAGTGGGACCTGGTCTGGAGCTCACATAACTCAAAAACCACTGGACGAATTGCCACCAAATTTGGACACAAGACACCTCTCAGGCCACGAAGTGACCATCTCTATCTCTATATATAATAAAGCGGAATGTTTGTTTGTATGTTTTTTTGTATGTATGTGGCAGTGTTCTGATTGGCTCCTGGAGTCTGCATTCTGACAACATGATTGGTTGCCAGTGAGGGAGTATTTGCATAACGCCTCTAATTGGCCAGCCAACACGAACATTCCGACACTCTAAACTGCCAGAGGGGGATATGGCCAAGGCCTGAGGCAGTCAGCCATGGAGGGAGTTTCAGGCCAAAACACTTTGCGGCTCCCAACAATGACAGAACAAGACCAAACTTGGCGCACAACACCCCCCCCCCCCCAACCCACTCTACATCCTGGTGCAGTTTGATGGCGGGCAGACCATGGATGATGGGACTTTAAGTACCTCCAATCACTTTCCCAGACCGCTGCAACCCTCATCCACTGAATGATCAAGACCAAACTTGGCACACAGAACCTCCATGACCCACTTTACATCCTGGTGCAGTTTTGTGTGGGACGGACCACGGATGATGGGACTTGAAGTACCTTCTCTCACTTCCTGAGAGCACTGTGATCCTCATCCATTCACCAATACAGACCAAACTTGCCACACAGAGCCCTCATGACCCAATCTACATCCTGGTGCCGTTTGAAGGAATATGGACCATGGATGATGGGAGTTGAAGTACCTTCACTCACCTTCCGAGACTGCTGCAACCCTCATCCAATGAATGATCAAGACCAAATGTGGCACACAGAGCCCCCATGACCCACTCTACATCCTGGTGCTGTTGGGAGGGGGAATGGACCATGGTCGATGGGACTTGCAGTACCTTCACTAACTTCCTGAGACCACTGCAAGCCACGTAAACATCTGATAAGGACCGAACTTGGCACACAATGCCTTTCTCAAATAACCCAGGCAGGGCCGGGTCCCCAAGATAGGGGCTTAAAAAGCCAAAATAATGACAAAAAACCATTACAAAGCATGCGGAAAACTACATATATATACGCAAAGACACATATATACACATATACACAAATATATACACACAGAAAACACATATACACAGACTGGGCTACAGCAATGCGTGACGGGATGGCTAGTACGTAGAAAATGCATATATATATATATATATATATATTAAACACGTATACATCTATTATATATATAATTTTTGTTATATTATAAATCAATATTAATGTATAGTTCAATACTGACATTATAAAATACTTAATAATATTAATATATAATTAAATGTAAATATAAATAATATAATAATATATAATAATATATTATATGCATATATTATATTGTGTATATATTACACTAACTACTTTTCTGTACTAAGATGGGCTCAGAAGAATAGAAATTGGGAGACCAGGCAGGTTGTGGGAGTTGTAGTGCAAAGAGTAGCTCTACCTTCTTCACTTTGGGAGCCTCCACCTCCATCACGTGGTTGCCAGTAAGCGTCTCTTGGTTGCTAAGAAGCGTACACAACCAGTTGCTAGAGGGAGCAATAGAGCTGCTATTCTCAGACTGGCCACTAGAGGGAGCAAGAGAGCAGCTGCATTTCAAAATATATATATATTATATGAGAGCGGCTATTCTCAGACTGGCCATTAGAGGGAGCAAGAGAGCAGCTGCATTTCAGTAAGAGGCTCCCTGTAATATTATATGAGAGCGGCTATTCTCAGACTGGCCATTACAGGGAGGAAGAGAGCAGCCGCATTTCAGTAAGAGGCTCCCTATAATATTATATGAGAGCGGCTATTCTCAGACTGACCGTTAGAGGGAGCAAGAGAGCAGCCGCATTTCAATAAGAATTTCCCTATAATATTATATGAGAGCTGCTATTCTCAGACTAGCCACTAAAGGGAGCAAGAGAGCAGCTGCATTTCAAAAAATATATATATTATATGAGAGCGGCTATTCTCAGACTGGCCATTAGAGGGAGCAAGAGAGCAGCTGCATTTCAAAAAATATATATATTATACGAGAGCGGCTATTCTCAGACTGGCCTTTAGAGGGAGGAAGAGAGCAGCTGCATTTCAGTAAGAGGCTCCCTGTAATATTATATGAGAGCGGCTATTCTCAGACTGGCCATTAGAGGGAGGAAGAGAGCAGCTGCATTTCAGTAAGAGGCTCCCTATAATATTATATGAGAGCGGCTATTCTCAGACTGACCATTAGAGGGAGGAAGAGAGCAGCTGCATTTCAGTAAGAGGCTCCTATAATATTATATGAGAGCGGCTATTCTCAGACTGGCCACCGTTAGAGGGAGCAAGAGAGCAGCCGCATTTCAATAAGAATTTCCTATAATATTATATGAGAGCTGCTATTCTCAGACTAGCCACTAAAGGGAGCAAGAGAGCAGCTGCATTTCAAAAAATATATATATTATATGAGAGCGGCTATTCTCAGACTGGCCATTAGAGGGAGCAAGAGAGCAGCTGCATTTCAGTAAGAGGCTCCCTATAATATTATATGAGAGCGGCTATTCTCAGACTGACCGTTAGAGGGAGCAAGAGAGCAGCCGCATTTCAAAGAATTTAAGAATTATCCCTATAATATTATATGAAGAGAGCAGCTGCATTTCAAAAATATTCTCAGACTAGCCACTAAAGGGAGCAAGAGAGCAGCTGCATTTCAAAATATATATATATTATATGAGAGCGGCTATTCTCAGACTGGCCATTAGAGGGAGCAAGAGAGCAGCTGCATTTCAGTAAGAGGCTCCCTATAATATTATATGAGAGCGGCTATTCTCAGACTGGCCATTAGAGGGAGCAAGAGAGCAGCTGCATTTCAGTAAGAGGCTCCCTGTAATATTATATGAGAGCGGCTATTCTCAGACTGGCCATTAGAGGGAGCAAGAGAGCAGCTGCATTTCAGTAAGAGGCTCCCTATAATATTATATGAGAGCGGCTATTCTCAGACTGAGGAAGAGAGCAGCTGCATTAGAGGGAGCAAGAGAGCAGCCGCATTTCAATAAGAATTTCCCTATAATATTATATGAGAGCTGCTATTCTCAGACTAGCCACTAAAGGGAGCAAGAGAGCAGCTGCATTTCAAAAAATATATATATTATATGAGAGCGGCTATTCTCAGACTGGCCTTTAGAGGGAGCAAGAGAGCAGCTGCATTTCAGTAAGAGGCTCCCTATAATATTATATGAGAGCGGCTATTCTCAGACTGGCCATTAGAGGGAGCAAGAGAGCAGCTGCATTTCAGTAAGAGGCTCCCTATAATATTATATGAGAGCGGCTATTCTCAGACTGACCATTAGAGGGAGGAAGAGAGCAGCTGCATTTCAGTAAGAGGCTCCCTATAATATTATATGAGAGCGGCTATTCTCAGACTGACCGTTAGAGGGAGCAAGAGAGCAGCCGCATTTCAATAAGAATTTCCCTATAATATTATATGAGAGCTGCTATTCTCAGACTAGCCACTAAAGGGAGCAAGAGAGCAGCTGCATTTCAAAATATATATATATTATATGAGAGCAGCTATTCTCAGACTGGCCATTAGAGGGAGCAAGAGGGCAGCTGCATTTATTTATTTATTTATTTATTTATTTATTGGGACTTCTCGGCCGCCGACTCCCGGGGGCTCGCGGCGGCTCACAAAGCCGATGGCCCAACGCCAAGGGTTAAAACAACAACATAAAAACAATTAAAACACATTAAACACAATTTAAACAGGCAGTACAGTTAAAATAAGCAGCAGCAGGTCCAGCAGCAAGGAGGGATTTACACCAACCTACTCTCCGAAGGCCTGTCTGAACAAGTGGGTTTTACAGGCCCGCCTGAACGGGAGCAGGTCACGCAAAGCTCTGGCTTCGGCCGGGAGGCGTTCCACAGCGTGGGGGCTATCACTGAGAACGCCCTCCGGCGGGTCGATGTTAAGTGGGCCAGCTTTGCGGATGGAACAGCTAAAAGATTGGCCTCCTCAGACCTCAGTGATCTCGCTGGGCAATATGGGGTGAGACGGTCCCTCAGGTACGCTGGCCCCAGGCCGTGGATGGCCTTAAAGGTAAGAACCAGCACTTTGAAGGCGACCCGGTGCTCAATAGGCAGCCAGTGCAGATCCTGCAAGATTGGTGTTATATGGCCACCTGCTGGGGTCCCAGACAGGAGCCGGGCGGCAGTGTTCTGCACCAGCTTGAGCTTCCGGATCGACGACATAGGCAGGCCAACGTAAAGCGCATTACAGTAATCTAGCCTCGAGATGACCGTGGCTTGGATCACCGTGGCTAGATCGTTCCGGGATAGGTAGGGGGCAAGCCTCCTAGCCTGGCGGAGGTGAAAGAAGGCAGCCTTGCTGGCCATGGAGACCTGGGCCTCCATGGTCAGCTGGGAGTCCAGGTGGACGCCCAGGCTCTTCACTGACGGCGCTGGGTGCAGCGCCGTCCCGTCCAGGGTCGGAAGCCGGCCACCCACCCCGCCCGGGCGGCCCAGCCACAAGATCTCCGTCTTCGCCGGATTCACCCTCAACCTACTGGCTCGCAGCCATCCAGTAACGGCTTCAAGGCAATGTTGGAAATTATTGGGGACGGACTCCGGCCTGCCCTCCATCCTCAGAATGAGCTGGGTGTCATCAGCGTACTGGTGACAGACCAGCCCATAACTCCGCACCAGCTGTGCAAGCGGCTGCATGTAGATGTTAAATAATAGAGGGGAGAGAATGGCCCCCTGAGGGACTCCACACACTAATGGGGAGCTCTCGGAGACCACCCCGCCCCTCCTCACACGCTGAGACCGCTGGTGGAGGAAGGAGGCCAGCCATTTAAGGACCGTCCCCCTCACTCCAGCCATGGCCAGGCGGTGGATCAAAAGATTGTGGTCGACCGTGTCAAACGCTGCCGTGAGGTCCAATAACACGAGCAGCGCAGACCCGCCTTGGTCGAGCTGGCAGCGGAGTTGATCTGTGATAGAGACCAGAACCGTCTCCGTCCCATGCCCCGAACGGAAGCCGGACTGGAAGGGGTCTAGCCATGCTGTGTCATCTAAGAAGGACTGCAGTTGCTCCATTACTGCCCTCTCAACCACCTTGCCCAGGTACGGAAGGTTCGACACTGGGCGGTAGTTGGAGGGAACCGCAGGGTCCAATGACGGTTTCTTCAGCAATGGAGCTACCACCGCCTCTTTAAGCACTCTGAAAACCCCTTGCTCAAGGGAGCTGTTAATGATATTCAACAGAGGCCCACGTAACCCCTCCCGGCAAGATCTAACAAGCCAGGAGGGGCACGGGTCGAGGGAGCAGGTGGTAGGGCGAGCTGCAGTCACTATCTTATCAACAGCATCTGCGTCCAGTGGCCGAAACCGGTCGAGGGTGGGCCCGGCGGAGGGCCACGGAGTCTCTAGCTCTCTTACTGTGTCAACTGTGGCCGGAAGGTCCCGGCGGAGGCTCAGTATCTTGTCTGTAAAAAAGCTCTGAAAAGCACCGGCAGTGAGGGCCTGATCACTATTTTTTTGGGACGGTAGGGACCGTCGTCAGCGATCGAATTACCTTAAACAGTTGGGCCGGGCGTGAGCTTGCAGACGCTATCAAGGCAGAGAAGTAGTCATTTTTGGCTGCCTTGACAGCATGCTCATAAGTCTCTTTAAATAGCTTATAAGCTGATATTGAGGCTCCGTCACGGAGTTTCCGCCACTCGCGCTCTAGCCGTCTCCTTTCCCGTTTCATGGTCCTAAGGTCTCCTGTATACCAGGGAGACCGATGCTTACGGGGTCGGAGAGGGCGCCTGGGAGCAATCTCGTCGAGAGCTCTTGCCAGTGAGGTGTTCCAGATCTGAGCTAGCTCTTCGACTGAGACGCTGATAGACTCCAGATCCCTCAGAGCATTCAGGAACCTTTCGGGTTCCATAAGTCTCCTTGGGCGAACTAAAATCTGTTCGGCGCCCTTGCATGGGGGAGGCGGTTGCTCAACCCGGATACTTAGAGCACAGTGGTCCGACCATGGAACCTCTATTACGGAGGCTAGGTCCACTTGAACCCCTGCGCTGAACACTAGATCGAGGGTGTGTCCGGCCGAGTGTGGGTCCCGACTTACATAGGGAGAGGCCCAATGTCGCCATGGTCGAGATTAGGTCCGCGGCTGCAGATGGAACAGAGGCTGCGTCGGCGTGACATTGAAGTCCCCCAGAACAATAAGCCTGGGAAACCTCAATGCCCACCCCGACACAGTCTCTAGCAGCCGCGCCAGGCTCTCCGCTGGTGCGCTAGGGCGCACGGTACACCAGCAGGATCGCCAGGCTCTCCGGGGACTCCCACACCAGACCAGCACTTTCCAGCCCCGAGGTGACAAGCGCAGGGATCGCTCTAAGGTGTAAACCATCACGGGAGAGTATTGCCACCCCCCCCAATTCCCTGACAGTGGCCGTTTTGTTCCGGGACGGAACGCGCGTTAACCAGCACCAGAGAGGAAGGGGGAAAGCTGGAGGTCTATCAACAGCGTGTCTGGGGATAGGGCCGCAGGTCAGAGCTGGATCGAGTCCGTCTTTGACTCGGTCCGGCTCTCGCAGTAGCTTTAGCATTCGGCCTGCGCCTACCGTACTCACCCCGTCCCGAGATCACTGGGATACTCAACGAGCTTGGTTGGCAGGTATTAGCCAGGGTTCAATTTCCGGCACACCCCTGAAAAGGGAGGCCTGTAGGAGGTCTCGGTCCTTCACTGCAGCCGACAGGTCCTCGGCCTGAGCCCCTTAATCCCAGAGGGGGCTGGAGCCAACTCGCCGGCCGCGCCCATGTCCTGAGGGGCCCCACGGGCAGCTTAGCCGGTTGGTCATTGAGTGACCCTCTGGCCCATTAAAGCGTTTATGGTCTGGTTGGCCGGGCCGGCGCATTGGTCTGAGTCAAGTGGCTCTCCTTCTGGCAGTAGCCAGCGCCCCAGAAGGTCCGCGGTCGAAAGGGTCCCTTTTGGATCTTATCGGCCTTCCTTGGTTTCGCGAGCGAGCGCGAACTGGGCCTAGGTGGTTGCTTTAGGTGAATTTGGTGGTGGCACAGCATCAGCCTGAGCCGTAGGTGGAGGCGGAGAGGCGGCTGGGTGTAGGGACTTCGGGACAGAGACGGGACCGCCGGCGTTGGTAGGAGCCACACAGACCAGGTTACTATTCACCATAGAGACACTGGGCTGGGCAGGCGCAGGCCTAGATGGTTGTTGTGGCCCGCTGCCAGCTCGCCCGCGTCTCTCCTTCGTCCGCCTCTCCCTGAGACGTCTCCGCCTCACCTGGCCCAGCCGGTTCTTCTTTCAGTAAGAGGCTCCCTATAATATTATATGAGAGCGGCTATTCTCAGACTGACCATTAGAGGGAGGAAGAGAGCAGCTGCATTTCAGTAAGAGGCTCCCTATAATATTATATGAGAGCGGCTATTCTCAGACTGACCGTTAGAGGGAGCAAGAGAGCAGCCGCATTTCAATAAGAATTTCCCTATAATATTATATGAGAGCGGCTATTCTCAGACTGACCGTTAGAGGGAGCAAGAGAGCAGCCGCATTTCAATAAGAATTTCCCTACAATATTATATGAGAGCTGCTATTCTCAGACTAGCCACTAAAGGGAGCAAGAGAGCAGCTGCATTTCAAAAATATATATATTATATGAGAGCGGCTATTCTCAGACTGACAAGAGGCGTTAGAGGGAGCAAGAGAGCAGCTCAGATTTCAATAAGAATTTCCCTATAATATTATATGAGAGCGGCTATTCTCAGACTGACCGTTAGAGGGAGCAAGAGAGCAGCCGCATTTCAATAAGAATTTCCCTACAATATTATATGAGAGCTGCTATTCTCAGACTAGCCACTAAAGGGAGCAAGAGAGCAGCTGCATTTCAAAAAATATATATATTATATGAGAGCGGCTATTCTCAGACTGGCCGTTAGAGGGAGCAAGAGAGCAGCTGCATTTCAGTAAGAGGCTCCCTGTAATATTATATGAGAGCGGCTATTCTCAGACGGGCCATTAGAGGGAGCAAGAGAGCAGCCGCATTTCAATAAGAATTTCCCTATAATATTATATGAGAGCGGCTATTCTCAGACTGGCTACTAAAGGGAGCAAGAGAGCAGCTGCATTTCAAAAAATATATATAATATATGAGAGTGGCTATTCTCAGACTGACCATTAGAGGGAGCAAGAGAGCAGCCGCATTTCAATAAGATGCTCCCTATAATAGTATATGAGAGCGGCTATTCTCAGACCGGCCGTTAGAGGGAGAAAGAGAGCAGCTGCCTTTCAATAAGGGTTTCCCTATATTATATGAGAGCGGCTATTCTCAGAATGGCCACGAGAGGGAGCAAGAGAGCAGCCTCATTTGAACAAGAGGCGCACTGAATATTATAGACAAGCAGCTATTCTCTGGCCGGCCACTAGAGGGAGCGTCTGCCCGCAACAAAGATGGCGCTCCAAAGCCCTCCTCGCCAGCTCTTCAGCGATAGGCCGGCGCCGGCGATGACGTCACACTGGAACGCTCACAGGCTACACTGGCCGCCTTGCCTGTCAGTTGGGGGCAGGAGGCCGGAAGTCTTGGAACAGGCGGGGAGGGAGGGAGGCCGCTCTAGGCGGGAAAGATGCTTCCCTCGCGTTCCTTCGGGCGCTTCCTCAAGAGGGCCGCCAGCCACCGAGGCGGGGGGGAGGAGCGCGTGCTGGGGAGGGGGGCGAACGCTTCCGGGTCAGCGGGGGCATTAAATCGAGACCTGGCTTGGTAGGCCTTACTAGGCCTCATTCTTTATTTATATTTATTTAATCAAATAAATATAAATAAAATAAATATTTTAAGTGTTTATTATTTATATTTAATTGTATATTCATATTAAAAATAATAACAATAAGTATTTATAATATAATAATATTGTATTAATATAATAACATTAAGTATTTATTAATGTTGACTATATTATATTCGTTTATCCTCTCGGCGTTACTTCGCGAACGAAGATTCTTAGGAAGCGCGTTGATGACTAACTAAAAAGGCCAATCTGAGATAGGCAAGTCCGGTTGCAGAAAGCACAGCAGAAAGTCTCCTTGGGTGATGTTGTTTCCAAGTTGCGGTTCTTTCTGTGTTGTCGTCGTCACATAGTGGGTCCAGTGTATATTTAGGATTGTGCGAAGACAGCGCTAATGAAAGCGTTCGGAGTCGTAGGTGTTGGCGATAGGTGACCCATGTTTCAGACGCATAGAGGAGAATAGACAGTACGATAGCTCTGTACACACTGATTTTGGTGCTTTGCCTCAGGTGCTTGTTGCTCCAGACTCTTTTGTGAAGCCTTCCGAATGCACTCTATGCCTTTGTTAATCTGTGACCTATCTCTTTATCGATCTTGGCGTCTGAAGAGATGATGCTTCCCAGGGAGGTGAACTGCTGGACGGACTTAAGCACAGACTCGCCTCTGCTGACGTGGGGATGATGGTGTTCTTCCTATGTTGCGGGCTGGTAGAGGACTTCCGCTTCTTTCAGGCTGACTTCCATCCTGTTGCAAAGCAGGATGTGAGGCGCTGCAGGGCTGCTTCTGAATGGGCGACAAGGGCAGCATCGTTGGGAAAAAGCAGCCCACGGACGAGATAGTTTAGAGTCTTAGTGCGAGCCCTCAGGCGGCTTGAGTTGAACAAGCTGCCATCAGTACGATAGCGTGTATATATGCCGTCTTCTTCTTCTTCGAGGTCTGCCTATAATTGACTATATTCATTTATAGTCAATTATAAATGATTAAGGAATAATTCCAGCAATATTTTAAGTATTTATTATTTATATTTAATTGTATATTCATATTATAATAATAATATTGTATTAATAATATAATAATAAATAATTATTAATGTTGACTATATTATATTCATTTATAGTCAGTTAGACATTATTAAGTAATAATTCCAGCAATATTTTAAGTATTTATTATTTATATTTAATTGTATATTAATATTATAATAATATTGTAATAATACTATAATAATAAATAATTATTGATGTTGACTATATTATATTCATTTATAGTCAGTTATACATTATTAAGTAATAATTCCAGCAATATTTTAAGTATTTATTTATATTTAACTGTATATTCATATTATTAAGTACTTATTAATGTTGACTATATTATATTCATTTATTAAGTAATAATTTCAGCAATATTATAAATATTTACATTTAATTATATATTAATATTATTAACTATTTATAATGTCAGTGATACTATATTTGTATTGAATTATACATTATTATTATTGATTTATAATTCAATGTCCCATGTTGTCGACGGTGGCTGGGAGGGTCTTCGCACAATTAAAACTCGTGCGCCAGCTGCGACCGTACCTCGTGAAGTCGGATCTGGCCACGGTGGTCCACGCCTTAGTCACCTCCAGATTGGATTACTATAATGCACTCTACGTGGGGCTGCCCTTGAAGACAGCCTGGAAGTTTTAATTGGTCCAACGGGCGGCAGCCAGATGGCTAACTGGAGCGTCTTTCAGGGAGAGGTCAACCCCCTTGTTTAAGGAGTTCCATTGGCTGCCGTTCATCTTCCGGTCCCAATTCAAGGTGCAGGTTCTTACCTACAAAGCCCTGAACGGTTTGGGACCCGCCTACCTACGTGACCGCATCTCTGTTTACGAACCCAGGCAATCTCTTTGGTCATCTGGAGAGGCCCTGCTCTCGCTCCCACCGGCCTCGCAGGCACGTTTGGTGGGGACGAGGGAGAGGGCCTTCTCTGTAGTGGCGCCTCGTCTCTGGAACGCACGCCCCAAGGATATCAGACAAGCCCCCACTTTAGCAGTGTCTGTTATTGCTTGTGTTGAGTTTCATTGATTGTATTGTTTTTTTGTAATTGCTTTGTGTTGTTGTTATGTGTTGTTGGGCCTGGCCTCATGTAAGCCCCCCCGAAAGTCCCCTTGGGCAGATGGGAGCAGGGTATAAATAAAGTAAATAATAATAAATAATAATAAATATAAATAATTATTATTTTATAATTAAATACATCTGTTGTGTGTTGCGACGGATGTACTGCTGGTGAAGGCGTTCCGTCCAGCTGCTTGACAATCTTAACTAGGGCTTACTTTGGCTTCTTTCATGGCGAGCGTCCTGAAATGCTAGGGCTTATTTTCCAGTTAGGTCTCTTTCTGAGGGAAATAGGGTCGAAATCCAGAATCAGGCTGACTTCCTGCCTTGGGTCTGGGAGGTGTGTGCTACTGAGGACATTATCACTCTGTGATATGATCCACTTATATCACTACGCATCCTGAAATGGTCTCAGAAGCGAGGTATTTCCTAATGCAGGGGTGGGCAGCCCGCGGTTCGCGGGCCAGATGCGGCCCGGCAACCAATTCTGTCCGACCCGGGGAGAAGGGCGTCGGGGGCAGGGCCAAGAGGAAGGGGTGCCGCTGCCGCCATCCCATCGCAGGCTCTGTGGGGGCTGTGTTGGCAGACAGGCTGGAGGAGTGGTGGCTTTGGAGTGCCTGCCATCCCTGGAGGCGATCCAGGCCTGCAGCAGGAGCAGTCACCGACCTGCAGCGGCTGATCGCCCTGGCGACCCGGAAGAATTGAGCGTCTTCCGGGTCGCCAGGGCGATTAGCCACCTCAGTGCTCCTCCTGCAGGCCCAGATCACCTCCAGGGATGGCAGGCACTCCATAGCAGGGCGATCACCTGGGGAACGGCTGGGGGTGAGAGCGGGGCGGAGGTCTGCAGCCTCTGATCGCCTGCTGCTCTGCTCTCCTCTGCTGTGGCGGTGGCAGCTGGGTCCGTTTTGCCATCCTCTGGGCTGGGTCCATTGGGCCATTCTATCTTGGTTCACACCTTGTCTTCTTTAATTTAATTTAATTTAATTTTAGTGGTTTATATTATTATTTTATAATAATTTTATAAAAATAATATAATAATTTAATAAATAATATAATATAATGTTATATTATAATATCAATATATTATAATGTCTATATATACACACTATAATATAATAATTATATTAATACTAATAATACATGAATATTTCTTGATATATTAGTATGTTAATATTTATGATGTGTAATATATAGTAAATATAGTAAATAAATAAATAAATAATGTAGATGAGAATGTAGTTCAGCCTTGAGGTGCGGCCCTCCATAATATTTTTTGGCTCTCATTTGGCCCCTTGGAAAAAAATAATTGCCCACCCCTGTCCTAATGTGATGAAGCCCTGGGTGTGTCTCCCTCGCAGGTGGCCGGCCTGGGGAACTACAGCCTGCGCGGCACCCGCCACAGTGTGGGCATGGCGGTGCTGGGGCACCTGGCCCACCGGCTGGGCGTGGGCAACCAGTGGGAGACCAACCCACAGTGCCACGCGGACCTGGCCTTCGCTAAGCTGGGAGACGTGGAGCTGGTGCTGATGAGGCCCCGCCGGTTCATGAATGTCAACGGACTATCCGTCACTGCCGCGGGTAAGAGGGACCCCTCGGCATCCTCAGGCTTGAGGCTACATCTGGGGCCGAGGCCAAGCAAAAGGCATTCGGTGGAGATCAAAAGGCTAGAATGGGCATGGGCCGACTTCGTCCCTCCCTCCAGGTGTTTTGGACTTCCAAATACATGTTGCCATCCTTTGACGCTTGCCGAGGGCGTCCCGCCTTGTTGATGCTTCCTAACTTCCTGCGTCTTCTTCTTGCTCCCAAGCGGAACTCTGCAACCTGGGCGTCGACAACGTCTACCTGGTTCACGACGACCTGGACAAGCCCCTGGGGAAAGTCGCCCTGAAGCTGGGAGGCAGCGCCAGGTACCGGGTGTCCTCCGAATGGGTTTGTGAAAAGGAGGGGCTGTTAGGAATTCCTTCTTCCTTCCTTTGGCATCTCCTTCGCTCCCTGTCTGTGCCACACAATCTGCCCTCCTACCTTCCTTTTTTTCCTGCCTTCC
Organism: Anolis apletophallus; assembly: GCA_030556195.1. Lineage (NCBI taxonomy): Eukaryota > Metazoa > Chordata > Lepidosauria > Squamata > Anolidae > Anolis > Anolis apletophallus. Next base: position 2,444,608 of record JARBWK010000018.1, on the reverse strand, counting down.
TTCTGTCTTCTTCCTTCAAGCCTTCCTTCCAGCCTCTATTTCCTTTCCTTCCTTTCTTCCTGCCTTTCCTGCCTTCCTTCCTGCCTTTTCTCCTTGCCTCCCTGCCTTCATCCCTCTTTCCTTCCTTCTTCTCTTCCTGCCTTTCCTTCATCCTTCTTGCCTTCCTTCCTTCACCCCTCCTTCCTTCCTGCCTTCTTCCCTTCCTGTCTTTCCTCCTTGCCTTCCTTTCCTTCATCCCTCCTCCCTTCCCGCCTTTTCTCCTTCCTTCTTCTTTGCCTTCTTTCCTTCATCCCTCCATCCTTCCTTCCTGCTTCTCCCCTTCCTGCCTTTTCTCCTTGCCTTCCTTCCTTTTTTCTTCTCTTCCCGCCTTTCCTTCCTTCCTCCTTGCCTTCTTTCCTTCATCCCCCTTCCTTCCTTCCTGCTTCTCCCCTTCCTGCCTTTTCTCCTTGCCTTCCTTCCTTTCTTCTTCTTTTCCTGCCTTTCCTTCCTTCCTCCTTGCCTTCTTTCCTTCATCCCCCCTTTCTTCCTTCCTGCCTTTTCTTTCCTTCCTTCCTTCCTCTTTGCCTTCCTTCACCCCTCCTTCCATCTTCCCTTCCCGCCTTTCCTTCCTCCCTCCTTGCCTTCTTTCCTTCATCCCCCCTTACTTCCTTCCTGCCTTTTCTTTCCTTCCTTCCTTCCTCTTTGCCTTCCTTCACCCCTCCTTCCATCTTCTCTTCCTGCCTTTCCTTCCTTCCTCCTTGCCTTCTTTCCTTCATCCCCCCTTTCTTCCTTCCTGCCTTTTCTTTCCTTCCTTCCTCTTTGCCTTCCTTCACCCCTCCTTCCATCTTCTCTTCCTGCCTATCCTTCCTTCCTTCTTGCCTTCTTTCCTTCCTTCCTCCTTCCTTCCTGCCTTCTCCCCTTCCTGCCTTTTCTCCTTTCCTTCCTTCCTCCTGGCCTTCCTTCCTCCATCCCTCCCACCTTCTGTCACGCCTCCTTCTTCCCTTCCTGCCTTTCCTTCCTTTCTTTCCTTCCCCCCTCTGCCCCTCCCTCCTTCCTGCCTTCCCTTCCTTCCTTCCCTCTTCCTTCCTGGGAGACTGAGCAGTGTTTTCTTTCTCTCTCTTTCAAGGGGTCACAACGGGGTCCGTTCCTGCATCAGCTCCCTGCACTCCGACGTAAGTCCCCCCTCTTTCCTGGTTCCTGTCCAAGGGTGGGATGGCGGCGCATTTGCAGCCATGTCTGTTCAAGACATGACGCTGGTCCAGAGCCTTTGCGGCCCGTGCTGTGTTTCCCGTCTCATCCAAAGAGGCGGTTCCGGGTTGGTGGCAGGCCCTAAAGGCTAGCCAATGGGTTTCTATGGCTGTGCAGGGACTCAAACCTTGATCATCCAGAGTCACAATTCAGTCCTTGGGCCACTATAAACACGCTGGCAGGCAAACCATTCCCTGCCCTTGAGTAAAAGCATGGAGGAACCATTCCCGGGAATGCTGAATACACATGGCCTCGCGTCTCTTCCCTTTCAGCGCATGGTCCGCCTCCGAGTGGGCATCGGCCGGCCCTTGGGGGAAATCTCCGTCGACCATTACGTGCTCAGCCAGTTCTCCATCAGCGAGCAAAGCCTTCTGCCGCTCATCTATGAAAAGGCGGCGGATACGCTCCTCGGCCACATCCGGCGGAATCACCAAAGCCAGACAGACTCGGCCTCCGCCAAGAAAGCGGCCAAGGCCCCGCTCAAAACGGAGGAGACGTAGCCGTCCCAGAGCTTGTGACCAGAAGAAAGCAGTCCTCTGGGGTCTTTGCGTGTCGTTTTTTAGGGACGGAGCGGGTGGCGGTTTGCGTGTTCTAAACATGCCCGAGATCACTAGAGATAATACAATTGGGCAGATTGGGGCAGGATTCGGAGCAAAAAGAGGCGAAAATACATACCTGTCTCTCCAGAAATGCCTTGTGAGAGAGGGGGAAAGGCTTTGCTACTGGATATCGGCCATTCGGTATCCCAAGAGCCCTCCAAATGCATCAGACACCTTCTCCATCATCCATATGCAGTTTGCAACTTTGGGGAATGTAGGTCCTAGGCCTGGGCAGTCATGGTTCTAAAGTACTTACAAAACTAAAGTTCTGGTGGTGAACTCTAGGTAGCGCTGGTGCTTTGATTCTACAGTGTTGCTAAAGTTCTGGTGGTGAACACTAGGTGGCGCTGGTGCTTTGCTTCTACAGTGTTGCTAAAGTTGTGGTGGTGAACACTAGGTGGCGCTGGTGCTTTGCTTCTACAGTGTTACTAAAGTTCTGGTGGTGAACACTAGGTGGCGCTGGTGCTTTGCTTCTACAGTGTTGCTAAAGTTCTGGTGGTGAACACTAGGTGGCGCTGGTGCTTTGATTGTACAGTGTTGCTAAAGTTCTGGTGGTGAACACTAGGTGGCGCTGGTGCTTTGCTTCTACAGTGTCGCCTGGTGGTGAACACTAGGTGGCGCTGGTGCTTTGAGTTCTGGTGGTGAAAAGTTCTGGTGGTGAACACTAGGTGGCACTGGTGCTTTGATTGTACAGTGTTGCTAAAGTTCTGGTGGTGAACACTAGGTGGCGCTGGTGCTTTGATTGTACAGTGTTGCTAAAGTTCTGGTGGTGAACACTAGGTGGCGCTGGTGCTTTGCTTCTACAGTGTTGCTAAAGTTCTGGTGTACACTAGGTGGCGCTGGTGCTTTGCTTCTACAGTGTTGCTAAAGTTCTGGTGGTGAATTCTAGGTGGCGCTGGTGCTTTGATTGTACAGTGTTACTAAAGTTCTGGTGGTGAACACTAGGTGGCGCTGGTGCTTTGCTTCTACAATGTTGCTAATGTTCTGGTGGTAAACACTAGGTGGCGCTGGTGCTTTAGATTGTACAGTGTTACTAAAGTTCTGGTGGTGAACACTAGGTGGCGCTGGTGCTTTGCCTCTACAGTGTTGCTAAAGTTCTGGTGGTAAACACTAGCCCATCATTATTTTTTAGTTTCCTTCCACATCTTAGTACAGAAAAGTACTTAGTGTAATATATACATAATATGATATATGCATATTAGAATAGTAGAAGCCAAGCACCAGCGCCACCTAGTGTTCACCACCAGAACTTTAGTTTTGTAAGTACTTTAGAACCATGATTGCCCAGGCCTAGTAGGTCCTATGCAGCGGAAGGACCTGAGGAACCCAGTTCTGGATTACTGTTATGTGCCTTCAAGTCGCCAATTGACTTAAGGTGACCTTAAGGTGTGCAGAGGTGGATTAACCTGTCCTTTCCCCTGAAACTGTCTCCCATCCAAGTACTGGAGCTGACCCTGCTTTGCTCCCCAGACCAGGCAGGATCCGGTACCTTTGTGGTACCTGCGTCACAGGTGACCTTACCTGTTATTTCTCCTTTCAAGCGATAAGGCCTCTCCTTAGCTTACCTGAAAGTCCAGGTCTGCGGTTGCCACTGCCTTCAGCCATATCCGAGTGTTGTTTACTCACGCTGCCCCTTTTAAGGAGACACCCTAAAAGCCTAGGCTTAAAGAAAGGCCCGAGACACCCCACAGAGCCCTTGCTTTGCCTGCCGGAAGTTCCAGGTGAGGCTGGGAAAGGCCTTTATCTCAGGTTCAAATGACAGGGAGGGAGGTTCCATAGTAAGAGCTGTTCAACAGTGGAACTCTCTGCCTCGGAGTCCGGCAAAGGCTTTTAAACAGAGGCTGGATGGCCATGTGTTGGGAGGGCTTTGTGCTTTTCCTGCAGGACAGAAAGAAGGGTTGGACTGGATGGTCCTTGGGGGTCTCTTCCAATACGTTTACGTTTTCGTGGAAAAATACAATCATTACAGTAGCAAATTACTTACTCAGAGTAGTTGCTACCAACCAAAGTTTTGCGTGCGTGCGTGTGTGTCAGGAGCGGCTTGAGAAACTGCAAGTTGCTACTATTGTGACAGAACTGGCCATCTGCAAAGACATTGCCCAGGGGATGTGTTAGCATCCTGTGGGAGGCTTCTCTCGAAGTCCCCGCCTGGCAAGCTGGAGCTGACAGGCGGGAGCTCACCCCGCTCTTTGGATTTGAACCGCCGACCTTTTGGTCAGCGGTCCTGCCGGCACATTGTGCCACTGGGGGCTCCTACCAACCAAAGTAACAAAGTAGTTGCGACCAGAGAAAAAGTAATTCATTGCTTACTCCGGAGTTGTTGCTACCCTCCGTGGCTCTGTAACTTTTATGGGGCGGATTTGTATAGGCTACATTAAAAAAAAAAAAAGACCCCAAAGGCCCACGGCGTGTGACGTTGTTCTGTGGAGAGAGGGGAAGCGCCCCAAGTCGAGGTGGGCTCGGTCTCCTACTCATCCGGCGTCAGCTGGGCTGCCGCTTCCTCCGGCTGAAGGGGCTCCTCCTGCACCTCTACTTCCTTTGGCGAAGGAACCTCCTCCTTCGGCGGATTCCTCCATGCCGAAACCAAAGGCTGCAAAGGGAACGGGGCAGCGTCAGTATTTACATTCCACCCTTCTCACCCCTTGCCTGTTGCAATCATGGAGGGTATCTGCATAGAGAGGTAGTGAAGCAAGTGGAGCGTATATGTATCTGTGGAATGATGTTCTGGGTGGGAGAAAGAAAATCCCCTTGCCTCTTGCCATTATTTATTTATTTACTTACTTACTTGCACCATTTATATGCCGCCCTTCTCACCCCGAAGGTTACGAGTTATAAGTAAATCTATATATATAAAGGAAGAGTCGTCATGGAAAGACCGTCCCAAACAGAGAAACCTTACAACGCAGAGACACCAAACTTGCCAACAGAAATAGGCCTCAGACAAGGTAGGTTTGTAGCAAAGAAACTTTCCCCCCCAAAACCTAAAAGGCCCCCCAAAACGAGTTTAAAAACTACATTTCCCAGCATCCTCCGGGGCTGCCAACAACTCTCCCAGCCTCTACATTCTGACAACATGATTGGCTGCCAATAAGGGCGGATTTGCATAACTCCTGTACTGGCCAGCCAACATGAACATTCCGACCCATAATAAACTGTCAGAGGAGGATAAGGCAAAGGGCTGAAACACAAACACCCAATTCACTTCCCACAGAAAATGTACACCCCTACAAATCACAGACCACGCCCAAAATTGACAGTAAGGCTTCATTAACTTAATTTCCCTGACTAGGCCTCACTTAATGGAATGCTGTTTACGCTCTGAATTGACAGTAAGGCTTCATTAACTTGATTCTCCCGACTAGGCCTCAGCTCATTGGACATTGTGTATGGCCTGAATTTACAGTAAGGCTTCATTAACTTGATTCTCCCGACTAGGCCTCAGCTCATGGGACATTGTGTATGGCCTGAATTTACAGTAACCTTCATTAACTTGCACTCCCGACAGAGCTCATATGACCCCTGATGCTACCTTGGCACACAGAGCCTCCCACTACAGTTTGGAGGAGGGTGGACCATGGATTATGGGACTTGATACCTCCATGGATAATGGGATGAAGTACCTCCATGGATAATGGGGTTTCCGCGCGGACACGGGACCGAGACCGTCCTGGTTCCGCTGCCTCTCTTTGAGGGAGAGCCGCTGATCCCGGCCCCGTCGGTGAAGAGGCTCGGTGTGATACTAGACTCGAGACTCTCACTGGAGGCCCGGGTTGCTGCGACAAGTAAGGGAGCTTTTTCCACCTACGCCAGGCACGTCAACTGGCACCTTACCTTCCATCAGATGCGCTGGCTACTGTGGTCCATGCCACAGTGACATCACGGCTGGACTACTGTAATGCCTTGTACGTGGGGTTGCCGCAGTCAACCACTCGTAAAATCCAGCTGGTGCAGAATGCAGCCGCCAGACTCCTCACCGGGACACCACTGAGATGCCATATCGCGCCATCTCTGCAGCGCCTGCACTGGCTGCCAGTCGAGCTCAGAGCCATCCACAAGATCCTGTCGCTTACCTTTAAGGCCCTCCATGGTGCCGGCCCAGCTTATTTAAAAGACCGCTTGTCCGAACCAGCTCATTTAGGGTCGCGCTCAGGAAACAGGGACCTTCTCCGCATCCCAGGTGTGAGTGAGGCCCGCCTCGACACCACGAGACGGAGAGCTTTTTCCATCGCGGCCCCTGTCCTTTGGAACTTGATGCCGGCGGATCAGAGAGCTATCCGGGACATGCCCCAGTTCCTGACCGCACTGAAGACCTGGCTCTTCCGAAAGGCTTATGGCTAAGGACACCTCCCAGACTTAGCCTGAGCTACTGGAACTATTTTAATTAATCTTTTTATTCTTTTAGCTTTTAACTATTGAATTCTTTTATGTGTTTTTGTGTGTAAGTCGCCCGGAGCACTGACGTGGAGGGCGACTCATAAATAATAAAATCAATCAATCAATCAATCAATCAATCATTCCCCACAGACCACTGTGTCCAAGAACCAAGACCGATAAAGACCAAACTTGGCAAACAATGCCCCCCATGACCCACACTCCTTCCGACTGCAGTTCAGAGGAGGACACACCATGGATAATGGGATTTCAAGTACCTCCACTCACTTCCAAAGTACCCCACCCACGCAAGCATCAACCTCTACATCAACACAGCAGACGGAAAGACAAAAAACATTGTATGTCCACAAGCAATGCAGAACGGCAGCAACACCACACAACAACAACGCCACAGGACTTCAACATCCCACCCACCAGAACAACCCACAACGACACAGCCATGGCCCCAACACCACCATAACTAACAACAATTCCAACCCTTACATACTCAGACTTTCTCGCATCTCCTAAATAGGGCACAACAACGCGTGCCGGGTACAGCTAGTATATTATATTATTAGCATAGCACAATATCAGTACCATACATTCCCATATTGTACTAGACCAGTGTTTCCCAACCGCTGTTCCGTGGCACACTAGTGTGCCGTGAGCGATCACCTGGTGTGCCGCGGGAAAACCTCTCTTCCCCCTTTCTTCCTCCTCCTGCTGAACACCTGCTGCTGCTGCTGCTTGGGGGAGGAGGAGGAAGAGGAAGGGCTGGGCGGTGGTGAAGAAGAAGTAGGGGCCCAGAAACCGTAACTCCCAAATGTCAAGATTATTTTCCCCAAACACCATCTGTGTCCACATTTGGGCATATTGAGTATTCATGCCAAGTTTGGTCCAATTCAGGATGCACAGTGCTCTAAATGTCAAGGTCTACAAACTCTGTGTCCAATTTGGGCTACAACTCCACAGTCTCTAAATCTCAAGGTCGATTCCCAAGCAAACCCTTTCAGTCCTTTCTGTTGGTAATGAGAGTTCAATATGCCAGGATTGGTTCAATTCCATTGTTGCAAGAGTTCAGGATGCTCTTTGTGTGTTAACTATAAATCCCAGAAACTGTAACTCTAGCCACAGAACCTCTGAAGATGCAGTAGCCACAGGTGCAGGCAAAATGTCAGGCGGGAATGCTCCTGGAACATGGCCATACAGCCCGCAAAACTCACAGCACTGCACCGTTTAATAAGTTTTCAGTCCAAAATAAATTGATTTTGCTGCACACTCACAAGCCGGACAGTTCCGACGCCGGCCCTTACCTCTGTGGCGCTGGCGTAGGGGCGTAGGGTGTCGATCCGGCTCCGGACCACGGTGCTCATGGAGGGCATGCTGTGGGCTGGGCGAGGCGTTGGGATTCTGGAGACCTCGTGATGCGACATCAGGTGGGCAGCCTTGCGGTGCATTTCATTGTGAGGACTGAGAGAGAGAGAGAGAGAATACCGTGAGGAGATCATTGGGGCCAAAACCACAAAGTCCTCCTTCCCCAAACGCGAAAAGGAGCCAAGGCAGGTGGGGTGGAAGAGGGAGAGAGCCATTCGGGAAGGGAGCCACCTGGGGGTTCTGTGTGGGAAGTTTGGCCCAGTTCTATCATTGGGTTCAGGGGTTGTATTGGAACTATAAATCCCAGCAACTACAACTCCCAAATGGCAAGGTCTATTTCCCCTGAACTCCATCCGCTTTCATATTTGGGCATATTGAGTATTCATTTCAAGTGTGGTCCAGATCCATCATTATTTCAGTCCACAGTGCTCTCTGGGTGTAGGTGAACTACAACTTCCAAACTCAAGATCAATTCCCAAGCAAACCCTTTCAGTACTTTCTGTCGGTAATGAGAGTTCAATAAGCCAAGTTTGGTTCAATTCAATTGTTGCAAGAGTTCAGGATGCTCTTTGATTGTGTGTTAACTATCAATTGTAACTCCAAATGTCAAAGACTTTTTCCCCAAACTCCATCTGTGTTCACATTTGGGCATATTGATTCATGCCAAGTTTGGTCCTGATCCAACATTATTTCAGTCCACAGTGCCCTGGGTGTAGGTGAACTACACTGTCAACAATTCCCAAAACCCTTTCAGTACAATGAGAATTCAAGATAAGTTTGGTTCAATTCCATTGTTGCAAACTTCAGGATGCTCTTTGTTTGTGTGTGATTTGGGAACTGTAACTCCCAAATGTCAAGGTCTATTTTCCCCAAACTCCATCTGTGTTCCATTTGGGCATATTGAGTATTCCTGGTTTGGTCCTGATCCAACATTGTTTGAGTCCACAGTGCTCTCTGGATATAGGTGAACTACAACTCCAAAACTCAAGGTCAATGCCCACCAAACTCTTACAGCATTTTCTCTTGGTTGTGGGAGTTCTGTGTGGGAAGTTTGTGTCTTTCTGCCATTCCTGCCAGGATACCTATGTTGTGTTCATTGAAAAAGGCCCAGGTTTCACACTGAGTGTATAAATACATTCAAAAACATACTAACTATATGTATGACTGTGTTCGAGTGTCGTTTTGTGTCATTTTGGTTGGTGGTGTGCCCCAGGATTTTGCAAATGTAAAAAGTGTTCCGCGGCTCAAAAAATGTTGCTATAGAGGATGAAGACACCATTCAAAGGAAATTGAAATCCGGGAAAATGGCAAAATGCAAAAGGCTGATGAAGGAAAACCGACCCGACCAGAGAAAAGGATTAACTGTTGCTGAAAACAACATGTTTACAAAGCCAAGTACAATGATTCCTTAAGTGAAGGAAGTGATCGCAATGAGCATCACTTATGGAAGGAAAGCCAACATCTCTCCGGGAACTGATGGGGGTCAGCGTGACATGTCAGTCCCTTCCAACTTTTTGGAACAACAACAGCAAGAAAATTGCGATATAAGAGACCTTTTTACTATCCAAAAGTGTGGCAGACAGTGTCACTTTCTCCAACGGTTATTACGAGTGCAAGTTGAATGTCCTTTCTCCCGAAATCCCATGGTTGAGAAGGTGACACCGTTGCTCCCCGGTGGTACAATGTACAGAACCTTTATTTCCTTTCCTTACCTGTCATCCATATCGATGGACAGCCTGACCACCTTGTTGTCTTCCGTGAGAGGGCGGAGCATCTCATTGGCCTCAATGCGCGCAATGCTTCGGTTCAGAAGCTTCAGGATGCCCTGCAGTGCGTCATTGCGGCGCACGTGGAAGATCACGCCAATGCCGCCATCCTCCTCATTGTATAGGTGTTGCTGCAGAAGGAAAGAGGAAGGGCAGCAGTGAACGGGGCAACATGGTGTGAGTACCTCTTGGGACTTGGATTTTGTCAACGATCCAGATAGTGCTGTTTCTTTTCTGATTCGTTTCCCATGAATTGCTGGGACAATGAGGCATTTCAACCCAATGAGGCATTTCTGACACCTCACCCCTCTCTCTCTCTCTCTCTCTCTCTATATATATATATATACTAGCTGTACCTGGCACGCGTTGCTGTGCCCTATTTAGGAGATGCGAGAAAGTCTGAGTATGTAAGGGTTGGAAATGATGTTACTTACCGTCTTGGTGGGGGTCATGGCTGTGTCGTTGTGGGTTGTTCTGGTGTTCCGTGCATTGACACTCATAGAGAAAGAAAGTATACATTGCAGAACCACTAAACTCGGCAGCCCAAACCCCCACATCCCGAGGTACCTATAGGGCGTTGCTGTTGCCCAGTCTGTATATATGTGTTTTGTGTGTGTATATATGTGTATATGTGTGTATATGTGTATGTGTGTATATGTGTGTGTATATATACTGTACGTGTATATGTGTGTACGTGTATATGTATGTGTGTATATATGTGGGTGTATGTGTGTATGTGTGTGTGTGTATATATATGTGTGTGTATATATATAGATGTATGTGTGTATATATTTATGTGTGTGTGTATGTGTGTATATATGTGTATGTGTGTGTGTATGTGTGTATGTCTGTGTATATGTGTATGCATATGTGTATGTGTGTGTATGTGTTTATGTGTATGCCCCGCTTATTCCTCCTCTTCGTTGTGGGCTGCTCCTGGGCGATTGGGCCGCTGCGCTCTGGCTGTCATGCATGCGTGAACGTTCGGAGCGCGCGCTGGCAGCGTAGAGTGCGGGATGCGCTGGTAGCGGAGAGGCTGGGATGGGGGTTCCATTGGGTAATTTGTGGGGCTTGTGTTTGGGGGTGTTGTGAGGGACCTAGGGCCGTGGTGTAGGGCCACGAATGTACCTCTGGGTATGGTTGTCTGTGGTGCCGGTTTTCGTGGTTCTGCCACGTGTAGTGTCTTTGTCTATGATCGTCAATGCACGGACATTAACTTTTATATATATATAGAGATATACATCTATCTTTATCCATTCTGTACTTCTGGTTCCCCTCAATTCTGCCATTACAGCTCAAAAAAGGGGAAGACTATTCATAAGAAGGGAGGGAGGGAAGGAAGGAATAGGAGAGAGAAGGAGGGAAGGAAGGAATGGATGAATAAGGGAGAAGGAGGGAGAAGGAAGGAATAAGGGAAGGAGAGGAAAGGAATGAATAAGTGAATAAGGGAGGAAGGAAGGGAGAAGGAAGGAATAAGGGAGGGGGAAGGAGGGAGGAAGGAATGGGAGAAGGAAGGAAATAATGAGGAAGGAAAGGAAGGAATGTGGGAGGGAGAAGAAAGGAAAGGAATTAATGAGGGAGGGGGAGAAGAAAGGAATAAGGGAGGAAGAAAAGGGAGAAGGAAGGAAAAAAGGGAAATGGAAAGAGAAGAAGGAGAAGGAAGGAATGAGGGAGGAAAGGAAGAAGAAAGGAAAGAAGGGAGGGAAGGAGAAGGAAGGAAGGATAAGGGAGGGAGGAAAGAAATTAACGAATGAATAAGGGAGGAAGGGAAAGGAAGAAATAAGGAAGGGAGGAAAGGAATGAATAAGGGAGAAGGAAGGAAAGAATTAGGAAGGAAAGGAAGGAATGCATATCAGAGGGAGGGAGAAGAAAGGATGGAGGGAAGGAGAAGGAAGAGAAGGAGAAAGAAGGAATAAGGGAGGGATGAAATGAATGAATGTATAAGAGAGGGAGGAAAGGGAGAAGGAAGGAATAAGGAAGAGCGGGAGGAAAGGAATGAATGAGGGAGGGAAGGGGAAAGAAATAAAGGAGGGAGGGAGAAAAGGAATTAATAAAGGAGGGGGAGAAGGAAGGAATAATGGAGGCAGGGAGAAGTGAGGGAGGAAAGGAATGAAAGAAAAGGAGGGAGAGAAGGGAGAAGGAAGGAAGGAAGGAAGGAATAAGGGAGGGAGGGAAGAAATGAACAAATGAATAAGGGAGGGAGAAAAGGAGGGGGAAGAAGTGAGAATGACTAAGTCCTCAGGACTAGAAGAAGAGCTGTTAGCCAGAATGATAACATGGCCATTGGAAATGTGCGTGTCCTAACTTCTAACCCCGAACCGCACACTTCTCCTAATGTCCACCCTCCCAAGATGGCTGCCTTGTATGCGGGCACGGTCCGGAGTCCGGACCATCTTCCCAGGCGTTCGTCCCATTCACTGCTGAGCAGGAGTCGAGGGGAAAGGACCCTGCCCGGCCCTCCGCCTTGCTCTCACCGCCAAGATCTCCTTCAGCCCCGCGGACATGTGCCGCAGCACTCTCTCCGCGAACTTCCTCCGCTCGTGTTCGTCTTGATAGGCCTTGACTTGGTCCTGATGCTCAGCCTGCTTCCACGCCATGTTGGCTTTCAGGGTGTTCAGCTCCTCTCTGCGGGAACATTGACCGAGAATACAGTTAGAGCAGTGTTTCCCAACCAGTGTGCCGGGGCACACTAGTGTGCCGTGAGCGATCCTCAGGTGTGCCGTGGGAAATTGAAACCTCCAGGAGGGGAGGGGGGAGAGTCTAGTGTGTTGAAGTATAAAAACCTTAAGAAACCTACCTCTATAAAGGCACAAAATTACAACCACCCCCCTCCCCACCCGTTGTCTACTTGGTCTCTCCCCCTCCATGCATTGGGAAGGCCCGCCTCCCTTTCCCCAAATAGATTTATTTATTTCAGGATTTTACCCCGCTCTTCCCAACCCCCGAGGGAGGGGGGACTCAGAGCGGCTTACAGTACGGCACAATTCGATGCTCACATCACAACAGCATAAAACCCCAAAACCCCACAACAATTAAAATACATTAAGATACATTAAAATACAGTTTCAACAGCATCATGCACAGTCATTCCAAGTTAAAACAATATTCAATCCATAAAAACATTGACCCTCTTCATCCCTTCCATTAAAATCCCCATCTAACATGCTGCCTAGTGCTGGTGTGCAAAGGCCTGGTCCCAAAGCCAGGATTTTACCTTTTTCCTGAAGGCCAGGAGGGATGAAGTGGACCGTACCTCAATACGGAGCGCATTCCATAGGCGGGGAGCCACCACCGAGAAGGCCCTCTCCCTCATCCCCACCAGCCGCATTTGAGATGCTGGCGGGAGCGAGAGCAGGGCCTCCCTGGATGATCTTAGGTTGCGGGGTGGGACATAGCGGCTGATGCGTTCGGACAAGTAAGCTGGGCCAGAACCGTATAGAGCTTTAAAGGTCAAGACCAGCACTTTGAATTGAGCCCGGAAATGAACAGGCAGCCAGTGGAGCTGACACAGCAGGGGGTAGTATGCTCCTGTATGTAGCTCCCGTTAGTAATCTGGCTGCCGCCCGCTGGACTAATTGCAATTTCCGAACTGTCTTCAAAGGCAGCCCCACGTAGAGTGCGTTGCAGTAATCTATTCGGGATGTGACCAGAGCGTGGACGACCGTAGCCAGATCAGACTTCCCACGGTACGGGCGCAGCTGGCGCACGAGTCTCAACTGTGCAAAAGCTCCCCTGGCCACCGCCGAGACCTGGGGTTCCAGGCTCAGCGGTGAGTCCAGGATCACTCCCAGGCTGCGAACCTGCGTCTTCAGGGGGAGTTTAACCCCGTCCAACACAGGCTGTAACCCTATGAGACCTCCTCTTGCCTCCTGGGTTTTCTGTGTGGGAAGTTTGGCCCAGTTCTATCATTGGTGGGGTTCAGAATGCTCTTTGATTGTAGGGGAACTATAAATCCCAAAAACTACAACTCCCAAATGTCAAGGTCTATTTCCCCTGAACTCCATCTGCGTTCATATTTGGGCATATTGAGTATTCATGCCAAGTTTGGTCCTGATCCAACATTGTTTCAGTCCACAGTGCTCTCTGGATATAGGTGAACTACAACTCCCAAACCCAAGGTCAATGCCCACCAAACTCTTATAGCATTTTCTCTTGGTTATGGGAGTTCTGTGTGGGAAGTTTGTGTCTTTCTGCCATTCCTGCCAGGATATCTATGTTGTGTTCATCGAAACAGGCCCAGGTTTCACACTGAGTGTTTAAATACATTTAAATACATATTAACTATATGTATGACGGTGTTAGAGTGTCATTTTGTGTCATTTTGGTTGGTGGTGTGCCCCAGGATTTGGTCAATGTAAAAAGTGTGCCTCGGCTCAAAAAAGGTTGGGAAACACTGAGTTAGAGTGTATACAAAACCACAAGCTCGGCATTATATTACATTTCCTTTGACCAGATGCTGGCCACTTTCTCTCACTCGGGAGACACTGACCGGAGTGCCGCATTCATCTCCTCGAGCCTTTCGTTGCTCTCCTGAGTTTGGGTCACGACCTTCCTCATTTGCACGAATTCGTCCACTTGGGCCTGCAGCTCTTTGCACTTGCTGGTCAGCATCCAGATCACCTGCGCACCGAAAGTGTGGACACGTCAAGAGACCAGGACTAGGAGGAGGAGGATTCCCTAGCAGCAGGCCCGGATTAACGTCTTTGGGCGCCCTAGGCCAAAAGGAGCCAGGCCGCCCCCGGGGCTTCCGTCCGCCTCCTCCCGCGACCGGAAGTTGGTCACGGGGAGGGGGAGGAAGGAAAGTCCCGCCCCCAGGCCGCTGCGGCACATGCATGGCAATGGCCCCAGCTGTGCGGCTTCCGTCCGCTTCCTCCACACGTCCTCTTTCCGGTCGCGGGTGGAATAGGCGGATGGAAGCCCCACGGCCAGGGCTGCTGCCGTGCGGCTTCCGTCCGCCTCCTCCTCGTGTCCTCTTTCCAGTCGCAGGTGGAAGAGGCGGATGGAAGCCCCACGGCCAGGGCCGCTGCAATGCGGCTTCTGTCCGCCTCCTCCTTGCGTCCTCTTTCCGGTTGCGGGTGGAAGAGGCGGATGGAAGCCCCACGGCCAGGGCCACTGCCGTGCGACTTCCGTCCGCCGCCTCCTCGCGTCCTCTTTCCAGTCGCAAGTGGAGGAGGCGGATGGAAGCCCCACGGCCGGGGCCGCTGCAATGCGGCTTCTGTCCGCCTCCTCCTTGCGTCCTCTTTCCGGTCGCGGGTGGAAGAGGCGGATGGAAGCCCCACGGCCAGGGCCGCTGCCGTGCGGCTTCCGTCCGCCTCCTCCTTGCGTCCTCTTTCCGGTCGCGGGTGATGGAGGCGGACGGAAGCCCCACGGCCGGGGCCGCTGCCGTGCGGCTTCCGTCCGCCTCCTCCTCGCGTCCTCTTTCCAGTCGCAAGTGGAGGAGGCGGACGGAAGCCCCACAGCCGGGGCCGCTGCCGTGCGGCTTCTGTCCGCCTCCTCCTCGCGTCCTCTTTCCGGTCGCGGGTGGAGGTGGCGGACGGAAGCCCCATGGAAGGAGGGCATGAGGAGGAGGAGGAAGGGAAGCCCCGCTCCCAGGGCCGCTGGCGGGCATGCGTGCGCGGCAGGAGGCTTCCTCTTCCTCCTCTGCCGTGTTCTTGGGTGCCGTGCATGACCGGCTGCGGCCCTGGGAGCTTCCCTTCTTCCCTCCTCACAAGGAAGGGAAGCCCCGGGGACGCTGCCGGCCATGCGCGGCACCCAGGAACACGGCGGAGGAGGAAGAGGCGCCCTCCTGCCGCGCGCACATGCATGCATGCCCGCCAGCTGCCCCGGCGGGGCGGGGCTTCCCTTCCTCCTCTTCCTCCTGGCGCCGTCCTTACTTGACAAGGGGGCGGGTGAGGCGGGCGATTCCCTCCTCCCCCGCCCCCTTGCAGTACTCTCCCCCCACCCTCTCCCGAAGTATGATGACTCTCTCTCACTCTCGGAAGAGGGCAGGGGGAGAGTGCTGCGAGGGGGCGCCCCTAAGGCCTGCGCCCATAGGCCATGGCCTTGGGTGGCCTTACGGGTAATCCGGGCCTGCCCAGCAGTCCTCCCTGACCTTGTGGTTGCTGACGCTGTTCCTGGCCATGAGCTTCTCGTTCTGCTCCAGCAACCTCAGCTGCTTCATGGCTTCGGCGTGGACCTCCTTGAGCCGGTCGTTCTCCTGAATGAGCTGGAGGCTCTGCTCCGTGATCTTGGTCAGCTGGATGCTGATGGCCACGTTCTCCCGGATGGTGCGCTTGGTGGTCTCCGCCATCTGGTTGTTGGAGACTTTCCGGAACTCGGCTGCCACGGCGTTCACTCGGTGCAGCATGTCTTTCTTCAGCCTGAAGAAGAGGAGGAGGAGGATGGTGCCACTGGCGGTATAAAGTGACCATCTTTCCCCTCCAAATGTTGGCACAGTCTAACTCCATCATGCTCAGATCTAATTTCTGTGCAACTTGAAACAGTCTAGCTTAGGCCTGGGCCAACTTCGGCCCTTCCTCCAGGTGTTTTGGACTTCAACTCTCACAAAATAAAACTCCCAATACATGTTATCAAATGCCTTCTCTGCATCCAAGAACATCAACATTTCTTGCTGGTCGTTATGCCCCTGAAGATACTCTATAGCAGGGGTGGGCAATTATTTTTCCCAAGGGGCCACACGAGAGCCAAAAAATATTATGGAGGGCCGCACCTAAAGGCTGAACTACATTCTAATCTACACTATTTATTTATTTATTTATTTATTATATTTACTATATATTACACATCATTAATATTAACATGTTAATATATCAGGAAATATTCATATATTATTAGTATTATCATAATTATTATATTATAGTGTATATATAGACATTATAAAATATTGAAATTATAATATAATATTATATTATATTATATTATTATATTATATTATTATATTATTATAAGATTATTATAAAATAATTTTTAAAAACCTAAAAATAAAATAAAATGAAATTCAACAAGAAGAGGTGCGAACCAAGATGGAGGCTGACATCCTCAAGAGATGAAGGATCCCAAGATGGAATGGCCCAATGGACCCAGCCCAGAAGATGGCAAAGCGGACCCAGCCGCCACCGCAGCAGAGCAGAGCAGCAGGCCATCGGAGGCTGCAGGCCTCCGCCCGCTCTCACCCCCAGCCGTTTCCCAGCTGATCACCCTGCCATGGAGAGCCTGCCATCCCGGCTTTGGAGTGCCTGCATCCCGGGATGTGATCCGGGCCTGCAGCGGGAGCAGTCGGTGACCTGCGGCGGGTGATTGCTTGGCTTGGCATTGCCACCCTCAAGCCTGGAGAAGCTGCTGGGAGCTCCAAAGCCAGAGGGGAGGGGGAGGGGTTTGGCACGGCCTGGCTCCGCCCCCCTGTGGCTTCCGACCTACCAGCAGCTTGTCCAGGCTTGAGGATGGCAGTGTCAAGCCAGCCTTGTGCTAGCTATGTCACCACTGGCTTGGCATTGCCACCCTCAAGCCTGGAGAAGCTGCTGGTAGAGCTGAAGCCAGAGGGGGCGGAGCCAGGCCGCACCAAGCCCCGCCCCCACCCCTCCCCCCTCCAGCCTTGAGGAGGTAGGTAGATCTTTCTGACTTGGTTTTATTATAAGTAGCTCGCATACTGAAAAAGTGTGGGCACCCCTGCTCAAGAGGGAGGGCCAGAGCGGCCAGGGAAGGCGCCAAGATGGCAGCGCTGTCGGCTCACGTGAGTAAGCTGGACCAGGCCTGGTGTTTGTGTGGGGAGAGCGGCAGCTAACGGGCATTCACGTAGAGTTCTCCCTTCTTTCCTCACTGCTGGCCCGGCCTCACTTCCTGCTGCCACCTGTCCTGTCAATACGGGACAAGAGCTGAAAACACGGGACACGAAATTCAGAGCAAAAATACGGGACGTCCCGTATAATACAGGACAGGTGGCAACCCTTCTTCCGCTTCTCCATCATCCCGCCCTTCGTTATGAACAACCTGCCAGCAAAAAAAGGGGCAGCACACACCTCTCTTTGTCAATCACTGCTTTCTTCTCCAGGGTGTAAATGGTGGCCTTGTGGTCCTCCTCCTGCTTGGCCAGCTGGCCCTCGAGGTCGGCAAACCTGGCCATGATCTCGTCTTTCTGGATGCGGAATTCCTCCAGAGCCGCCAACTTGGCACCTGGCCGAGAGAAAGGGAGCAAGGGGGCGGGACAGGCCCTTGAATTCCACAAAGGCACATGCCCTCCACGACAGCCAGCCACTGCGGGGACGGAGTTTCCAGCCAGCACGGGGGCGGAGTTTCCAGCCAGCACGGGGGCGGAGTTTCCAGCCAGCACGGGGGCGGAGTTTCCAGCCAGCACGGGGGCGGAGTTTCCAGCCAGCACGGGGCGGAGTTTCCAGCCAGCACGGGGTGGAGTTTCCAGCCAGCACGGGACGGAGTTTCCAGCCAGCACGGGACGGAGTTTCCAGCCAGCACGGGACGGAGTTTCCAGCCAGCACGGGGGCGGAGTTTCCAGCCAGCACGGGGACGGAGTTTCCAGGCAGCACGGGGACGGAGTTTCCAGGCAGCACGGGGGCGGAGTTTCCAGCCAGCACGGGGGCGGAGTTTCCAGCCAGCACGGGGGTGGAGTTTCCAGCCAGCACGGGGACGGAGTTTCCAGCCAGCACGGGGACGGAGTTTCCAGCCAGCACGGGGGCGGAGTTTCCAGCCAGCACGGGGGCGGAGTTTCCAGCCAGCACAGGGGCGGTGTTTCCAGCCAGCACGGGGGCGGAGTTTCCAGCCAGCACGGGGGCGGAGTTTCCAGCCAGCACGGGGGCGGAGTTTCCAGCCAGCACGGGGGCGGAGTTTCCAGCCGGCGGCGGCGGTGCTCCCCTGTGGATCTGGCGCTCTAGGCAGATGCCTACTCTGCCGAGTGCATTGATCCACCCCTGGCTACTCTACAGACCTCTCACTCTTTGTCTGCCGGCTTTCTAGTTCTAACGCGTCCGCTCGCTTTACAAAATGTTATACAGCCACGCGTGTACATTTAATAACATGCTATGAGCCTGTAAATCCCACACATACCATCACACCCCTATCGAGGTCTTGGAGGGGAATCTGGGGAATGGCCGGTCCTTGACCATTGACCTTCCCAACTTACTGAGCGTCATGTTCTCGGTGGTGAGGACGTCCTTGGTCTCCTGGAACTCGTGCCTTAGCTGGGCCAGCTGGGCCTCGAAGGCGTCCTTCTCCATGTCCTTGGCCTGTTGCAGGTTCTGCAGCTGCAGGGTCAGGTCCGCGATCTCGTCCACCCGCTGGTTGAGCGTCTTCTTCAGGAAGGACACGATCTCCTTGTTGTCGGCAATCATCTTCTCGTACTCGGTGCGGAAGAGCTCCTCGCTGACTTGCAGCTCGTCCCATTTCTTCTGGTACCTAAACCCGGGAGGGAAACCCGTCGGCATCTGTTGGATTGTTTACGTCCCACCTCGCACCTTAAGATCGTCCGGGGAGGCCTTGCTCTGGCTATCCGCCAGCATCTCAAATGCGGCTGGCGGGGCCTGAAGGAAGGGGTGAACGAAGGAGTGGCGCCCGCCCGCGCGAGGGACAACAAGGAGCCGGGGGGAAGTCCCGCCGCCCCTAGGGCGACTTACGCGGCTTCCCCCGCTACTGCCCCGCTCGCGTGGGCGGGCGCCACTCCTTCCTTCAGTGGAAGGAGGGGCGCCGGTGCAAGCGCGGCGGCAGCGGGGGAATCCGTGTGAGTCGCTCTAGGGGCGGGACTTCCGAAAGCGCCTTGTCCGTCACGCCGGCAGCGTGGAAGTCCTGCCCTAGGGCGACTCACGCGGCTTTCGCCGCCGCCGCCTCACTCACCCGTGCCTCAAATATGAGCGGGGCGTTGCGGGGGAAGCCACGTGAGTCTCCCTAGGGGCGGGACTTCCAGCGGCGCCTTCTCCCTCACGCCGGTTCCGCCCCCTCCTTTCACTGAAGGGAGGAGGGGCGGAGCCACTGCCGGTGTGACGGACAAGGCGCCGCTGGAAGTCCCGCTCCTAGGGAGACTCACGCGGCTTCCCCCGCTGCCGCCCCGCTCGTATTTGGGGCACGGGCGAGTGGGGCGGCGGCGAGTGAAGGCACGTGAGTCTCCCTAGGGGCGGGACTTCCAGCGTCACCTTGTCCGTCATGCCGGCCCCGCCCCCCGCAAGAGGCCCCGCCCCTCGGGGGGCATCATTTAGACAGGGGGGCCTTGGGCGGCACAGTCCGCTAATCCGGGCATGGGGAGAAGGAGGAAGAGGAGGAGGGAGTAGAAGAGAATGAGGAAGAGAAGGGGGGAAAAGGAGGAGGAAAAAGAAGGAAGAGTAACAGGATGAGAAGGAGGAAGGTGCAGGAGCAAGAGGAGGAGGGAGCAGAAGAGGACGAGGAAGAGAAGGGGGAAAAGAAGGAGGAAAAAGAAGGAAGAGGAGCAAGAGGAGGAGGAACAGGATGAGTAGGAGGAAGGTGCAGGAGCAAGAGGAGGAGGGAGAAGAAGAAGACGGGGAAGGGGGAAGAAGGAGGAGGAGGGAGAAGAGGAGGAACAGGATGAGGGAGGAAGGGGAAGAAGGAGGAGGAAAGAGAAGGAAGAGGAGCAAGAGGAGGAGGGAGAAGACGAAGAAGAGGAGAAGGAAGAAGGAGCAAGAGGAG
The DNA here is from genome assembly GCA_030556195.1 of Anolis apletophallus. Classification (NCBI taxonomy): domain Eukaryota; kingdom Metazoa; phylum Chordata; class Lepidosauria; order Squamata; family Anolidae; genus Anolis; species Anolis apletophallus. The sequence goes on along the minus strand of JARBWK010000018.1, from coordinate 2,424,627 downwards.
GAAGAAAAAGAGAAGAAGGAGCAGGCGCAAGAGGAGGAGGGAGCAGAAGAGGACGAGGAAGAGAAGGGGGAAGAAGGAGGAGGAGGAAAGAGAAGGAAGAGGAGCAAGATGAGGAGGAAGACAAAGAGGAAGAGGAGAAGGAAGAAAGAGCAGGAGCAATAGGAGGGAGCAGAAGAGGATGAGGAAGAGAAGGAGGAAGGAGGAGGAGCAAGAGGAGAAGACGAGGAGGAAGAGGAGGAGGAAGAAGGAGCAGGAGCAAGAGGAGGAGGGAGAAGAAGAGGACGAGGAAGGGGGAAGAAGGAGGAGGAAAGAGAAGGAAGAGGAGCAAGAGGAGGAGGAAGAAGACGAGGAGGAAGAGGAGAAGGAAGAAGGAGCAAGAGGAGGAAGAAGAGAAGAAGAAGCAGGCGCAAGAGGAGGAGGGAGCAGAAGAGGACGAGGAAGAGAAGGGGAAGGAGGAAGAAGGAGGAGGAGGAAGAGAAGGAGGGAAGAAGAGGAGGAGGAAGACGAGGAGGAAGAGGAGAAGGAAGAAGGAGCAAGAGGAGGAAGAAGAGAAGAAGGAGCAGGAGCAAGAGGAGGAGGGAGCAGAAGAGGGTGAGGAAGAGAAGGGGAAGGAGGAGGAGGAGGAAAGAGAAGGAAGAGGAGCAAGAGGAAGAAGGAGCAGGAGCAAGAAGAGGAGGAGGAAGACAAAGAGGAAGAGAAGGAAGAAGGAGCAAGAGGAGGAAGAAGAGAAGAAGAAGAAGCAGGAGCAAGAGGAGGAGGGAGCAGAAGAGGACGAGGAGGAGAAGTGGGAAGGAGGACGAGGAAAGAGAAGGAAGAGAAGGGGGAAGAAGGGGCAAGAGGAGGAGGAAGAGGAGGTATAAAAAGAGGCGTGAGAAGAAAAGGAGAAAGAGGAGGAAATTTACTATTTATGTATTTACTATATTATTATACCGCCCCTCTCAGCCCTATAGGGAGGGCGTTCCAAAGCCGAGGGGCCACCACTGAGAAGGCCCCGTCTCCGTCCCCGCCAATCGGGTCTGCGAAGAGTGCCCTGAGAGTGCCGCTCCTGTTATCAACCTGGCTGCGGTCCGTGGGGCCAATCGCAGCTTCCGAACAGTCTTCAAAGGCAGCCCCACGTAGAGAACGTTGCAGTAGTCTAGACGCTTTTTTTTAACCCACCTGGCTAATCGCTTCTCCAGGTCCCGGATCTGGATCAGGTAGAACTCCCGGCTGTGTTCGGGCACAATGGCCTCGTCGAAGTCCGGCTCTTTGGGGGCCTCCTCCTTCTTGCGCCCGCCTTTCTTCTTGGCTGCCGCCTTGGCTGCCGTCTTGGGTGCCATCCCAGCAGGTCAGGAGGAAGAATGGGGCCTTGGAGGAAGAGGATGCGAGGGGCCCTTTAAGAGCCAGGATGGAGCCCAGTGGTTGCTAGGCAGGAGGAGATGTACATAGCAACAGGGCCAAGGGGAGGACCACGGCCTTAAAGGGCCAGGCACCCTGCATCCACTCTTGCTGCTGCTGCTGCTTCTATCCCTGTTCCTACTGCCCTTGCTTTCCTCTGAGGCTGAGAGAGAGTGACCTGCCCAAGGTCACCCAAGGTCGTGTGTTGCATCTACTCTGTAGAATGACGCCATTTTAATTGTCCTGGCTCGTTGCTACAAAATGTTTGTGAGCTGTAGTTTTATAAGGACCTGGGGTGCACCTACACTTTAGATACCAGGGATCAAAGCTATGGGATTTGGGGAGTTGTAGTGTTATAAGGTCCTGGGGTGCACCTACACTTTAGCTACCAGGGCTCAAAGCTATGGGATTTGGGGAGTTGTAGTGTTATAAGGACCTGGGGTGCACCTACACTTTAGATACCAGGGATCAATGCTATGGGATTTGGGGAGTTGTAGTGTTATAAGGACCTGGGGTGCACCTACACTTTAGATACCAGGGATCAAAGCTATGGGATTTGGGGAGTTGTAGTGTTATAAGGACCTGGGGTGCACCTACACTTTAGATACCAGGGATCAATGCTATGGGATTTGGGGAGTTGTAGTGTTATAAGGAGCTATGGGGTTTGGGGAGTTGTAGTGTTATAAGGTCCTGGGGTGCACCTACACTTTAGATACCAGGGCTCAAAGCTATGGGATTTGGGGAGTTGTAGTGTTATAAGGTCCTGGGGTGCACCTACACTTTAGATACCAGGGCTCAAAGCTATGGGATTTGGGGAGTTGTAGTGTTATAAGGTCCTGGGCAATGCTATGGGATTTGGGGAGTTGTAGTGTTATAAGGTCCTGGGGTGCACCTTTAGATACCAGGGCTCAAAGCTATGGGATTTGGGGAGTTGTAGTGTTATAAGGACCTGGGGTGCACCTACACTTTAGATACCAGGGCTCAAAGCTATGGGATTTGGGGAGTTGTAGTGTTATAAGGTCCTGGGGTGCACCTACACTTTAGATACCAGGGCTCAAAGCTATGGGATTTGGGGAGTTGTAGTGTTATAAGGTCCTGGGGTGCACCTACACTTTAGCTACCAGGGTGGTGCTTTGCTTCTACAGTGTTGCTAACGTTCTGGTGGCGAACACTAGGTGGCGCTGGTGCTTTGCTTCTACAGTGTTGCTAAAGTTCTGGTGGCGAACACTAGGTGGCGCTGGTGCTTTGCGTCTACAGTGTTGCTAAAGTTCTGGTGGTGAACACTAGGTGGCGCTGGTGCTTTGCTTCTACAGTGTTGCTAAAGTTCTGGGGGAGAACACTAGGTGGCGCTGGTGCTTTGCGTCTACAGTGTTGCTAAAGTTCTGGTGGTGAACACTAGGTGGCGCTGGTGCTGTGCTTCTACAGTGTTGCTACAGTGAAGCAAAGCACCAGCGCCACCTAGTGTTCACCACCAGAACTTTAGCAACACTGTAGAAGCACAGCACCAGCCTCCATAGGCCAGAAACGAAAGAAGGACGCCTGCCTGTGTTTATATATTGTCTGTCTCCGTCAATTGTATAATGGCATCGAATGTTTGCCATATATATGTACCTTTAATCCGCTCTTATGTCCCTTTGGGGTGATAAATTAAATATATTATTATTATTATTATTATTATTAAGAATCAACCTCCAAAGGAGTTTGGATGGAAGTCAGAACTTAAGGGTGCTTCTTCAAGTTCAGAGGGTGGGCTATTAAATCTCTGCTAACAGTGACCAAGACTCTGCAGTGTTTTGAGGATCGGAACGTAACTGTTTGTCTCGGAGGCAAGTCCATCCCATTGCGCAGCTGGAGGAGGCTGTGAGAGGATTGATTTGCGTGTTTTACTCCTTCTACACCCCCCCGGATATCCCAACAGCACTCACTTTATTTGATTGGGCCGCCTTTTGTGCCGTGTAATATTCTGCATCCGCCTTTGCCTTTGCTCTCGCCAAGAAAGCTGCATCTGGAAAAGGTGGGAAAGGCGAATGGCAAGGGCATTGTATGCGTGTGAATAGGCTTTGTCCCCACCCCAAGCCCCCGCAATCAGATCCACCCTCCTTTCCAGTTGAAAGAGACCACCAAAGTTCACCTAGTCCAACCCCCTTCTTTCTGCCACGCACCATCAAAGCCTCACTGACAGATCGCCACCCACCCTGTGTTTCAAAGCCTCCAAGGAAGGAGTTTCCATCGTACCCCGATGCAGAGAGTTCCACAGCTAAATAGCTCTCCTTACAGTGAGGAAGTTCTTCCTAATAATGTTCTTTCCTGTCATTTCAAACCATGGCTCCACTAAGTCCCAGTCTCTAGGGCAGCAGAAAGGAAGCCCCCCTTCCTTAGGGCATCCTTTCACATATGTATACACCTTCCAGCTCAGAGTCAATACTATTATTATAATTATATTACTACTAGCTGAACCCGGCACGCCTTGCTGTGCCCTATTTAGGAGATGTGTGGAAGTGTGGGTATGTAAGGGTTGGAAATGATTTGACAATGTGTTTTGTGTGTATATATATGTGTATGTGTGTCTGTATGTGTGTGTGTATGTATGTGTATGTATGTGTGTGTGTTTGTATGTGTGTGTGTCTGTGTCTGTTGGTGTGTGTGTATGTATGTGTGTGCATGTGTGTGTGTTTGTGTATGTATATGTGTTTGTGTATGTATGTGTATGCATTTGTGTGTGTATGTGTATGGATGTGTGTGTTTGTGTGTATGTGGCTGTGTATGTATGTGTGTGTATGTATCTGTCTGTGTGTCTGTGTATGTATGTGTATGTATGTGTGTGTTTATGTGTATGTATGTGTATGTACACTTTCCCCCCTCTCTCTGTCTGATTCTTCCCCCTTTTCTCTCTCCCCTTCCCCCTCTCTCTGTTTCACTTTCCCCCCTCTCCCCCTCCTCTCTCTCGCTGTCTGATTCCCCCTTCTCTTCCCCTCCGTCTCTCTCTGTCTCACTCCCCCCCTCTCCCCCCCCTCTCTCAGGCCTCCCCTCTGTCTCTCTCATTCCCTCTCTGTGTCCCAATAAGGGGTGGGCCGCGTACGATGCTGGCCATGCGCGGCAGGGCGGGAGGCAGGCCCGGAGATCGGCGATCTGCCCTCCGCCCGTGTCCCCGCGGTCCAGCGGCCGCGCCTGAAAGAAAGTAAGCTCCCGGGCTTACCTTGCTTCACGCGCGGCCGCTGCAACCGCGGGGGACACGGCGGAGGGCGGATCACCGATCTCCGGGCCTGCCTCCCGCCTTGCCGCGCATGGCCAGCGTCGTACGCGGCCCGCCCCTTTTTGGCTATGCTGCGTGGCGTCAGGCCCCTTTCAGGAAGTCCCGCCTTTCGGACTACACTTCCCAGAAGGCCCCGCATGGCCACTTCCGGTTTATGCGGAGGTTTCTGGGAAGTGTAGTGCGGCGCCCAGAGCTGCTCTGGGACCGGGGGCCGTGCGGGCACGGGCGAGGATGGCGAGGAGGCGGTTAGGGCGCCGCCGGTGTGGCTGCGACGGTCCCGGTGAGGGGGGAGAGAGGGTGACGGGATGGGTTGGGGGGGGGGGAGGGGGGGTCGGAGTGCGCCTGCGCGATTGCTCTCCCTCTTTCCAGCGTTCGTGGCCAGCGCAGAACGGGAGGCAATGGGCGGTTTTGGGGGGGCTGTTTTTGGGGGTTGCAAGGTAGGGAGGTGGGGTTTTTGTGCTATGTATGTACCTCGTGGTCTGGGGGAATGTGTTTCGTGGGATTTGTGTTAGTGGGGCGTATAGTTTGGCCGTGCATAACGGACAACCCACGACCACTCGATTTTTATATATATAGATTATATTTATTACAGTAATATTATATTTTATTATATTGTTATATTCTAATATTTATTATTAATATATTTGCAATAATTATTATATTTATCATTATTTTTAGATAATATTTAATGTATAAATAATGTATAAATACTACATAAATATAAATAATGTATACATATTACAATTAATGTAATATTTAATGTATAAATAATGCATAATTATTACATAAATATAAATAATGTATAAATATTACAATTATTACAGCCCAGAATGACACAACACCAGCCCTGTTTGCACTGGCCTACCTTCCAGTTCGGAGATGTGCTTCTCCGCCACAGACTTCATGACTTTCTGCCTGAACTGGATCTTGGACACTTGCGCCACCTTCTCGGCGTCTGGAGGGAGAAAAGCAGCCACGCAAGGCCAAGAAGGGCCGCTGAGCCTGGCTGAGTGGGTCCCCGTGGCCGGAGCAGGCCTTAGAGAGACACCGGGCCCACCTATGGCGGCCTACCTATGACGGCCTTCCGCCGCTCCGTCTCGGCTTCCTTCTCCACCACTTTCTGCTTCTGGGCCGCAATCAGGAGTTTTGTTTTCTCCGCCTCCCTGCAGAGAAAAAGCGGAGAAACATCCCAGGATCCAATCCCGGACTATCTAGTGTAAACTGGATTTATGAGAGTCTGTCAGACTGTAGGATCTAAATAGCAATAGTAAATAATAGGCCTGCTAAATCATGCCTCTAAACGTA